>OZ005648.1:378847011-379279511 GCA_963930645.1 Salticus scenicus
GATAATTCCTGTAGAATTTTTCTAGATATGTGACAAAACGTATAAATTAAAAAATGTCCAAATACTTATTCCTAGATGGTATATATATATATTAGCTTGAACTGTAATTAAATCAATTATAAAAAAACATAATTAAATCAAAAACGTAAGTAATTGATTATAATGAACAGCCCATAAATCCTTAAGATTTTAAACCATTTTTGAAACTTCTAACTCTAATCTAGGGAAATGGAAATGATATTTAGTTAACTGGAGTAAATTATTGTTAAATTGTTCTATTACACATCAAATATTCTCTTTACAAATTAATGAACTCCAGTTAAGATCATTTATTCTAAACAGCCTAAGAGTACTCCAGCGTCGTAGGCATTACAGAAGAGAATGTAAACCATGAAATCTGTTACAATTGAGCACAGTTTATCATTGCAATCGAATGTTAAGCATCATAAAAGAATATTCGTTAGTATGCATAAAATTTCAAGAAACATACTTGTAAAAAGAACAATTGTTCAGACTTTTCAAACCGCAATAATCAGTAATTGATTATATTTGTACTCAAATTTGCTGCAAAGTTAACCAACGACTATATAACACTTGACTGAATCAAATTAACTTGTACTTGGCCATTACCATTATTTTCTGCATGTATAATTTGAAAATTATTTTAATTAAATTTTGAATATTTATATATATACAGCAAACTAAATTGACGCCTTTCTGCATGACATTATGTATGCTAAAATGTTATTTTTAATATGTTTTGTACATGTAGCTTTTATTTGTAAAATGTTATAAGCATATTTCGCTCAGTCTGTAATTTTATGTCTGTTTTAACTTACAGACCACAAACAAAAATTATCAGCATCATTTTTTACCATTTATTTAGGCATGAAAAAATAC
The DNA here is from genome assembly GCA_963930645.1 of Salticus scenicus. NCBI lineage: Eukaryota > Metazoa > Arthropoda > Arachnida > Araneae > Salticidae > Salticus > Salticus scenicus. The sequence goes on from OZ005648.1 coordinate 378,847,912, forward strand.
TTACGTCGAACTAGAGAAAATAATTCCATTTATCAGAATCATAAAGAAACATAATTTAATTTTTTTCTTTAAATATTTAATTTCAGAACGAGATGTTTTCTGCTAAATGAGTTAAGATGTCGCAATTTTCACATAATCACAGAAAAACTTGGGAATTCAAAAAATAAAATAAATAAAATTCCATTATTTTCCCTCTCCTTTTCCAGATTCTACTCCATGATTTACGGTTAAATGTTTCCCTTTTCTTGAGATTATAGAAAATTTAATTTTAGCTTAAACTTCAAGTACGTGCGTACAAAATGGTTTTGCATTTCGTGAACTCTTTCATTCATTCTATTTATATTAAAAAAAAAGAAAAAAAATATGAAAATATCGTTTTTTATTCATCTTCAAAACAATCTTATCGCACTCATGTTAGGCATAAGTATTTCTGATGTTTAAATTAGGAAATTATTTTCATAAACCGCTTTGTATCTCATTTATTCTTCGCTTTTAAAGATATGGAATTTTATTTTAGGTACTGAATTCAAAATAGACGAATAACGTCCCAATAAAAATAAATGTTTATAAGATATAAACATGCGAACACTGTTACTAATAAAAAGATTAAACTTTAAAACTCAGTATCAACAAGACTTACTTTTAAAATACTTATATTTATTTGAATGTCTTTTACTTATTTTTATTACGATTGCATATTTTGTCCTATTTAATAAAACTTACAAGAAATTTTTTCAATGCTATATAGCACTGTTTGAATTTTTATTTATAAACCGAGTTCAAGAAGGAGAAGGTTCTTAGTTCACATTATAATTTTGTTGTTTTTAACGGGAGATCTCATTTTGATATTTGTATTTTGTTGTCCCAGTCTGAAAAAGGTACAATTATGATATTACACAGTAATAAACTTTGAACATTTCTGATTTGTTTTTTATTTTTCAGTTTACTTTCATTGGTTATTTCAATTGATATCTGTTTTGAGATTGAAATGTATTACTTTTTGCCTTTCCTTAACATTTTCTTGTCTAAATAGAATGATCGGTTCTTACCACAGTCTTTAGAATACATTTCTTTGCCTCTCTTCTATGACATACTCTCTCTAACAACTCCCCTCAGTAGAAAATGCCTGCTTTCTTCATTTATGTTTTTCGTGCATTACACATTTGTTCTGGTTCTTCTAGTCTTTATAAAGAAATCAATTATTTAAAATCTCTTTCTCTATACCGAGGCTATAATCAGTCTATCATGCATACAGCTCTAAATAAATCCAATAAACCTAAATGTTCTCTTTCCAAATTAAATGAACATGGTCTCAGTCCTGTAGTTTTATACTTTTATTCTCTCTCTCTCTCTCTCTCTCTCTCTCTTTTTTTTTTTTTTTTTTTTAACATTTCGCTATAACTGGGACTTTTATGTCGCAAAGCCAATTAAAATAGAATATGAAACTCTTTTTTTGGAGGTTTTCTATTTTTGTCTTTTATACCTGTAACTATCATGAATCCGTGGATAGAAGTGTCAGCTGAGGAAATTCACTGTCCTTTGAATGAATACATTCAAATAATTGATTTAACGCTTTTTTTTTTAATCAGAATATTGGTGGTGAAAGGGTTAAAATTTCTAAAATTCTTTCTCAATTTAGATTTAAAGTCATTTTCAAATTCACCAACAAAATGAAATCATCTTCTCTTGAAAATCCCATTTCTACTGAAAACCGATCTGGTGTTTATTCTGCCCCTTGTTTTTAATGTAATTTACTTTATATTGGTCAAACTAGGAGGTGTTTTAAAAATATAATAAATGAGGATCTGCGGAATTTTCGTAATGCAGTGATTTCAAAATTTTCTATAGCTTCCCAATAACGGTCTCATAGTTTTTTTTTCTTCTAAAACTACAGGCGCATAAATACAGGAGCAATTTAGATTTCCATTTTTGGTCAATTCTCAATTTATTTCAAGCATTTTGTATAACACTTATAATTGCTTATTGGTGTCGGTTCTTTATTTTTTATTTATTTATAATTTTTTTTTAGATTTTATTTAATGATTCGAGTCAATAATTTATTTATTTCGCAACTTTACAGTCGCAACTGAAAAATATTTCTCCAATTAAAGCACAACATATTTAATCATATATCCCTTGTTTAAACAAAATATTAAATAAATATTCTATATTAATGTTGTAATTTTATAGTAAAAATTTTTCAACACTTTTTTTACTTGTGCATGTGATTTCTGTAATAAAAGCTTCGCAACCAATTTTTGACTATAAAAGGAAAACAAAATGCAATAACTAACGAGTTTCTATGAAACGATTTTGGGTGAAAGTCAGAAATTATATATGATGACCTTTTAATTACAATAAAATTGAGACAATTACTATATACAATTAAAATATTAAAATATTATATACGCAACATAAAATTATTATATGTTTAGAGCCATTTTAAGCCCCTCATGAGTAATAATTTGGTGAAAAGTAATGATTTTTAAAATTTTTAAATCAGAATTTATTATGTTTTATTCTTATGAATCAATATTATAATTATACATGTGTGCCAAGAAGAAAAAAATGATAAGGTAACATAAGAAATATTTACATAGATATAAATACAATGTTTCTGTAAGGGGATAGGGAAAGAGAGGATCATACATTTACGAAACAATATTTATGTCGTAATATTTAATTAAAATAACTGAATTTAGGTCAAAATTCAAATTGTAAAGGGTTTCATTGTTCCATTCCTTGTCGTTAACTGCCGGTTCCTTCGTATATATAGGTAATCTACCAAAACTTCATGGTCGGATTTTTCACGTTTTCACGTTTTCTCATTTCTACTTTCTATGACAATACTTACAACGTAAAAATATTTAAAATTATTAATGAGACGCAAGTCAAGTCAACAAAGGCTAATAATATTAAAGAAAAAATATTGCTAATATCACAAATATACATGGAAACGAGACTGTAATTACTTCACATAGAACAACTAAGATAAAAATAAATAAATACATTAAAATGTATTAAAATATTTCTGCTAAGATTTTTAGTATTGATAGTTCAATCGAATTATACATTTTATACAAATCTGTTAATATCAAACGGAAATGGGACGCTACATAAATAAATATAGGAAAAATCCTCACTGTAAAGACCTTCAAAAGGAATAATAAAATTTGTTACAGCTGTTTAAGAAGCATTCAGCGTACTCTCATCAGTGCATAGATATTTTATTTGTTTAAATATGTATGTAATTATTTTTTCTGCTTTTAATATTTCTCTTTCCAAATGAAAAGTCTAATATAAAAACTAAAATTTTACTGTACATTTTTTTTTTTTTTTTTTTTATAATTCTATTTTTAGTGTTTACATCATTAACTGAAATAATAATTGTATATTTATTGTGAAAAATATTTGTGTACAGTCGGTAACAAAAGTATCCGATCACTAGCAAAAATTCCGATATAAAAAAAAGTAGAGTTAATACTGTTTTGTTAAATAAATCCTTGTCGAATCAAGTTCTTAGTCAGTCGTATAAACTATGTTTAATTTTATTAAATTAACTCTACATTTTTTATATATAGGAACTTTTGATAGTGTTCGGATACTTTTGTTACCGACTGTACTGTAAAGTACACGTATTTGTATATTGTAAAAAATATTTATGTAAATTTTAATTATATATTAATTTGTAAATAAAATTTGACACACAACCGACAAGTATGCATTTAGTCGGAACAAAAACTAGATAATACACTTGATATTTATTTCGAGTAATTGCTGTGATACGTACATGCTTTAAATAAATGTGTTAGTTGCAAATGTAATGCGTTTTTGAACAGTCACTCGGGAAATTTAAACCATACTTTACAAATTTAGATAGCGAAATTTTCCTTTATGTTTTGGCAATGTTCCATAAAGTATTTAAATTCGGATTACCACTAAATTCTTTATGTTTCTACTTTGTGAGCTTAAAGAAAAAGTATCATTTTAAAATAAAAGGATTAAACTGAAGAAAATATTAAGTTTTGAAACTTTCCCGTTTAGACTTTTAACTGATTTAAAAGACTCCACAATTAGAAATTGTTCTTCATATTTTGGATTTTAGATTTTTTTTTTTTTTTTTAATATTATTAAATTATAAAAAAATATTGAATTACAATTTTAAAATAGTTTTTAATACAGATACGCAAATTGAAAAAAAATAATAATATTTTTTTTTTCCTTTCTAATTTTTATATTAATTTATCCAATTAATTTATTCACTTAATAAAATTCTAAATATACGAAAAAAGTCGATGTTTCAAACATCTCAGATATTTTTTGGCTAAAAATGAGAGAAAAAATGATAGTATTGTTTTAAATTATGAGACCTCAACGGCACAACCCTTCATTTTACAGATACGACGACTTCTTCTAAAAATATCCATATTTATTACACCGCGGATATATTTCCCTCCCAGAGCGGAGATTAATCCCTTACATGTATAAAATGTTTCATGATTCGATCTAATTACCATATATATATATATAGTGGAAGTACTATGCTAGTTCTACTATTTTATTCCAAAACATGATCTGTGTGAGTTCTATTCTATTACTACAGCAGCGAGCAAACGAACAGCCTTGACGATAGATGACGTAATCGTGATGTCAGAAGGACGTCACCAGTCTTGCGCACGCATTCCCATGGGCGGGGTTAAAACTCCTATATGATAAAAGCTGGCGCAGAGTCCGCCATTTTCTATCCCGTCTGGGAAAGTGTTGGCGGTAGAAAAAGCTAGGTTACCTGATTAGCGTTGTTATCGTCTTTAAACTTCTATACAGATCAAGTGAGCTAGAACTTCTTATCAGAAAACAAACAAGTTGGCAATTTTAAGAACATCGCCAGCAAAACTGCAACCCTTCACGTTAAAAGAAATGTAATATTAAAGTTAATTTTAAAAGAATTTAAAACAATAACTTAAAAAAACAGTACATTCATATTAAATTTGTCAAACAACTTTGAAAATAAAATGAAATAATTTGAAAATAAGGGAAATCTTACGCTACAAGGTATTCTCTTGCTCTGGGTATTCACGAGTAACATCTGCAATTTATAATCCACTTTTTCCTTCTTTCTGGATTAGAAGAAAATATAAACAGGCGGTGCAATTTTCTGGAGTTATTCGTGCAATTTATTGCAGAAAAACCACCAATAATAAATAGCAAGCCGGTCTTGTGGGATAGAAAATGGCGGATGCGTCAGCCTGTCTATGTAGGAGTTCTAGGCGGGGTCCAGAAGCAGAGACGTGAAGCAACTTGATTTAGTTTTTGAGGTGATTTAGATTTTGACGATTGCAGAACTCGACGTTGCTGCCCATTCTTTGACGTGCGGCGAACTGCCGTGAATAAAGATGTTCTCGGAAGTATTAGAAGCATACTTTCAAAATTATGAAATATCCAAAGCTTCTTCAAGTTGCGTTGGTTGGTAGCTTTATGGAACTGACGCTAGTAAAGACTAAGCAACTATTTCAACTATTTGACTGTTACAAGTGACTGTTTAGTTCGTATGAACATTCTTGATAAAGATAAATGTTATGAATATAACTTGTTATGAATATAACTTGACGCTAATACCTACTACCATCCTCTAAATACTGTATAATAATTAATCTTTATTAATTCTTATTATTGTTATTATTTAAATGGATAAAATAATAGGTATTAAAGTAATTAATTAATCGAATGCCCGCAACCGTTCCCCCCTTCCCCCCATATATATATATATATATATATATATATATATATACATTTTTAATTGATGAATAATAATAATAATAATAAAATATATAATTTAAAAATAAATAACTAAACATTACTTAATCAAAACATGTGAGCATTTTGGAATAATTGCTTATGACTAAAAAAGATTAAATCCTTTAATTTAATGCTAATAATAAAAATACAAAAATAAAAATAAAAATAAAAATATTATCTCAGTTTTAGATTAGATGAATTCAATAATAATAATAATAATATATATATATATATATATATATATATTCTCTTAAATTAATAAATAAATATAAAAAAACAATAATAAATAAGCCTGTTTTTTCAAATTTTTTTATTTTGTACTAAAATGTAAATATTTTTTCACGCTAGATGACGCAAGCATGCATCTCATTCGTTGTAAATTAAACTCTACACTAAATAATATATTTATGAAACTTGTTAATTAATTCCGATTCATGTAAGTTTTAATGTTTTAAGAATAATTAAATTAAGAACATTCATTTAATGAATTTAATTATCGATGAAAGTACTCATTTGTGAAACCAATATCGATTAATCGTTACTAGTCTAGTTATTATTTACTTATTAGATTTGTTCTAATAGCAACAAGCTATTTGTTACTGTCAGTTTGTCGTCGCTTGACATGTGGATAATTTTTCTAATTTTTTAATTTGATTCACTCCTGGTTTGTGTTAATAATTTATTTCATTCCTCTTTAAATTTGGTTTTGTCACAAGATAGAAACTTTACCTGTATTTTTGGCTTGAATTAGCTATACAGTTTTCCAAAATCTTGCAATTTTTCTGTTCTAATATTATAGTCACCTTATGAAAAACATTCATAAAGAAGCAACAGCCAAATTAACACTCCACAAAACAAGTAATGCATTCAAAACTAGAAAGGGTATAAGACTAGCGGACACAATTTCACCCAAGCTCTTCAATGCAGTACTTCAAGAAGTTTTTAAAAATCTAAATTGGGAATAGAAACCCATAGAAATTGATGGAGAGTTCGTAAATAATTTGAGATTTGTGAATGATACTGTACTGCATGCCTCCTCATTTGAGGATTTGCAAGAAATTATTCAGAAATCAAGCAAAGAAAATAAGCTTGTTGGATTGAAAATGAGCCAACGATAAAGTAAGACAAAATACGACAAATTCCTTTGTTTCTCCACTGAAGATCACTGTTAATATGGATGAATTAGAAACGAATTATGAATGAACGAGATGAATTATGCAGATATACTTGTTTAGGACAAGTCCTTTGGATCAATGGGAACATCATTAAAGAAATGAACATCCGGTTTAAACTTGATGAAGAACATTCAGAAGAAAAAGCGCTATATTCAAAAGCGCCCTTCCAATTTGTTGGAAAAGAAAAGGTTTTGATCAGTGCATTTCGCCTGTTTTAACTTATGCTTCATTAACACGATAAGAAAACTAAATAGAACTTCACTAAATAGAACTTCAAACAACCAGGAGAAGCATTGAGAGATGTATGTTAGGATTCCCCCGAAGAAACTGAAAGCGAAATACTTAGATTAAGAAGCAAACCAAAGTTACTGATGTTATTTCTGGAGTTAACAAGTTAAAATGGAGCTAGGATGGGCCCTTTAGAAAAAAGAAATGATGACAGTTGGACCACTGAAGTCCTATTTTGGATACCGATAGATAAGAAAAGACCGAGGAAGAGACCACTGTGTCGTTGGAGACGTTAATTTGCGAAGTTTGGAGAAGAAGAATGGAGAAGATTTGTAGAAAACCGAGCAGATTGGAATCACCTAGGAGAGACCTTCATCCTACAATGGATTGATGAGTGTTGAAATTTATGATGATGAAGATGGTATATGTATGTACACACATATAGACACATACGTTTATATACATAGGTATGACGAGGAGGATGAGGGGGTGGATCATCCCCTCTGTAATGTCATGTTTCATGCTAATTATATAAATGTATGCATGTTTATATTTATATATATAATTAATTTAAATAACATGGATAAATAAAAAGGATCTGCTCAGTACTAAACAGCGCAAATAGGACACTGACGCTCCTGATCTGAAAAACACTAGTGTATGATTTCAATTGTCCAGCTTTCTTTTAGATGAAATTTTGCTAAAAAAATATTTTATTTATTCATTTAAATCAAATCCCTCCGTGGGAAAATAACTTTATCGTAAATCGCATTCGCAAATAAAATATTTTACAAATTAAACTTTTTTTTTTTTTTTAACTTCTTACGAGTTTATTCATCCATAAGTATGCAAGAATAATGCATTAAATTTATTAATTTCTCTCTTTTAAAATGAGTTAACAAATAAGAATACTTCGTCTTATTTTTATTATTATTATTATTATTATTATTTACTAGTATATTTTAAAAAGTACGTGTTATATTTCATATTGTTCACGATATTTTCATTACTTTAAAATACATTAAAACTGATTAATCTACTATTACACTAATTTTCGTATAGATAGAGTTACTACAGAGTATTAATTTGTTGCAAGTTCTTGTAATAGTTCAATAACTAGTGCATGGTTTAGCACTTCATTAAAACTTAGTTTGACATAGTGTAATTTGTTAACTGAAGCAATGCGAAAATTAGCATTGCGATTTCGACCAAAATCTGTCTTTGTTTTAACAATTCAAGTATATATCTATCATAATAATGTTAAAATTGATTAATAGATTTATTTAAAAAAAATAATTTTTAATAATTGATCATATTTTAGGGATATTGCTTTATTCGCACGTTTTATTGTATAGAATAACTAAGAGTACAATCTTCTTAACACAATAAATAAATAAATAAAATAAAATAAATAAATGAATAAATAAAAAGTAAATAACTAATTTGACCGTGTTCTTGCTATTTATTGCACATTGGCGGCACAATAAAATTTGAATCAGTCTTTATTTACTTATTTATTATTTTTACTTTCTTCTACATGTAATATAGAGAAAGTATTGGATTAGCGAAAATTTTCGAACTCCACTTTTTGATGGATTTATGTTTTGGGAAATGGAGAACACGAATTAATAGTTTTTAGAAAATGTCTGTCTGTCTGTATCATTTCTTTGTGGACGCTGTATCTCACGAACCAATGAATGAAATTTAACCAAACTTGGTATTTAGTTGCACCCTGACATGACCAGGTGCTGATTAGATTTTGGGATCAATAGCTCAACAGGTGGCGCTGTGATCGCATTTTATGCAAATTTTTACCATGGCAGCATAGGACAAAATTCCGTATAAATGGGCATAATGAGAGTTATTTTAAACTTGTGATTGTAAAATTAATATGAATTATTCATAATAGTAGTAGTTAACTAGGAAAAAAAATTTGTGCATGTGGGGGCATCGGTTCCCCCCTGTGGGGGAAGTCCCCCCCCCCCCCCGCGGAAGTAAATTTTCAAGATGGGTATCTTTCGAAAGGTCTCGTCAATACCTTTAAAACGAATGGTTGAACCATAAATCTGTGATAATTTATAACAAAGTTATCGATTTTTTTTACTTTTAACAAAAAAAAACCATAGAAAAAAAAATCGTATTTTTTTTTTTTTTTTTTTTTTTTTTTTTTTTAACGAAATTTTTCCAAACTTGGTATTTAGTTGGTCCCCGACGTAAACTGCTGCTGATTATATTTGGGGATCAATAGCTCAACAGGTGGCGCTGTGATAGCATTTTATCTAAATTTTTAACATGGCAGTAAAGGACAAAAATTCGTATAAATGTGCATAATAAGAGTTATTTTACACTTGTGATGGTAAAATTAATATGAATTATTGATAATAGTAGTACGTAACTAGGAAAAAAATTGTGCATGGGGGGCATCGCTTTCCCCCCTTGGGGGGAAGTACCCCGGGGGGTGGGGGTAAATTTTGAAGATGGATATGATTCGAAAGATCTCGTCAATACCTTTAAAAAGAATGGTTGAACTATAAATCTGTGATAATTTAAAACAAAGTTATCGATTTTTTTTTTTACTTAAAAAAAAAAAAAAATTTCGTAATTTTAGCATAGCAAACAATTTATAATGAAAAAATATATTTTTTCGATCATTAACTTTTTGTTACAAGATTGAATAAAATTTACAAAAACCTTTTTCTTTTAATTCTACATGGACATTAGTTTAAATAAATTCAACTTAGTTACATTTTTATGAATATATTTTGTGAAAGATGTATGTATATACAATATTGCTTTTTCAAATTTTAGTGAAAAATTATGAAAAGTTAAAATATTAAAACGTGAATTGAGCATAATTGTAGTATTAAGGAGAGTATCAGAAACCTTCGATTAACCGACAGTTTACAAAAATGAATGTATTTGAATTAAGATACGGATTGATATTGAAACGTTCTTAATTAGAAGGTGTGGGATTAATTCCAAACTAGCATGCTCTACCTTCTTTGTTTATCAATATATTTAAAAGAATAAAAAAAATAAAATAAAATAAAACCGTATTTTATACTATTTCATAAATAAATACTTAAAATAAAAAAATGAAACTTTATTAAAAATACATTGAAATCACCCAAAATCTCTCTTTGGGTTCCCGCAATCTTCAATATCATCTTCAAAACCTACGTTATGTCAGTTCCGAGTCCACATTGCTTGAATTTGCTCCTTAACCGAACATTTCAATTTAGACGCTTATTTGACAACATAAGGCTCTACTATGATTCAATTAATAATTTTTTACACATGGCTATACCTCAGTATCTATAGAACATTCAAGTTACGACACCAGTTTTTCGCGTGACCTAGTATACTGTATTAAAGGAATACTTTTGGAAAAAGGGAAAATTTTGCCTTTTAAAGGTAAATTAACTACAAATTGGTACAAACTACTATTTGTGCAATTAACTGCGATTAAACATAAGGATATTTATTTTATTTATTTATTTTTTTTTTACTTAAGTATATTTTATCAACCATAAAGTGAAAGCACTTACCCATAAAGTTTAGTATTAGAATATGTTATAACTGGTACATCAACTCTATGAAAAAACTAAGTTTGTAGAAGTTGCATATTACTTCTCATTTTAAACAATTTACACTACTGGCCATTAAAATTGCTACACCAAGAAAGTATAATAATAACGGAATGAAATTTGTTGGACACATACATTATAGTAGGAAGAAAAATTGATTAAAATTTCAGGAAATTTCGAGTAACACGTACTGAGAAAACAGTACATAGAACAGCGACCTCTGTGAGCAATAATAGCACTTATTTTCCTAGGCATTGAATCGATCAGCGATTGGATGACATGTACGGATAGAGCACTTCATGATGTTTTAACACGATGCCACAATTTATCGATCGAAGTTACTGGTGAGTGGTGGGGGGCCAGTAGCTTTTTAAAGATTAAACAGTCATTTTCATTGGTGCGAGATCAGGAGAACGCGCTTGCCAGAGCAACAGTCGATAACATTCTGCATCAAAGAAAGTCTGAACAATACAAACAACTTGCGGTCGTGCATTATCTTGCTCAATTTTTGAGCTACGGAGGCCTCGAATACAGGGCAGAGTGGCGGGACTTAACCCGTCAGAAATTTAATGGCCGTTGTTCAGAGTGCCAGGAATACGAACAAGAAGTAATCGAGACGCGTATCCAATGGGAAACCATAACATCATTGGGAATGATGGACAGTATAATGATGCCGAATCTCAGCTGGCAATGTGCATTATTCATAATGACGTTAAATACGAATAAGGCAATCTTGGAGCTGTAAACAGGATTGTGATTTGTCGGAAAGGTGACTTCACGCCATTCCAGTGTCCACGTTCATCGTTGATCACACATTAATGGCGCCCATATCAATGATGCAGTTTTGAGGGTAATCAGAATTTTGGTAGCCGCTTACTGGGTCACTGCCTGGATTGATGGTATTTGGTACCATTGGATATACGTCCCGATCACCTATTGTTTTCATTCTGGCCACTCTAAATACCAGCCATTACATTTCTGACGAGTTAAGGCCCATCGCTCTGCCCTATATTCAAGGCCTCCGAAACACAACATTTAAGGAATATAATGCACGACCGCAGGTAGTTTGTATTGCCCGGACCTTCTTTGATACAGAATGTTATCGACTGTTGCTCTGGCAAGCGCGTTCTCCTGATCTCGCACCAATGAAAATGACAGTTTAATCGTTGAAAAGCGACTGGACCCCACCACTCACCAGTAACTTCTATCGATGAATTGTGGCATCGTGTTAAAACATCATGAAGGGCTCTATCCGCACATGTCATCCAATCGCTGTTCGAGTCAATGCCTAAGGCAAATAAGTGCTATTATTGCTCATAGAGGTCGCTGCTTTATGTACAGTTTTCTCAGTACATATAACTCGAAATTTCCTGAAATTTTAATCAATTGTTCTTCGTGCTATAATGTATGTGTCCAATAGATTTCATTCCGTTATTATTATTCCTTCTTGGTGTAGCAATTTTAATGGCCAGTAGTATATTTTGATTTATTTATTTAAATACTGAATGTATATATGACTGAAAGTATATCAAATATATATATATGTATAACAATACATATATATATATCAGTATATGTAATCAATATTTTATGTATATCAATATATAAAATTCATTTAAACTTTAAAATTGAGAAAAAGTGTGCTATAAAATAAACAAAACACATTAAAATGCTTCCCCAAATCTGCAATTTCAATAAAGTCCAAATTGTAATCACACGATTATTTTTTTCTTTTTTTCGACGTAAAAAAATACAGTATTTCTTTATACGTGAAAGATAAAATTGAAATACATTTTTTATCAATGCGCGTAAAATTATTAAAGTTACAATGATGTTAAATTTGTCAGATACATGATCAATTTTACACTGTGAATACAATTATCTGAAATTCAGACAAAAATGTGTCTGAAATGGGGTGTTCATTTTAAGATGCTAAAAAGTGTCTTATTTATTTCAGACACTTGAAGTAGCTTAAAAGGCACACCGTTTCACACACTTGTTTACACACCTGAAATCCCGCCATTTTTTACCCAGTCTACATTGAATATTTTTTTCAAAAATAAATAAATAAAAATATGCGTGTTATACTGATTATGTGTGAAAAAAAAAAGATTTTGGTATCTCCTAGAGCATAAAAATAAAACATTAATATATTTTACAAAATAATCTTTCATTGCTGGGAATCGAACCGACAGCCAACAGATTCAAAGACGAGCGTCTTCCCAATCAAGCCACCGGTACATATTCGCTATGTGTTGCTTGCTTAATGAAATATATTCTAGTATCCGTAAAACAAATCGAAGTTTTGTGTCTCTGCAATAAAACTATGCATAATAACTAAAGCTTAATACATATTACTATCTTAAATTATTTGTAAAATGCGCAATAAATATGAAAAAGAAAAAATAGCAGACAATGGCTTTTGAACGATTTTTTTTTTTTAACTGGTATTTTCAGGAAAACTAGGAATATGAAAAAAAAAAAAAAAAAAAATGTTCTTTTATATTTTGAAGTGTAGGGCAACACTGAGAAAGAAAATAATTTTTAAAACGGGAAAATAAAAATTATTTATGCACAAATTGTTTAAGATTGTTTAGTTACAAATTCTCGTTCTTAGCTGCAGGTTACATGCTTCGTTTTTCTTTTTTTCTTTTCTTTTCTTTTTTTTTTTTTTTTTTTTTTTATTACATGTGAGAACTTAAATTAAAATTAACTCTGTTTTTTAATTCTTAATCGAATAAGTTTCTCGTCTAAGTATTTTAAATAAGTTAACTATTTATATTATATAAAATATTAAATTTATTCGTTATTTTTTTAAAAGAGGATATGAATACTGCTTTAAATAGATTCCATATGGAAAACTTGTTAACCCGTTAGTAGGCGCTAGTTGGTCCATTTGCCGCCCATCCTTAAGTGTTGTCAGAGTTTTTTATTCGATAGCCACCAAAACTTTTTAGAAGTGGCATTTGATATACACAAAATGCGAATAAACTCGAAGAAACGTCGATCACATCACTTTTTAAAATTATTGGTGACAGTTAAATAAAAAGTGCGCAATCTGTAATAGGTGGCGCTGTCTATAGCGACTACTAACGGGTTAAATAATACATATGTCTGATTTTATAAGTGCCTGAAATTTGAAATGTCTGAATTTCTGAGTGCTTAAATTATAAAATGTCTGAACTTGTATGTGTCTAAACTTTAATATGTCTTACTTCCTGGCATATCAACGTCATTCAGACTCTTATCTCAGCTCATTTATAAAAAGACACTTATGTGTCTTAATTTAAGACAGCACATGCGTCGGAAATTTTGCATGCGTAAATGTTTCAGACATTTGTGTGTCTAAATTGGTATTTCATACTCATTTCTGTCTGAATTTAAGACACTTCTATTTATAGTGTAATATTTAATAAAGTTTTATTATCCATATGTAAATAAACAGATCTCTTATTACAAAGAAAAAACTCTGAAAGAGTACAAAATTTTGGCATTAACTTAATAAACTCTAAAGATATTTTTTATGTTAAAATAATATTTTATTTTCACATTTTAATTAATGAAAAAAAAAAAAAAAAAAACTAAAAATTGTGAAACGAGATTCGAGCTGCATTAAGTGTGGAAGATATATTATAAGATAAGATAATAAGATCCTATAAGATCTAACAAGATATTAATATATTTATAAGTGTGTTTCTATTATCTATTTTTTGGACTCGTTACTGTCAGGGCAGTACAGACAGGTTAAAGGTGAAAGTTAAAGGTGAGACTACATGCTGTCAGTTATTACATATAATAAGTGAAAAAAAAATGCATATAGGTAAAGTTGTGGGAAATTCTGAGTGAATTTGGATTTTATTCAGTTTAATTATGCAGAAAATTCTTAAATCTATTTAAATTAGTGTTACTGAATAAAGTGAAAAGTTCTGTCGGATTTTGAGTAGTATTATAATTTATCTTTGCAATTTACAAATTCCGATGCTGGAAACAGAAATAAAACTCGAAAAAAAAAAGTTAGAAATGCAGTGTGAAAGAGTCACCGAAAAATAGAAATGTAATGTAAAATTCAGGTGCGGGAAACGGAAAATAGTAAACGAATTAAAATTGAGACAATTCGCGCCGAAAAATGCATAATTTTGTATTTTTGATATGCTACATAAAAAATAATGGGAAAGAAGTGTATATTATGCAAAAATTTAATCCAGACAAAATTTATATTAGTTTATATCTTACTTTATTCGTCAGGCAATAAAGAGTTCTCCCGAAGAAGAAGATTGGATTTCAAACTTATTGCTACTTTTGTCTATGGATTTGTCTATTTTCACATGGAAGTACGTGAACAAGAAAAAAATATTAAACATTATACTTATAGCTAAGCTCACAAGTTTTCATAATGAAATTTAAGAGACATATTCGTATACCCCTGATTCTTTATGTAAAAAAAGAAAAAAAAAATAGCTTTTTATGTTACAAAATATTTAAACAGTTGTCTCAATAGTCTAGAGGAAACAAATTTGTCTTTATTCTAAAAGTGTTATTCCAGCCGATGTTCATTTCGGATGTCTAGCATATTTTGCCGCTCATAACGATGGTAAACAGCTATGAAGTTGCCGCATAGTAAAAGACCGTATATCGACTAATCATCATTGGAATATTATTTCATTTAAACAGACGATATAGTTTGGTATTTTTTGTATTTCAATGTAATATCAAGTATCGGAATTTAAATAATATTTCCCTTCTTTTCTCTTATGTTATGCACTATTAATACATTTATTCATTGAAAGGCACTGCTACGGCCAGGCAAATAAAACCCTGTAGGCGTAGCAAGCAAAGCGAGTCGTTGAAGAAAAACTTTCCTCAGGGTTGGCGGGAAGAGCCACCTAGTACGATCAAAATTATTTTTAAGGGTAATATTAAATGCATTTAACAACAAGTCACTTCGATATATTATAGAAGCTTATATAAAAAGTAGCCAACTTTTTCTGATACTTTTAAAATTATTGAATGCCAGTTTATTTTGTAAACATATATTTAGCAAGCAAATTTTAATTATTTTAAAATCACTTGCATTTGACGAGAAAGTAAATCGACAAATTGTATAAGGTCTTTGGTTTTTCGCACCATATTCTCCTTTTTTTTTTAATATTTTACAGATTACCTACTAGGATTTCCATTGATAAATTTGAATGACATACATTACGAAAGTCACATGTGTCAGTAGAATTTTTATAGAATATTCTGTAGTTGCGTTATAATAATACTTCCGTTTTAAGATAGAACTCAAAACATGTAAGCTTGTTCATTTTTCGAGGGGAGGTTTAATATGATAAAATAATATTTGAAAACAAGGCACCTTATAAATTTGTATTTAATAATAGAACATAGCTAATTAGTATTACTTTATTTTATTTTTTTTATGTTTCTATATATTTATTTTATAGATATATTATATTTTCTTCTACATTTCCGGTTTGACTGTAATGTATTTGAAAACGTAAAGTGTGTTAAAATATTTCAGCAAACAAAACAAAAAGTTTCGGGGACGAAAAAAAATACATATATGAAATATAAATTATATTTTTATAAAATGTCGGGAAGGGACAGATCGTAACTGCAAAGAGAATAAAGAAAAATCTCGAATAAGAATGTAAAAACTAAATTACTGCTGTCTGGGTTTCCTTAGAAGAAAGCAAATAGATATACACATAGGTAGACTAAACGAAGTTATGAAACACTAACTTTGATAGAAAGTATTAATTTATTGATTGAAAAGTAAAATTTGCTCTTTTTAATTAATACAATTTTCACATAAAGGACTAATGTTAAAGGCTTTACTTAAAGCAGAATTCATCTTAAAATTACGATTACGCTAATTAAATTGTTTTATTTAATTTCTTTTTGTAGAATCAGTTTGTCTACAACAACTTGTTAGAAATACTAGGATTATTTATGATTTAAAAGACGGATTTAGTTAATTAGGTTCATTATAGGAGACTAAACACAATGTTTTATTTCCAAACCAAGAAGGAAATCAATAATCCAATCTCGCATTGCTCCCTAGAGATGCAAGCCTTTGTATTTCGTCGTAATATTAATTAGGGACTTGTCTGTCATTGGTGCCTATTTCTATCCGAAAGAGATGTTTAATGTGGGAGGTAGAACTAGCTGTAAAAGAAGATAAAAAATAAAAATCTGATTTTTAACACCCATCCCGTATGTATATTTAATACTAGCAGGATATGCCCGCTTCGCTGGTCACTATATTTAAATGAATTTTCAAAAGAATTGGATCAGTATTTAATTTTTACATCACACTATAAATAAAAACTTAATAAAAAATAATAATAACTTATACATAAATAAATAAATAAACATTGAAATTGCTCTAGCCCTTGTTTCGAGTACCCGATGCCTACGGCATCTCTTTTATCCGCCCGTGCTGCAACGGAGAGTCCAGGTTCCCATTGTCTTGCAAAAAGGTCTTTCCCGGGCACTTCAATCTGGCTATTAGTCGACGACATGTGGATCTTTTGTTATTTAAGAACTACGATTTTAAAGATGACTGTATCTCAGCATCTATTATATGTTTTTGTTTTTGAACCATGTGTTTTATAGCCCCCATTATTTACACTGCATTACGATTTGATTCCGACCACTATAACAAAATAAAATAAAAAGTAGAATTTCTTTAAAAAGGAATTAAATACACGAAAAACAAATAAAATTTAATCCGTTTAATCCTTTTCCACTATATACTACCATTTTTCTCCCAATAAATATTACAAATTAAAAAAAAACATTTTAAAGGAATTAATTAAAATTAAAAATAAAAAGTTGTTATGCTATAAAAATCATAAATAATTATAACAATTTATTTATATTGCATTACCATTTGACTTTCAATAAATATAATAATAATTAAAAAAAAAGAATTTCGCTTTCAAATGAATGTATTAAAAAAATAAATAAATAGTGAAATAACCGTTGCTAAGATACGCTGACGATTACAATCAAAGAATTAAATGTATGATAAATGACGCATTAAAGCCAATATGTAAAAAAAAAAAAAAAAAGAAAAAAAAACAACAACATTAATTTAAAAAATGTAAATTCGAAATTCGAAAAAATCTCGATAAGGTGCACACCTGCAGGGTCACAGGTACCTATATGCCAAATTTGGAAGCTCTGCGATCAATAGTGTGAGCACCAGAGCACAGACAGACACACACAGAGATACTTCTCTTTATTTATATAGATAAATCCCGGTATTTAATTAAAAGAAAAAAAAAAAAAGATTTTATGTCTTTTAATGTCTTTTAAACGTATAAAGATTAAGAGAGTAAAATTATTTTTTCGAAATTGAGTTTTTGCTATATTGACACGTTTTAGGTTCCCTGACCGGTTTTTAGTGGTTGGTCTTTTATCAACATAACTGAAGAACCGTGTTTAGCAGGAAGTTCAAACTCGGTATTAAAAATTTACACAATATAGAGATGCAGCACTAATTTTTTCGTTGACATCAAGTAAATGATTGATGTACAGGGACGTTCAAGAGCATTGAAAAAATTACACCGAAGGGCAAAATTTAAGGTAGTACAGTTTAGTAACTTCGTTAGACAGCATTAAATGATATATTATATGCATAATATTATGTTTAGTAAAGGATGTGATACAAAAATCATTAACCATTCCTTTACACAGCCTTATAAAAGAATTCGGATACATTAAGATAATAACATAGAAATCGCGAAAACTGCATTTCAGGTTGTGATATGTGCATTCATATTGTGCTAAATTTAAGTAAACAATGGGGTGTGTATACAGGGCTACCGAGAATTGATTGAATATATTCTGTTCTATTGCTGGTAAATAACGGAAGCGCTTTACTAAAATAATCTCATTTATAATTCTATTATAAAAATAAATCTTCAAAAATGGTGTTTGGGTGCTTTGTACTTCAATAAATAAAACAATTCGTATTTTCAGTCGTCATCACGAACGCAAAATATATGAAATAATAACGCGTAACCTTGAAGCACCTTTAAAAATATTTAATAATCTATGTTATACGAAGACTTTTATTGCAAATTTATTCACCCAATATTCTTCATACATGCATATAAATTTTTGATCCTTTAAATTTTGAATTAACGTCAAATAAACAATTTTGTCCAAGTTTCACAATTCCTTTCAATTTTTAGCTTCACAACTTTAGAATTCTTATCACACTGCAACAGAAGTATTTTTAACTTTTCGAACGAGAAACTTTTTACTCCTTATTTGCACACAGAAAATAGAATACACGTTCTCTTGGAAATCAATACATTTAAATGTTTTTCGCTATTTGTCATAGTGCAAACTTTTGCTTATTTTTTTTTACTTTTACTTTTTTTTATATATAAATAATTCTAATTTCTGAAACAAATTTAAATACAGAATAAATTTAAACTAGTTTCAAGTAAAAACTAAAAGCATATTTTTGCTTTTTAAGGTTTTTAAACATTTTTCTTGTACTTGCCCATATATGATAGAGAAAATGCCGTTTTACTTCAAAATTTTAGAATTTAAGTTTTTGCTACCTTTACACATTTTAAACTTACATGAATTCCAATTTTTCACAGCTGCTGTCCCTCTCTCTGTGTGTGTATTTTAACAAAAGTAAAAAACACGGGTATTAGATGAACTCGGTATTCTAAATCTACATCATATCGCGATGCTACAGGAAAAAAAATATATCAAAATTGAACAGTTGGTCCATATACAGACATAGGCAAAAGTGTTCAAATGCATTACACCTATAGGCAGAATTATTTTAGGTACAGTTAAACATTTAGCTATCGAAAATGTAAAATGAAATAAACATACATATTTATATGCAGCCATAAAATAATTTCTCTGTATTGTAGGTATCTGCAGCTATAAAACAAAAGAACAGAATGAAACAAATGCCATATAATAACTATATAAGATATGGGGATATGAATTCCACAAAGAAAAGATCTAATATTTTGTAGACACCACAAGACTTTATTCTATATTTTTCCATACAAATTCACTCAGCACAAATAATTTATTAAAACTATTATTTATTATTATTTTCTACCATGATAAATGCAAATGATTTTTATCTCAGAGAAAAGTAACACTAATTATTGAAATAAACACAATTTTCTTCTGCAAATAACTCTAAAAAAAATGCGTTTTTATAATGGTTAATTCACGTATCAATTTATACAGTTATATGCCACAGAAGCTGAGATATAGATTTCCAATTTTCGAAGAAAATTGCAGTATATAGCAGTGTTATCTAATTGTTGATATGCATCTTAATTGAATCAGCTTAATGTATCATAATGGCCTTCACACATATGATTAATAAAACCTGAAATATAGCCTTTCCTTAAATTGCAAAAAATGCTGTATACCAGCGTTACCTGTTGAGAGATTCGCACCAAAAGTGGTTTCTCACTAATTTATAACAAGGTGCATCTAAATATGCCGCAATTTTTCTCTCTCTCTCACACACACAAACAAACACTCTCAGACGGACATTTTCTTAAAAAATTTAAATCGTGTTCTGGATCTCTCAAAACATGTAAATAAATTGGAAACTGGAAGTCGATTTTTTTTCGGATTCAATACTTTTTTCTATTGAATATAAAAAAGTTATTAATGTTAAAAGCAGCGAGTGCAGAAATTTTGGTGGGGGTGTTACGCATGTCTTAGGATTTTTGTAAAATGAATGTAGATTATGCAACTTCTCTAATGTATTCATGATTTTTTGAAACCATGGAAGACGAAAAATGTTAATATATGCAATGAAAGCATTGCAAATGGATTATGTAATGTTTTCATTATTGTTCAAATAAAAATGCCTAAGCAGAAATGAAACACACTCAGTATTAAACTCACAGAAAATATCCGTTTATTAATCAACAATAAAGCCCAAAGGAAAATATGCAGTGTTTGCAAATTTACAATATCCATGTAGGTATTGCAAATTTCATTGTGCATACGTGACAGCAGAGCCAAATTCCTTTGTTGCTTAAATCACATCCTCTTTTTTTTTTCAGAGTCTGTACATGGTCTGTACATGATTTCATTCAGTTCATTATTAACTTTTAGCTAATTGTTACGGGTTCCCGATGCCTTTGGTAGCATTTATATGATTCAAGAGAAAATTTA
Source organism: Salticus scenicus (assembly GCA_963930645.1). Taxonomy (NCBI): domain Eukaryota; kingdom Metazoa; phylum Arthropoda; class Arachnida; order Araneae; family Salticidae; genus Salticus; species Salticus scenicus. The sequence goes on from OZ005648.1 coordinate 378,868,886, forward strand.
AAAACATGGTATATAAAAAGTTCTTTTTATCTTGTAATTATTTAAATTCACCTGGATAATTGGTTGAGAAGATGTTAAAAAAAATAAATAATAATAAATAAAAAACACATTTTAACTTTAAAATTATTAAAAAAAAAAAAAAAAAAAAAAAAAAGAATAAAGAAAATTGATGTTCAAAAATAAATAAATAAATAGATAAATATATTTTTTTTATGTCAGAAAAAATAAATATATAATTAAAAAAATAAATAAATAAATATATAAGCTAATAAAAAAAATAAAAATAATGAACACACGTTCTTTAGAAATGATTAAAATAAAATTGAGAAAAATCATAGGCAAATGGAGAAACTTTGTCTTAGATTCCCTTGGCGAAATTTGAAATTTGTCACCGAAGTAGGATATTTCACGCAGTGAACTCACACTATTGCGATATCCATTTTAATTCATAGACAAAATAACAAGAAAAATTCAAAAAGCTGCCATGAGGCTCTATGCTAAAACTATGTGAAAAAAATTTCAACAAATGGATATATTTACTCATGCTGGGGAAAAAATTGTTACCGCATACCTTTATAGGAAAGAATAGATTAAAATAAATCCTGCCATACTGATTTAAATTCTGTTCTGTGCAGAATTTTACTTTTCGAACATGCATATGTAATGAAAGTATTGTAATCAAGTCAAAAATCCCACTTTGAAAATTTGGTATATCTGCACGTTTTGAGGTCCCATGAGTTCTTATTTGATATTTTTACGGTAATGTATGTATGAATGTATGTATTATATGTGTGTGTCTGTGAGTGAACACGATAGTGTCTACAGGCTGTATGAGGTTTGAATGAACTGAAAGTTGGAACGTATATTATAGATCCCTATAGAACGAACGCTCTTGACTTTGATGAATCTAACACTTATAGTTTTTTACATTTACACAATTAAAAACTCCTTATCATTACAGTTTATGGGCTCGAACATTTCAAAGTACGGTAGCGTCTAAACGCCTTATTCGATTGAGAGGAAAAATCATATAAATATGATAGAATGCGTAGGAATGCTTGCACGGAATGCGTAAATTTTGTTGAATCTACCACTTATACTTCTTTTTTTACACGGACACAACGGAAAATACTTTAGCATTATGCCCTATGGGTTCAATTTGTTTAAAGTGTGATAACGACTAAACTCTTTTTTTCAACTAAGCTGAAAATTTAAATAAATGTTATATATTACTGTGAAACAAACTGTATAAAATATGGTGAATCTAGCGCTAATAGTTTTCTTTTACAGGGATACAAAGAAAAACTCTTTATCATTGGGCTTGTTAACTCAAATTATTAGAGTACTATAGCACCAAAACGGCTCATCCGATTGACCTAAAAAAATATGCAAAATCCGTAGGTCACCGTCGCATGAACTGTATCGATTTTGGTGAGTCATAACGTTGATAGATTTTGACAGGAACATAACAAAAATTGCTTTATCATTAGGATCTAAGGGTTCAAATCATTTAAAAGGCAATATCGTTAAATTAAACAACATACTATGTACAGAAAATTATTAAAACACCCTTTAATGACTTCTCTTACTTTAATTTATTTATACAACCGTTCATTTCTTAAAGTTCCGAAAGTAGTGAGGAGGGGAGTCACTCCAGATTTTTTATCTACTGTTTTTAAAACAAAAATAGCTTTAGTGTTTTTATTGATATTATTATTATTATTATTATTATTTTATTTATTAGGACTGAGGGCCTATTAGTCTCAATCTAGGATTTTTGCGTTGTCGTTTTCGATAGTTGGACATTTGTCGAAATCATTTTTTGATAGTTGGACATTTATCGAAATCTAAAATTTATCGAAAATATAACTGAATATTTTGAAAGTGATGTTATAATTGGGAAGAAAAAAATACTAATAGTCCTCCGTCCTAAACTAACCTCTGCTTTTGCTAGAATTTCATCAAAATCTTTTCTTTTCTTATTATTATTGAAAGAAAAAGAAAAGAAAATTAATACTAATCAGTATCGTTACAAGCGATATCGAAAAAGTTTTTTTTAATAATTTTGAATTAGGAAATAAAAAGTGGGCGTGAAATAATATGAAATAAAAATAAGTAAAAAAATGAATTTAATGATTTAATGTTTTTGTTTTTCGGGGGCTGCTCATGCATATAAAAAATGCTTATTAAAACGAGTCGAAGAAGGAAGCGAAATAAGTATTGAGTTATATAACGATAAATACGATCTATAATATGATACGATATATTAGACCTATCGTCCAGGGTTAGTAGGCATTTTCATTGAAAGAAATAGTTTGTTCGTTCGGTGCAACTTGCACATGAGTCCCGTGAGGTACAACTTTCACATTAGTCCCTTGAGGTACAACTTTCACTTTAGTCCCTTCAGGTACAACTTGCACATTAATCTCCTTTAATTTCCCTTTTTTTTTTTTTCCTAACCTGAGAAAATTTTGTTTTTACATGATTTTTTTTTTTTTTTTTTTTATGCGATCAAATTATTGTTTTATTTTATTTTCCCTTTAACAATTAAACAAAATGTCTTTGCGTATGTTATTGATTATTTGAGAGCTGACTTTAAATGAATAGTTCCTATTCAGTATTTGCAATTCATTTGTTATTTTATCTTTTCCAATTTATCAGATTTTAGAAATTACACTACACTAAGCGACAAAAAAAAAAAAAAAAAAAAAAAAAAAGCCGCACTACAGAAAAATTGACTTATGCATGTTGAGTTAGTAATAATTTAAAAACTAATGATTGCAGCAAATAAAATTGTTATGTTTGTATAATACGGAAGTCATAACATGATACCTATGTACATTTTCGATTTAATAATTCGTTTTTTGTACACTCTACGTAGTATTTGATAAAAATCTACATAAAATTTTCCTTTTGAACGTAATATAATAAACATATACTTTATATTCGATCATGATTTATTATATGAAATAAACAAGTGCTATTTTAATGTATGGAATAAAACTATTTATTTGTTAGATCTGAACAATTATTTAATAAAAATATGTATTCTTGATTGGATAATTCGACTTTATATGGAATTACTGCTTTAATGCGCAATGGCATAGTATTTTACAGTTTTTTAACATGAAACTCAGAAATTTCACTGTGCAAAATATCATAAATATTCTTTTTCTAGTTCTTTCAAAGTTGTAGACAACAAATTTCTAATTCCAACCCTCTTTTATACATTAAACATTTTCGAGAGGATTGACATTAAGACAATTTTCTGGTCTAATAAAGAAGAAATTCTGCGATATTCTTTGTGGAATTTAATTTTAAGTGAAAAAATTATGATAACTTACAAAATTATAGACGCTCATGAGAATGCATAAGTAGTTTTATCAACTTGAATCAAATAAATGTATCACAAGAGCCAAGGTGCATGATCATATTGAAATGCTGATTATGGAAGAGTCTAAAATACTCCCAAATTAGTCAGTCAGGTATCAATTTTTTAATGGCCAAATTTTGTTTCAGGTTAATTGATCCCTTGAACATGAAAATTTGCCAGACTCACCAAAAAATTATGCATTTTCGCATCGTAATTTTCGGGGAATATGTTATTGTTTTAAAAGTGCAATTCCAATTCAGTCAGTCACATTTTCGTGATCAGATCTGCTTGTTTCCGTCAGTCTGAAATAAGTTAAACTTGACTCATCAGAGAGAACAACTCCAGCCAAAAAATTAATTGATCCTTTTTTATTTTTTTTAACCCTCTAATGTCTTGGTTTTCTAATTCTTTTCGTTAAGAATGAATTATTTCATATTTCCTGGCAATTAAACCTGCTTTGTTTAGTTATTATTTCACTGTATTTAGATAAATTATGTTACTAAACACTTTTTCTGAACCCCTGCTGTGTTTTAAATGTAATACAAACTGATTTTTTAAGCGCTGGCTTTTTAACTTGCGGTCATCTCGACTGGATGAGTAACGTGGCCACCTAAGGACAAATGTGCAGTTTAAACAGCCAAAAAATATTATATCTTGCTAAAAACTAGATCAGTAATATTTTGATATTTAATAATTTCGACATCCCACGTACTTTTTTTTTCTTTTTTAATTTTTGATTTTTCGCTGAAAATTAATATTTTTTGTGGTATCGTTAATTGCCTTACTTTGGCCATTCTTGAAACACTTTCCAAAATTACAATTTTCCGAACAATTGCATCTTGTTTTTAACACTTGGCTCAATCCTAAATTGCACGCGAAACGCAACGTAATAAAATCTGTTCAAAAATTTATTTTTGAAACAATAAAATTAGCGATTAGAGAAAGAAAAATTGAAAATATCCAAGTGCAGCTTTTTTTTTTTTTTTTTTTTTTTTTTTTTTTGTCGCTTAGTGTATATTTAAGAAGCAATGAATTATAACTAACAGAAAATCTTGCCGTAAAGATTTACATTTTCAAATTGATTTAGCAGAATCATATGACAACTGAACATTTCAGAATTCCCATCTCAAAATATTTAAATAAATTAATATAAAAAATAAATTAAATTTCATATTAATACAAAATATGAATTTTCCAAGACTCAATGGATTTATTCTGCGTTGCATATGCTTAAAAAAGTTATTATTTACACGTATTCCATGAAGATTAATTTTTTTTTTTTTTTTTTTACAAATTGTCTTCTTTTGATTAATTTTTTTTTTTTTTTTTTTTTTTTTTTTTTGTAATTCTCTGTCTTAAATTGTATTGTGTTCAGTATTTTTGGTAAAAGTTTGCATTTTTATACGCATTATGTATATTTATGTGAATTTTACATTTTGTTTTTCATAAAAAAAATTATCCGTATGTTAACTCAATACATTTTAACCACTCTTCAATGATACAGACCTTATATTTAATAATATATAATTTATAATCAGACATAAATATATTTATAAAGCAATGATAAGAGAACATTAATTTTACAGATCTGAAATTAACGTATTTACAAACTTGAAATAATATAAATATTATATAGTGTATGATATTGTAAAAAGTGTGTTTTGTAAGAAGATGATATAGGAAGAAGTACCAGTGTGTTTTTATACATTTTTAAGCCTTCGTACTTTCTTATATATTTAATAAAAGACAGTACTGAGTTTGAGAGCACGATTTGGCTATTTTTAGAAAATATATGTATGTGTGTGATAAAATTTTGTGACAACAGTATCTCAGAAAATAACACACAGAATTTTATAAAATTGATACTTAGTCGCACCTTCATATAAATCAGTATCCTTTCAACTTTTTCGTGCTAATCACTCAATAGGTGGCGTTGCTATACAGTGATTTATTTTCAATCTTAAAGAAGGCTATGTCTCAGGAATTACACGAAAATGTATATAAATTTATATGCAGATGCAAGTTGATGTAAATTGCTACCTATCAACTTTTACTGCCAATCTCATTAGAGGTAGCGCTCCTATACATCGATTTCTGAAATACCAGCGAAGTCCATATCTGAAGAACTATTGTGCAGAATTGTAGATAAATTTATATGTAAATGCAACTTGACGTAAATTAGCTTATGTTAAGCTTTGGTGCTAACCACCTATAACGCAGCGCTGCTATGCAGGCACTGCTTTTGCAAATTGAAGGAAGGCTATATCTCACGTTCTGGTGCGTATAATCGAAAAAGAAAATCGAACAATATATAAAATGGCCATTATGAGACATTATGCTAATTATAATGGGTTCATATCCGCCGCTAAATGGTGCTGCATTACTGCAATATTCCATTTGAACGGGTAGGAGGGCATCTGCACGATAAAAATCCCCTTTTGGTGGACATTTAGAGTAATACTTATCTGAGATTCAAATCGTCTACACTTATAATGGATAAAAAAAATAAAGAAAACTTTTACGCAAAAAATCTTGTGTCACAAAAAAACTTGTGCAATTCTGTAATTATGTATCAAAAAACTTTTTAAAAAATCTCCAATATATAAAAATCATTCACTAGTTTGTATTATATTACTTTACAATAAAGTGTTTATTAAATTCAGAAAACTTTGGAGTAAATACTATATTCTTCAGGAAGAAAAATCTTTCAAAATGAAAATTTTTAAAATTAAGCACATTTTTAATTAGTTTAGTTATTGGAGCATGCTAAAGACTTTGCAAAAAAGGAACAAAATTATATTTTAAAACTATCTCTACGGCAACGTTGTAAACAAATTTTAGAAGCTGTAAAACTTAATTAATTTTTCTGCAATAATAGCAGATCATGAGAGCGGTCCAAAAAAAGGTTTCCAGGGTACGTACAAGAAAAATATGTGTTAAACTTAAATATATAGAAAAAAAATATAATACTTTGATAATTTATAAAAAAAAAAAAAAAAAAATCTTTAAAGAAAAATAAAATATATATTTTGCTTGTGGAAGTATTAAAGATGAATTTTTATTTTACTATTTTTTTTTTTGCTGAAACGTCAATGTGGCCAATCTATTGAGATATTGAAATTAGTTTTGTGTGCCAGTAAAAACGCATGTATAGTCGGTAACAAAAGTACCTAAACACTAGGAAAACTTCCTATATAAAAAAAAATACATTTAGTAATGTTTTGTTAAATAAATCCTTGCCGAATCATGTTCTTTGTAAGTCTAAGAACATGATTCGATAAGGATTTATTTAACAAAACAGTATTAACGCGACTTTTTTTTATATACGAATTTTTGCTAGTGTTCGGATACTTTTGTTACCGACTGTATGTATGAATAAATGAACGAGAATGGTGAGAAAATATCAATTGACGCGAAATTTGGTAAAACATTTCTAATTTGAATAAAATTAATAATATTGTGTTTGGTATAACTAGCTGCGGTCCGTGTACAATAAAAAACAAAAGGATTTCGATATACTACTGTCTATGAGCGGCATTTTCTTAAAGTCCATTTAACGTTGTGAAATTAACCTAATTTCTTTAGACATTTATTTTTTTTTCTTTTTGTAAAACGAAGAGATTATTATAAGTGGTAACTTAAATTTTGACTGTGCATTTTATATTTTCTTTAATCATGCAGGTTAGATGAAGCACTTATTTAATAGAGAAGGTTAGAGTGGTCATACTGGATCTGTAAGGATCTGTTTAATTTTTAATATAACATTTAAGATATAATAAATATAAGATTTATATACCTATATATGATACATAATAAAGATAACATAATGTAAGATTTTATCATTTTTCTATTTATTTATTTTTGAAACATTCATGATAGTTTTTCTAAAATTAATTTTTGAAAAAAAAAACATTGTTATTTTCTGACAGCTGTGTATATGTATACTTAATGTATATTTGGATAACAGCTATCATTTTCTGTTATTGAAATCTAGGGAATGGACCCGCGTGAACCTTAATATGCTGTATAATATGGCACATCAACTAATGAAAAATGAAACGAAAACTTTGTAATAAGAATTACCACTGCCAAAGGCAGTGGTACGTTACGAGCGAGAAAAATCTCTACCGAAAATAGCGGGAATTTTAACTCAGGTTAATTAATAATGATATGGGGTTTTGGCAACTCATTTAAATATAGTGTCCAGCGAAGCGGGCAAAGCCAGCTAGTAAAATAAATAAAATCACAAAAATAGCGACAAAAATTTAAATGTCGCAAAGGTAGAGCTATAATATAGTTCTATTCTGATCAGGTTCACTTATTTGTTTATTTTTCTATATATCAACCATTATGCTAGTTTAACATACAAATAAATAGTCTTCTATGTATTAGTTCGGGATATCCGTGCATTTGCACGCTGGGGGACAAGCATATTTCAATATATTAAATTAACATTTAAATACATAAGTCAAAATATATAAAACATAAATGGGAAATATATATAACCACAGAAATATTAGTTGTCTCAAACTAAGTTGAATAGCGCTGATTGGTTTTGTAATACTATATTTGGCTCGAAATTGCTGGCAGTTTATTGTCCACAGTATTCATCAAATAACATATAGGAAATAACGTGACAATATATACTTTGTATAGTACGTATAGTGTTGTTCCTATTTGCTTACGATTTAAATATAAGAGTGCTACTTCAATTTTTTTTTAAACTGTCCGTTTGAAAACTGTCATCTGTTGAGCACCCAAATTGAAGACCACTGGTAGAAAGTTCTTTCATTCTTTCTCACCAGATAATAAATATCGCCATAATCGGTATGTAGTCTTTTAGAAATTAATTATCAAGATAACAATAGCGAAAAATCATGCTGTTTGCATTGATTATTAATCCTTTTTAACTGTATGCAATGGTCGCATCGTTCAACGGTTAATATTCTTTGCTTATGTTATACCACATTGGATAGACAGAAGAAAAAAAGTACAAGAAGGCAGACAAATAGACTAATTAAATTCATAAACACTCTTAAGCATTCTAAACAGCGCCAAAACTGATTTTCATACAAAAGTGTGTGGAATTGAGGTAAATTTCAACTGTAGCCTTAGTGTATCTGAATATTTCAGTGTAATCCTGTAAATCTGAACGCTAAGCATAACATATTCAACACAAAACACTATTTTAGCATTTTAATAAAAAAATTCGATTTTATTATCATTTTTGTTTTTTTAAGTGGAAAGTATATATATGATTTATAAAATAAAAATGTCTCTTCTCCTAAAACGCAATGCGTTGGACCTTTTTGATTGTCCATCTACACAAAACACTTATTAATGTCATTTTAAATGGGAACATCCCATAATGAATACGAATAGCATTATCATTGTTAAGAAATTATGAAATAAAAATACGGACGCACAAGGCGGGGAGGAAGACAGATAGACAGACTGAGAGTCAGACAGACAAATAAATAATTCAAATCATATTCACTCTTAAATATTGTTAGAAACTATTAAAATGCTTAATAAAAATAAAAATTCATTTCTTGTAATTTCCAATTTTAGCCCTTAATAAATCTGAATAATTTGTCTAAATGGACTCTATACATATTCTCACCGGAAGCTAAAATTAATGTTATTCTACGGAGAATTTTGCCCCTTTATAACTCATTAACTAATATATATTTATTAGTTCCGTTTTCACATTCAGAATGTTTCCAACTGTTAAACAGTTTATCGCTTTCAAAAAATATTTTTTTTTTTTTTTTTTAATTTATTTTATTTTTTTTTAATATATATATATATATATATATATTTTTTTTAAGTTGTAAAATGCGAATTTTCACAAAGTGAAATTTTGCATTTTTAAGCTTTAAGATGAAGTTTTAAAATTAAAAAAAAAAAAAAAAAAAATCAATTTTTAGAAAGCGGCACAGAGTTTAACAGCTGGGCATTTTCTGAATGTGAAAACGGAATTTAAAAATATATATTAGTTAATGATTAATAATGGGCAGAATTCTCCATAGATTAACACTGGCTTCGGCTTTAGGAGACGGTGAGTAGAGAGTCCCCTTAATGCTAATTGTATTACACACTAAGAAAAATATTCTTCTCTCTGAATAGCATATTTCAATTTTATTAAGATTTGTGCAAAATAAAGCTATTAAAATAGGTTTTATAGAATTATCTCTCATAGAATGTAATGCTCTGGTATATTAAAATTAATTTGCTTATTTTTTAAGAAATTAATTCAAAATAATACTGTTTTTATATTTCTGCTGTATATTCTGTTGTAAAATTCTGACATTTTCAAGAATACTTTCTTTAATATCTTTATAAAAAGGTTTCTATGCGAGTTTAACGAATTGAGACCTCACTATAGTCTTTCAAATAAAAATAGCTAGATTTATCTTTCTAAAAGAAAAAAAAAATCTTTTCAATCGTAATATTTGTTGATATCTTCCAGGATTTGAGTTAAAAGCCTTTCTCTCAAAACTATTGTAAATCGAGGAATCTGAAATGGGAAGGTGCTCCTTCTGATAAAACTTTCGGAAGAGTTTTTCTCCAGCATTATCTCCTGCTATAACATAAACATTTTCTCTGAAATAAAGAAAAGAATTGGTTCAAGAAGTTATAAAAGTAATTTTTGTTGCTTTCTAAATACAAGAGTGCAAATTGTAGTTTAGTGATTTAGATTTGTATTTTAGATTACTTATTTGAGCTATAGGACATAATTTTTTAGCATTTGGTGTTTTTTCTCATCTCCTATTTTATAGATTATATTATTATTATTATTATTATTATTATTACTTTCTTTTACTAATACATGGTAGAAAAACTATTAAATCGGAGTCAAATATTTCAAACTATATGTTTACCATAATTATATGATTGAAATTTTAGCGGCTGGTCTGTGATTTTGAGTGCCGGTGTGTCAGTTATTAATAAATTTCAAAATGAATCATATATTCCTTAGGAAGTACAAATTCGCATTGTAAATTTTCATTATATTATAGGGCCGCGGTAGCCCAGTCGGTAGAGCGCCGGCCTCGTAATTGGAAGATTGCGGGTTCGGTACTCGAGCCGGCCAAAGACCGTCGTGTACACTATATGATTTGTGTGTTTTCTAGGACATTTCAAGCAATTTCCATAAGTAGCTTAATATATCTTTCGTGTGGCCTTGTAAGTGAATAGTCAGTTCTTTTCATATTATAACCTATATTAAGTACAATAATTTGTATGTGAAATTAAGCAACTGTGTTAATTTACGAAATTTTTTTTTGTATGTTAATATATATATATATGTCCATTTAATTTTGTGCCGGCCAAAGACCGTCGTGTACACTAATGGTGGTTGGTGCACGTAAAATCTGTCGTGGCCGCAATGTCCTCCATGTTCCCACCAAAAATTATACCTTTGGGGGTCACCTAAGCGGGAGAGCCATTCTTTCCGTGGAGGATCAAAATTGTGATGGCATGTCTCCGGACCAGGTCTAGGGTTGTGTCCCAGACCGTCGCCAATTGTCAATCTGCGCAGCGCTAGTGCGACGTTAGACCCAACCATCGAAATATCCATCCATTATATTATAATCATATTTTAAATTTTTATTATATAGGGATATAAACTTCTTTTTTTCTTTTAATCGGACGAGTCATTTGTGTACACGAAGATGTAAAAGAAGTTAAATTTTCGCGCCTACGGTCTTGAAATCTCGTTAGTACATTAAACAATATTTATACTACGCTTAGCAAGATGAAATGAATATTTATTTAAACATACGAAGATTCATTTTTAAGTTAACATATTTTTATATGGAAAACATCGTTTTTCATTAGGAATAGAGAATGAAAAGTATTTACTGCTCGTTTACTTGGTCACATGAAAAACGTAATTTGTATTAAAATTTAGATGGAATGTGCCTGATTTGCTTTTCATGCTATGTTAAGTGTTTTAATTGCTGTATTGAATTTAAATTTATTATATAATATATATATAATGCGTGTACAATTTATAGTCTATGTAGAAATTTTCCTAAAATAAGTCAATAAGTTTCAAAGTTGTCTAAACAAAAACTCTCTGAAAAATTTTATATAAATTTTAAATATAATAACTAAATGTTTTATGTATATACTTACAATTTTTAAAACGAATGGTTTCTGTGGATGTCTTTCTTGTCCCATAGTGCCAAAAAAAAAAAATAATAATAATAAATAAAAGCTATTTTACAATGAACTGTAATAATCATACTTTATAGACGTTCGAGGTATACTGGAAAAAAATTAAAACAAATATGTTAAAAAATAGGAAGTTTTAGATAAAATAGAAAATTTCTTACGTAAAATATATGGTTTCTAAAATTATAGAAATTTAGTTAAAAATTACATCTCAGTCTATTAAAAGAAATATTTTTTTTCTTTAACAAGATAAAATCTGTAACCATAGAAGCAGATTTAATCTAGTGGTTACGCAGTTTTTCTATTCTGCATACTGAAATTTTGTACCAAATCCGCATTGAGAAGTATGTATAGCAGAGCAAATTGTGCTTCAGTGGCTGAGAGGTAATATCGTCACCTGTAGTGTAGTGGACTATGGTTGGAAAAACTATAAAATATTATTAAATCTGTGTATTTGTACGGTTGCATTACGGTACAAATTAGCTGTGCACGAATACTCTCTGTATTGTTCTCTTACAGAAAATTTTTGTGAACGTATTTTTCGTATAGTAAACGGATATTTTCCGGTAACTTTGCTGATCGATTTTTCTGCTTTGCAACTTTTTTTTTTTTTTTTTTTTTTTTTTTAACGAGAAAATAGTGCGAGTTTATCACCAGATTATTTTTCTCTGGCAGCAAATTAAATAAACAGTTTTTAAGCGATTTCAAAATTATTATAATGTGATGCTTATATAGCTCTAGAGAATATTAAATGACAGAATATTACGCTGTATTGACATATGACAACGAATATATAAGCAAGCATTCTTCTTTTTCTCACATTTTTATGCTTATAAAAATAATTCTGAAAAATGTACGAAAAACAGATTATCAATATAGAAACTGTAATATAGAAACTAAGTAATTTTTAATCTGTAAAATAATGCAAGATGTAAAATAACGGAAAATAAGTTGATTATAATGCAGTTTCTAAAGTTAGTATAAATGAGGGATCAATCCATATAAATACATCATTTAAAATATTTTGATATAAATTTGATTTGCCATGGTAACTTTAAGTGACACTAGAATTTGAATTTTTGTTCGTACTGCGTATAAAAAATCTGATTAAGAAGCAGATCTTAAGATAATTAGATCAAATACCACAAATTGGAAATAGAGAGATATTCTCTTAAATCTTCTTTTAACTATATATAGATGCTATCTTATTCTAGAGATATATGCCAGAAGGAAATTTCTGAAAATATACTACCCAAGAAAATTATTATAATCATGGTTATCTGATTACGAAATTAACATATCGAAATACATTTTAAACCATCCCGAAACATTTTGAATACTTTATCTGGAGGTATATGAACATAATGTCCTTTAAATTCTGTTTTTTGTGGAGTTCAAATTCAGAGGCACTTTACAGCTGACTCTCGTACATACTGTATAGATTTTCAATCATAGTCTCAGTTTTTTTACAAGAATACAAAAGAGAAATCTGGTACGCTATGGCCTATGAAATCAAATTATTTGAATTACGTTTTAATATTGTTAAATAATAGAAAACATAATAAAAATTATATATGTTACATTTCTATGGTAAGAAATTTCTTTGGTGTATAAAAATAGCATATGTGATGATTATAATTCTTATTGTAAAAAGTATTAAAATACACAATACACATGGAAATTATGTAATTTATGATATGTTATTCACTTATCTGAAGTAAAATAAATTGTTTAACAGACAATAATATATATATATATATTTCGGGATGTTGCCGCAATATGATAACTGCTGTAAATTATACGTTTAACATTTCTTCTTCTTTGATAAGAATGCACAGCATACAGTCGGTAACAAAAGTCTCCGAACATTAGCAAAAATTCCTATATAAAAATAATATACCTAAAACAGTTTTGTTAATTAAATCCTTGTCGTATCCTGTGTTTAGACTGACTTAGAACAGAATTCGACAAGGATTTATTTAACAAAACAGTATTAAGTGTACTTTTTTATATAGGAATTTTTGCTAGTGTTCGGAGACTTTTGTTACCGACTGTAGTTTCCCTACATTGTACAAACACATTAACTTAGCGAGAAACACACTTAACACTGTTTAACAATTTGACTTTTTCTTACTGATTGTGCTAGTTACTGATTTACGAATTTGCTTAATGTCTAATGCTCTAAATGTTTGAAATATTATATTTTAACGATAATACAGACATTGTCATTTAAATGCCGTGATATTCGCAATAACTTATATTCTTGTAACAAAGGTGTAGAAGACCAGATAATCGGAAACATTTCAACCGTAAAAGCATTTACACTCGAACGAACATGATATATCTCAAGTAGAGATTTCACCTCAAGCAAGAAACAGTAATCGAAATGTTTTAATTGATTGCTCTAAAACTTATATCTAAAATGGAAAACCGTGGCATCGTCGTGCTACTGTTATTTGATGCATTTTTAGTCTTAATGTAATTTATTATTAATCGATAATGTTTTTTGTTTTGTTTTCCCCTACGGCAAGGAAAAATCTAAAAACCAAAGGCCGGTGTAGTTCGCCTCGGTTTGAGATATTGTCCACAGAAATGTGCTTGTCAAAGTGCAGAACAGGATAAAAGGAGTCGAAATCTTTAAAGTTTCCCACTGGACAAGGGCAGCCAGAAAAAGGGGAAAGACCAATGCGGTGCAGGTGACACATAGAAAGTCCTGTGAATTTATGAGTCTAAAATTGACAGTGACTACATATTAACGGAAGTTTCCTGGAAATGGGTTTTATCGATAACTTAAGATATTTGTGCTGCAAATTGCAATTTCATAGTAAATCATAATATACACAAAAAATAATATATTTAAAGGAATGCAAACTGTGTTAAACTAATAATTAAATATCGAAATCTAATTTTACACATTATAGTAGCTTCTCTCAATATGCCTATTTATTTCTCCCAAAATACAGGAAATTATTTAGCATTTCACGATTATTACCCGATTTTAAATTATTTTTGTTATTATTCACTTAAAATTTTATTTCAAATACATTGTTTTAGAGAAAGAGTTTCAGAAATTGTAAATGGTGCTATAATTTTACTCCCTTGTCTTTTTATGGGGCTTTCACTAAATCTTTGCAAAATTTACTCTCACTTTTGCCTTAATTAATTTTTTATATGGGATTGTACTTCATAACTTAGTGCTACATGATTGTTTACGGTTGTTCACGTTATACACGGAAAAATATATATAATTAAATTATTTATTTTCATTTTCAGCGGTGCATAATTAATTACATCGCGTAACATGTGAAAGTGGTTCAAACTATTATTTTCCAAATACACACTGAAAGTCGCACTAATGCTTTTAGGGCTGATTAAAAGAAACAAGCTTTAAATTATGTAACACATTATTTTGTTTAGGAAGAATATTCACGCCATTTGCCTTTCTTTTTTCTTTACTCTATTTTTTCAAGTATAAATTACGGCCAAATTATTATAAAGATTTCAGCGTGAGGTTATTCTTTTATTTGAAGTGAACGTGAAAAAAACTTTGTTTCAAATTTGAATATTCACAAAATAAAAGGAAAGCATAAAACAATTCTTTTTCTTAACTTTTAATTTATTTTCAGATGTATGCTGCTGCACTTGTTTTTAAAAAGAAAAGGAAAAAAAAAAAAGAAAGTGCTGTAAGCATGCATAACTTTCCACTTATATCCGGAATAAAAGTTGTTCAAATTTACCATATACAATTTTTATAATGACATGGAACGGGGGCTCTGTAAATGTAAAAGAACTGTTTCTAGTTCAGTTGGGAGAGTAAATCGACTTCTCTATTCGTTTCAAATAGCAACCTCTGTGAAAAAAAAAAAAAACGGCGGACAAGTTGTACAATAAATTTTGTTGAGTTTTTGTTATGGGATATCTATGAACCGAACTTTAAAAAATAATCTTTTTTTTTTTTTCGTTCCCCTCTCCTTTTTTTTATGACTTTTTTTATCAAATTTTTAGGCGTGTACATTTAAACAATGACCGATCGAGTCGAATAATAAATTTGGATTAGACATTGATATGCGCTATACACTGTATCGGTTCGTAAAAAAAACATTTTATGTGAATTTAAAAGTCTTCAAATCTCAAGATTGTGGATTAAGTGGGCAAGGCGAACTCATACAAAATATTTTAAAAATTAAAACACTGTCCATATATATATAATGGAAAATTCCCACGATAATTTGAATATATTGAATCAATTCGAATGAACACTGGACATATTTGCATATTTGCAAAGGTCGAATTTTTAAAACTATGTTAGAATCTCTGAGGAAAAAGGTTGTAGAAGACACCAGGATATTTAATTAATAAAATGATTCAGGAATCCACTGAAGAAAATAAAACGTTTGCAAATTTTGTACTTGGCAGAAAAAAAGAATTTTATTTGAGATAAAACGTGAAAATATCCCAGTGAATCGCGAAATTTTTTTTTAAAAGGCAAAATTATTTTTTTTCATAATTTTACAGATCATTAGAAAAACTCTGTAGTTCACCTATAATATGAAATACAAACGATGCTATACTTAGGATATTGACAGAAGTAGTAAGTATAGCAATAAAAGGGATGGAAAAGCTTACTGAGAAGAAAAAATGACTCTTGATATTTTAAAAGAAGCAATTTTAAGTCATTGTTATTTTTACTGAATTATTCAACAAATGTTTAACATTATGCGATATTCCAAAAAACTGGAAAATAATTCTACTTTTTAAGAAGGGAGAAAAACAAGCTACCATCGTCCAACTATCATCCAATCAGCTTTCTCTCAATTATGTATAAAATTCTGATGAAAGTTATGATGAACCGCTTACATAATATATATATATATATATAGCCCAACCTTAAGAACAAGCAGGATTTTGAAGTGGTTTTAGTAGCATCGATCATACTTATACAGTTAGAGATATTATTGAAAAAGTAAGGAATACGAACTCTCTCTCTATGTGGCTTTTGCAGACTATGGAAAAGTTTTGGTTCTATATCACCACTACCAGTCATAGATACATTAAACAATACTAATAGTAATTAAAAATATGGTCACCGTATTTGAAACATTTGTAAAGACGCAACAGCCAAATTAAAACTTCACAGAACGAGTAATACATTAAAAATTAGAAATTGTGTAAGAGAATGCAACACAATTTCACCTAAACTATTCAAAGCAGTACTTAAATAAGTTTTAAAAAACTAAACTGTGAAGAGAAATGCATAAAAAAAGATTTAAATTTTATAAATATCATTTGAAATTTGCGGATGACGTTGTATTGCTTGGTACATAATTTAAGGATTTGCAAGAAGTTCTTCAAAAATTAAACAAAGAAAGAAACCCTGTTGGATTGAAAATGAACTTTGGCAAGACGTCAATACCATTTTTTCTTCACTGAAGGTAAATATGGGAAATATGACTGAATTAGGTATGGATATGAACGAATTAGAAACATAATATGGATGAATTAGAGGCAGTATGCAGTTACATTTAACTGGGATAAGACCATGAACAGAAACATCATGGGAGAAATTGACAACAGACTTAAACTTGCACAAAGAGTATTTGGAAAACTGGGCAAATTGGAATCACATAGCAGAGACCTTGATCCTGCAGTGAATTCATAAAAGACAAAATTATTATATATGTATATACATCTTACAGAATTATCTTAAAATTTTTGGTGTATAAAGAACCTATTATATGTCGCATATTTCAGCAAAGGTTTTTGCCTGAAGAGAAAAGGGCGACCAATGAAAAATTAAACAAAAATCAAAATGTTTTCTATCACCCTGCAAAAATTATTGCTAGAAACACGTCTTTGCTGTAGCATGTTATTATGAGAATTTTTCTAATTACCTGTATAAATTTGTATGAGTCTACATATTCATTCTGATACATTTTTTTTAAATGCAAAAAATGACCAATCTTTTAACTTGTATTAGACCCAGTACAATGGCATTTTCCGAAAACTTGTCGTACTATATAAAATACAGCATACTGCAATCAGAATGTAAAAATGTTAAATATCTTACAAAATATGAGCATTTTTACTGAATAATTTTTAACTACCCATGTGTAAGCTTCTAAAAAAATTCATTTGCATGATTTAAGAGCTAAAAATGTTGAGCTACTTACATGAATATCCTAAAGAAATATTTTGTTAAATTAAAAGACTTATGAGTTATAGAATGAACTTAATTTTAGCTCCTTTCGAAAAAAAAAATGCGATGGTACGGAGTGTGTGTGTGTGTAGGGGGGGGGGGTGTATCAATATTTATTTACAATCAGCGACCACTATATTACTATTGGACATTGATTGAATCAAAATACAAATGTGAGTAAAAACCCCAATGGATAAGTTGTCATTTTCCAAAGAACTGAAATTCTATTCGTTCTGTCGCTCATTCTTTTTTTTTTTTTTTTTTGAGTTTACACAATATGCTGCAGCTAAAACGCATTTCAAGAGTTGCTTTTAGAGGACGATTAAAAACATTTTGATTTTTTTTTTTTTTAGTAGTCCTCTTCTCCTCTTCAAGACAAACCTTTTGCTCAAATACATAAGATATAACGTGTTCGTTATACTCCCAAAAGTTTCCAGATAATTCCTGTAGAATTTTTCTAGATATGTGACAAAACGTATAAATTAAAAAATGTCCAAATACTTATCCCTAGATGGTATATATATATATATATATATTAGCTTGAACTGTAATTAAATCAACTACAAAAAAAACATAATTAAATCAAAAACGTAAGTAATTGATTATAATGAACAGCCCATAAATCCTTAAGATTTTAAACCATTTTTGAAACTTCTAACTCTAATCTAGGGAAATGGAAATGATATTTAGTTAACTGGAGTAAATTATTGTTAAATTGTTCTATTACACATCAAATATTCTCTTTACAAATTAATGAACTCCAGTTAAGATCATTTATTCTAAACAGCCTAAGAGTACTCCAGCGTCGTAGGCATTACAGAAGAGAATGTAAACCATGAAATCTGTTACAATTGAGCACAGTTTATCATTGCAATCGAATGTTAAGCATCATAAAAGAATATTCGTTACAATGCATAAAATTTCAAGAAACATACTTGTAAAAAGAACAATTGTTCAGACTTTTCAAACCGCAATGATCAGTAATTGATTACATGTGTACTCAAATTTGCTGCAATGTTAACCAACGACTATATAACACTTGACTGAATCAAATTAACTTGTACTTGGCCATTACCATTATTTTCTGCATGTATAATTTGAAAATTATTTTAACACGTTCGCTGCCGTTTTCACGTGACTAAAATTTGAAATGACGTTTTTTTCCTTTAAGCCGCCGAATATGTTTGGCGTTTTGCACAAGAGCGCTACATCGCCAGATGTTATAGGCTTTGTGTTTACCTTTCCTTGTTTGCGTCATGTGTTACGTCAATACGCTTTATTACGTCAAACATTTAAAAATTCATCTGCTCGTTACAAGCAAACTCTGGAGTTAATGAGTAATAAGTTAAATTTCCATAGCAAATAGTTTCGTTTGTACTGAGCAGATAAAATATCTCGCTGACGCCATCACTTCTGTTGTATATTGATGATACGTACAAATCGCCCATTGCGCAGCACTAGTGTGACGTAAAACCCAACCAATCATCTATTTTGAAATATGAATATTTGTGATGTTTGCGTTAGTACTGTTTGGCTGGTTGAATAGAGTTGGATTTTAAAAGGTACTTTTGAATTTAAGAGGTTGGTTTGTTGATTGTGTTTTACGTCACACTAGTGCTGCGCAATGGACAATTGGCGATGGTCTGGGGTCTCACCCCTAGAGTTGTCCACGGACATGCCATCACAATTTTGATCCTCCACGGAAGGGATGACTCTCTCGCTTCGTAGACACCTAGAGGTATAATTAATATGGGAACATGGAAAACATTGCGGTCACGACAGATTTTATGAGCACCAGCCACCATTAGTATACACAATGGTTTTTGGCAGGCTCGAGTACCAAACCCGCAATCTTCCAATTACGAGCCCGGCGCCCTACCGACTGGGCAACCACGGTCCTGAATTTTAGAGGCATATTTTTGAATTTTATGCCAATACTGGTTGCTACAGTACAAAATTTTGTATACTTTTTAATTTCATGCATTTTGAGATAGGGGTATAGTGAACAGATCAGAGTACCATTATAATAGAGAATCGTTAAAATTTGCTATAATTATCCAGTTGCGGATTTATTTTTTCATTCCTAATGAATGACGACTATAAATAAAATATTAATGATAAATAATTTACTTTATACAACTTTTGAAAACTTTAAAATTTAAAATTCCTAAGTAAAAAAGTATACTTCATACATTTTTGTTAAATAAATCCTTGTCGAATCCTGTTCTTAGTCAGTGTAAGAACATGATTCGATAAGGATTTATTTAACAAAACCTTATGAAGTGTACTTTTTTTACATAGGAATTTTTGCTTAGTATTCGGACACTTTTGTTACCGACTGTACTTATAGCTGTTAAATTATTGGAAATAAAAAAACTATCATCTAAACACTTATCATCAATTACTAAAGCAACACACTTTTCAGGGACATTTGGTGTGATTGTATAATCTAAGTTTTATTTTTGTATTTGTGATTAGTTATAAATTCGTAATTTTTTTTTCTTCTTTTAATTCTATTTTATGAAAATTGTCCTTTTGTTCTATATATTATTATTATTCGGATTTTTTTTTTTCAAGACGCGTTTTCTTTTTAGGTTTGATCGCCGAAAAGCTCGCTTTCGTATGCCGCTGGTGTAAGGTTACTATTCGGAACACGATACGGAATGGCGCCGTCTTGGCGATTTTCGAAATTTCGCCAAGCGGCAGCCTAAAGCAAACTTTCACCTGTAAAGTGATACGTCACATCCCGCGCTGGCGCGGGATCGGCAGCGAACGTGTTAATTAAATTTTGAATATATATATACAGCAAACTAAATTGACTCCTTACTGCATGACATTATGTATGCTAAAATGTTATTTTTAATATGTTTTATACATGTAGCTTTTATTTGTAAAATCTTATAAGCATATTTCGTTCAGTCTGTAATTTTATGTCTGTTTTAACTTACAGACCACAAACAAAAATTATCAGCATCAATTTTTACCATTTATTTAAGCATGAAAGAATACTTACGTCGAACTAGAGAAAATAATTCCATTTAGCAGAATCATAAAGAAACATAATTTATTTTTTTTCTTTAAATATTTAATTTCAGAACGAGATGTTTTCTGCTAAATGAGTTAAGATGTCGCAATTTTCACATAATCACAGAAAAACTTGGGAATTCAAAAAATAAAATAAATTAAATTCCATTACTTTTCCCTCTCCTTTTCCAGATTCTACTCCATGATTTACGGTTAAATGTAGATTATAGAAAATTTAATTTTAGCTTAAACTTCAAGTACGTGCGTACAAAATGGTTTTGCATTTTGTGAACTCTTTCATTCATTCTATTTATATTAAAAAAAAGAAAAAATATATATGAAAATATCGTTTTTTATTCATCTTCAAAACAATCTTATCGCACTCATGTTAGGTATAAGTATTTCTGATGTTTAAATTAGGAAATTATTTTCATAATCTGCTTTGTATCTCATTCATTCTTCGCTTTAAAAGATATGGAATTATATTTTAGGTACTGAATTAAAAATAGATGAATAACGTCCCAATAAAAATAAATGTTTATAAGATATAAACATGCGAACACTGTTACTAATAAAAAGATTAAACTTTAAAACTCAGTATCAACAAGACTTACTTTTAAAATACTTATATTTATTTGAATGTCTTTTACTTATTTTTATTACGATTACATATTTTGTTCTATTTAATAAAACTTACAAGAAAATTTTTCAATGCTATAAAGCACTGTTTGAATTTTTATTTATAAACCGAGTTCAAGAAGGAGAAGGTTCTTAGTTCACATTATACTTTTGTTGTTTTTAACGGGTGATCTAATTTTGATACTTCTATTTTGTTGTCCCAGTCTGAAAAAGGTCCAATTATGATATTACACAGTAATAAACTTTGAACATTTCTGATTTGTTTTTTATTTTTCAGTTTACTTTCATTGGTTATTTCAATTGATATCTGTTTTGAGATTGAAATGTATTACTTTTTGCCTTTCCTTAACATTTTCTTGTCTAAATAGAATGATCGGTTCTTAACCACACTCTTTAGAATACATTTCTTTGTCTCTCTTCTATGGCATACCTAACAACTCCCCTCAGTAGAAAATGCCTGCTTTCTTCATTTATGTTTTTCGTGCATTACACATTTGTTCTGGTTCTTCTAGTCTTTATAAAGAAATCAATTATTTAAAATCTCTTTCTCTATACCGAGGCTATAATCAGTCTATCATGCATACAGCTCTAAATAAATCCAATAAACCTAAATGTTCTGTTTCCAAATTAAATGAACAGGGTCTCAGTACTGTAATTTTATACTTTTATTCTCTCTCCCTCTCTCTCTCTCTCTTTTTTTTTTTTTTTTTTTTTTTTTAACATTTCGCTATAACTGGGACTTTTATGTCGCAAGGCCAATTAAAATAGAATATGAAACTCTTTTTTGGAGGTTTTCTATTTTTGTCTTTTAGACCTGTAACTATCATGAATCGGTGGATAGAAGTGTCAGCTGAGGAAATTCACCGTCCTTTGAATGAATATATTCAAATAATTTATTTAATGCTTATTTTTTTTTTAATCAGAATATTGGTGGTGAAAGGGTTAAAATTTCTAAAATTCTTCCTCAATTTAGATTTAAAGTTATTTTCAAATTCACCAACAAAATAAAATTATCTTCTCTTGAAAATCCCATTTCTACTGAAAACCGATCTGGTGTTTATTCTGCCCCTTGTTTTTCATGTAATTTACTTTATATTGGTCAAACTAGGAGGTGTTTGAAAAATATAATAAATGAGCATCTGCGGAATTTTCGTAATGCAGTGATTTCCAAATTTTCTATAGCTTCCCAATAACGCTCTCATATAGTTTTTTTTTTTTTTTTTTTTTTTCTAAAACTACAGGCGCATAAATACAGGAGCAATTTAGATTTCCATTTTTGGTCAATTCTCAATTTATTTCAAGCATTTTGTATAACACTTATAATTGCTTATTGGTGTCGGTTCTTTATTTTTTATTTATTTATGTATATTTTTTTTTTTAGATTTTATTTAATGATTCGACTCAATAATTTATTTATTTCACAACTTTACAGTCGCAACTGCAAAATATTGCTCTAATTGAAGCACAACATATTTAATCATATATCTCGTGTTTAAACAAAATATTAAATAAATATTCTATATTAATGTTGTAATTTTATAGTAAAAATTTTTCAACACTTTTTTTTTACTTGTGCATGTGATTTCTGTAATAAAAGCTTCGTAACCAATTTTTGACTATAAAAGGAAAACAAAATGCAATAACTAACGAGTTTCTATGAAACGATTTTGGGTTAAAGTCAGAAATTATATATGATGACCTTTTAATTACAATAAAATTGAGACAATTACTATATGCAATTAAAATATTAAAATATTATATACGCAACATAAAATTATTATATGTTAAGAGCCATTTTAAGCCCCTCATGAGTAATAATTTGATGAAAAGTAATGATTTTTAAAATTTTTAAATCAGAATTTATTATGTTTTATTCTTATGAATCAATATTATACATGTGTGCCAAGAAAAAAAAATGATAAGGTAACATAAGAAATATTTACATAGATTTAAATGCAATGTTTCTGTAAGGGGATAGGGAAAGAGAGGATCATACATTTACGAAACAATATTTATGTCGTAATATTTAATTAAAATAACTGAATTTAGGTCAAAATTCAAATTCTAAAGGGTTTCATTGTTCCATTCCTTGTCGTTAATTGCCGGTGCCTTCGTATATATAGGTAATCTACGAAAACTTCATGGTCGGATTTTTCACGTTTTCACGTTTTCTCATTTCTACTTTCTATGACAATACTTACAACGTAAAAATATTTAAAGTTATTAATGAGACGCAAATCAAGTCTACAAAGGCTAATAATATTAAAGAAAAATTTTGCGAATATCACAGATATACATGGAAACGAGACTAATTACTTCACATAGAACAACTAAAATAAAAATAAATAAATACATTAAAATGTATTAAAATATTTCTGCTAAGATTTTTAGTATTGATAGTTCAATCGAATTACATATGTTATACAAATCTGTTAATATTAAACGGAGATGTGACGCTACATAAATAAATATAGGAAAAATCCTCAATGTAAAGACCTTCAAAGGGAATAATAAAATTTGTGACAGCTGTTTAAGAAGCATTCAGCGTACTGTCATCAGTGCATAGATATTTTATGTGTTTAATTATGTATATAATTATTTTTTCTGCTTTTAATATTTCTCTTTCCAAATGAAAAGTCTAATATAAAAACTAAAATTTTACTGTACATTTTTTTTTTTTAACATTCTATTTTTAGTGTTTACATAATTAACTAAAATAATAATGGTATATTTATTGTGAAAAATATTTGTGTACAGTCGGTAACAAAAGTATCCGAACACTAGCAAAAATTCCGATATAAAAAAAAGTAGAGTTAATACATTTTTGTCAAATAAATCCTTGTCAAATCAAGTTCTTAATCAGTCTAAGAACATGATTCGACAAGGATATATTTAACAAAACAGTATTAACTCTACTTTTTTTTTATATATATAGGAACTTTTGCTAGTGTTCGGATACTTTTGTTACCGGCTGTACTGTAAAGTACACGTATTTGTATATTGTAAAAAAATATTTATGTAATTTTAATTATATATTAAGTTGTAAATAAAATTTGACACACAACCGACAAGTATGGATTTAGTCGGAACAAAAACTAGATAATACACTTCATATTTATTTCGAGTAATTACTGTGATACATGTTTTAAACTAATGTTTTAGTTGCAAATGTAATGCGCTTTTGAACAGTCACTCGGGAAATTTAAACAATACTTTACAAATTCAGATAGCTAAATTTGCCTTAATGTTTTGGCAATGTTCTATAAAGTATTTAAATTCGTATTACCGCTAAGTTCTTTATGTTTCTACTTTGCGAGTTTGAACAAAAAAGTATCATTTTAAAATAAAAGGTTTAAACTGAAGAAAATATTAAGTTTTGAATCTTTCCCGTTTAGAATCTTTCCCGTGAATTGCAATTTTAAAATAGTTTTCGATACAAATACGCAAATTGAAAAAAAAATAATAATAATAAAATTATATATATATTTTTTTTTCCTTTCTAATTTTTAGATTAATTTATCCAATTCATTTATTCACTTAGTAAAATTCTAAATGTCCGAAACGAGTCGATGTTTCATCAACATATCGCATTTTTTTTCTAAAAAGGAGAGAAAAATTGATAATATTGTTTTAAATTATGAAACTTCTACGGCACAACCATTCATTTTAAAGATACGACGACTTCTTCTGAAAATATTCTTATTTATTACACCCCTGATACATTTCCCTCACAGAACGGGGATTAATCCCCTACATGTATAAAATGTTTCCTGATTGGCTCTAATTATCCCATATATATATATATATAAATTTTTAATTAATAAATAATAATAAAAATAATAAAATGGATAATTTAAAAATAAATAACTAAAAATTACTTAATCAAAACATGCGAGCATTTTGGAATAATTGCTTATGACTAAGAAAATTTAAATCCTTAAATTTAAAGCAAATAATAAAATAAAAAAATAAAAATATTATCTCAGTTTTAGATTAGATGAGTTTTATATTTAAAAAAAAAATCTTCTCTTAAATAAATAAATAAATAAATAATAAAAACATAAATAAATAAGCCTGTTTTTTCAAAATTTTCTCATTTTGTAGTAAAATATAAATCTTTTTTTCACGCTAGATGGCGCAAGTACACATCTCATTTGTTGAAAATTAAGCTCAAAACTAAATAATATGTTTATGAAAGTTATTATTTAATTCCGATTCATGTAAGTTTTAATGTTTTAAAAATCATTAAATTAAGAACATTTATTTAATAAATTTAATTATCAATGAAAGTACTCATTTGTAGAACCAATATCGATTAATCGTTACTAGTCTCGTTATTATTTATTTATTAGAATTGTTCTAATGGCAACAAGTTAATTGTTACTCTCTCGATTTGGCGTCGTTTGACATGTGGATAATTTTTATATTTTTTTTTATTTAATTCACTGCAGGTTTGTGTTAATAATTTATTTCATTCTTCTTTAAATTTGGTTTTGTCGCAAGGTAGAAACTTAAAACTGTATTTTTGGCTTGAATTAGCTATACATTTTTCCAAAAACTTGCGATTTCTCTGCTCGTAAAAGTTCAAGTTTCCTGAAGGGCGAATACTTTGATTTTTGAGCATTTCTTATTCCAATTCTCATGTCCAGTTATAATTTTTTCATATTTTTTAATACTACTCTCATTTCCTGTTATTATTATTATTATTTTTTTTTTAAACAAATTTATTGGTTTAAGTATGATTACTTTTATGAATTTCGCATAAATATCTTACCTCGTTAGTCTTCGTGCTATGGTCCTAAATGTTCACTTTAGCGTAAGTAATTTAAAATGGGTTTAACTATTAATAGGTACTGAAATAAAAAATGTAATAATAATTAAATTGAATTGCAATCACTTTTATGTGTGTGTTGTTGGTGTCATCATGTCTTTATTGATTGCTAAATTTTATGAAAGTACTGAATTCTTCAATATATATATATATATATATATATATATATATATATATATATATATATATATATATATATATATATATATATATATATATATATATATCTGTGTGTGTGTGTGTGGGGGGGGTAATGCAATAAGCGCCAGTTTATAAGAATGTCCCAATAAATTTTAACTTTGTTTGAATTTCGTCCATTGGCTTGCGAGATGCAGCGAACCCAATAATTTTATAAACAAACAATGGGTAATTGAGGCTCCTGATCTGAAGATCCACTAGTATATGATTTGAAATGTTGCTAAAAAATATTTTATTTATATACTTAAATCAAATCCCTCCGTGGGAAAATAACTTGATCGTAAATCGCATTACCATATAAAATATTTTACAAATTAAACGTTTCTTTTGAACTGTTTACGACTTTATTCATCAATATGTGTGCAAGTATAATGCATTAATTTTATTATTTTAATCTCTCTTTTAAAAGAAATTTACATATAAGAATACTTCGTTCTATTTATTTATTTATTTATTATTATTATAACTAGCTGGAACCCGTCGAATGCGACGGTCACTTTATTGACCGTAATGTTTCAAAAACCGTCGCATCATTATTTAAATGTATTTCAAGTTAAAACATCTAATATAATTTACGACATTTCACTAAAAAAAAGAAATTCGGAAAAATGCTTATAAATAGAAATACTATATACGACACCACTTTCTACAAAGTATTGTCATTGGTGACGTCAAACTGACTCCAAATAAATAGTTGCTATCTTTTATTTTCTATTTCGTTTAATACTATGACTACATGTTAGCTGACCCGCCCGGCGTTGTCCGGGCCTATGATAATAACTTTAAATAAACCTTAAATTTGCATGATTTTAAATCCTAAACTCGATTTTGTTTGAATTTCTATTTTTAAATAAAGCATCGCGAAAAAATATTCAGATGTAACAAAAAAATTACCTTGAACCAAACGAAACTCTGCCTCGTGACCACGGTGCCTGCGGCAGCGCATACGCTGGCGGCTAATAACATAAAAAAATTTCCAAAAATTAATCTGGAACCAAACGAACCCGACCGGCGTTGCCCGGGCCCATGATAATAACCTTAAATGAACCTTAAATTTGTATGATTTTATATCTTTAACTCGATTATGTTTGAATTTCTATTGTTTAATAAAAGCATAGCATCGCAAAAAAAAAAAAAAAAAAAAAAAAAAAAAAAAAAAAAATCAGCTGTAACAAAAAAAATTACCTCGAACCGAATGAAACTCTGCCTTGTGACCCCGGTGCCCTGCGGCAGCGCATATACGGATCGCTAACAACATGAAAAAATTCCCAAAAATTAACCTGGAACCAAACGAACCCGACCGGAGTTGCCCGGGCCCATGATAATAACCTTAAATGAACTTTAAATTTGTATGATTTAATATCTTTAACTCTATTTAGTTTGAATTTCTATTTTTAAATGAAAGCATCGCGAAACAAATAATAATCATATATAACAAAAAAAATTGCTTCAAACAGAACGGAACTCGGGCTCGTGACCCCGGTGCCTGTGGCAGCGTATATGCGGGTCGCTAATACCATGAAAAAATTCTTAAAAATTAATCTTGAACCGCACGAACCTCTGAATCGTGTTTTCGCTTCCTAAGGCTGCGGCACCGTATAGCAGGCATGCTACGCACGCGCTGCAAAATTCACTTTCCTCCACCAGGTAGCGCAGTATGTTGCATACGAACATCACCAATCATCTTGAATTTCCAAGACCTTTCAAATAAGGTGTTACATGGTGGTGTCAACTGCAAAATCCTTTAGTTTCACTTTCTCCCGCCAGGGGGCATAGTGTGTTCTGTACGAACATCACCAACGGTCAGGAAATACCAAGACCTTTAAAATAAGATATAACATGATAGGGTCTACTACAAAATCACCTAGTTCTATTTTTCACCAACAGGGGGCGCACTATGTTGTATACAAACATCCATAATCAACATGAAATTTCAAGACCCCTATCACTGATCGCCTTGGATTTCCAAGACCTTTTAAATAAGGTGTCACATGGTGGTGCCAACTGCAAAATCCTTTAGTTGCACTTTCCACCACCAGGGGGCGCAGTGTGTTCTGTACGAACATCACCAACGATCAGGAAATACCAAGACCTTTAAAATAAGATGTAACATGATAGGGTCTACAGCAAAATCACCTAGTTCCATTTTTCGCCACCAGGGGTCGCACTATATTGTATACGAACATCCCCAATCGACATGAAATTTCAAGACCTTTGAAATGAGGGGGTCTAGAACGCATTTACCTCTCAAACTAATTTCCCCCCTTCCACCCCCTCCAAATCTACTTTCCCCCTTCCCCCCCCCCTTTAAAATCGAAAATTCCAAATTCGCAGAAAGTGATTTTTTAGTATTCGACTCTAGTCCCCATATGTACACTTTCCACACCGTGAAGTAATTTGGAGCTTTAACCCGTTCCCCCCCGGGGGGGGAAACTGTTCGACTTTTTTTTTAATTTTCTCTTTTCATTGCACAACTACAGACCAAGACCTTTTTTTAGACACCTCAACCAAATTTTTACACCAAGTAGTTCTCTCAATATAGTGGAGACAGACAAAAACATGTTTCAAATTAATATATAGATTTTTTTTTCAAATAATTGATTTACACCAAACGCAAGAAAATCTTGAAAAATTCTTGAAAAAATTGAATGTAAAGTTGATTGTGCACGCGTAACTTTCCTCAAACTCAACGAATTTAAGCAGTTAATAGCTTAAAAGAAAGAGCTTGATCCACTGAGTTTTCTTAGACTTGTGTCAACAGCCTACGTTAATTAGAACTCTAGTTATAGAGGTTTGAGTGAAGGAAATCTTGAAAAAATTGATTGTAAAGTTGATTCTTCACGCATAACTTTCCTCAAACTCAACGAATTTAAGCAGTTAATAGCTCAAAAGAAAGAGCTTGATCCACTGAGTGTTCTTAGACTTGTGTCAACAGCCTACATTAATTAGAACTCTAGTTATGAAGGTTTGAGTGAAGGAAAATCTTGAAAAAATTGAATGTAAAGTTGATTGTGCACGCATAACTTTTCTCAGACTCAACGAATTTAAGCAGTTAATAGCTCAAAAGAAAGAACTTGATCCACTGAGTGTTCTGAGAGTGAAATCAAGATCCATTCATTAGAAGAGGAGCTATGGGAATTCGAATTGCTTGAGTGAATGTGTCCCATAAGAAATATACAGGGAAGAATCGCGTTTGAGTATAACTTGAGTAAGGTGGAAGTTGAGTAAATTTCAATGATTGATGACATATCTGTGCCTAAATACCTTTCATTTAAAAAAAAAATGAAGGAAATCGGCCGGATAGAACGGCCAGACGGACTGACTTTAGTTTTCATAATTTTTTTTAATATATAAGATAAGTAGTAGTAGTATTTTTTGGAAAAGAACGTGTTATATTTCATATTGTTCACGATATTTTCATTACTTTAAAATACATTAAAACTGATTAATCTATACTATTACACAAATTTCCGTATAGATAGAGTAACTACAGTGTTATTAGTTTGTTGCAAGCTCTTGTAATAGTTCAATAACTCGTGCATGGTTTAGCACTTCATTAAAACTTAGTTTGACATAGTGTAATTTGTTAACTGAAGCAATGCGAAAATTCGCATTGCTATTTCGACCAAAATCTGTCCTTGTTTTAACTATTCAAGTATATATCTAGGATAATAATGTTAAAATTGATTAATAGATTTATTAAAAAAAAATAATTTTTAATAATTGATCATATATTATGGAAATTGCTTTATTCGCATGTTTTATTTTATAGAATAACTAAGAATACAATCTTCTTAAATACAATAAATAAATAAATAAAATAAAATAAATAAATGAATAAATAAAAAGTAAATAACTAATTTGACCGTGTTCTTGCTATTTATTGACAATTTGCGACACAAATTTGAAACAGTCTTTTTTTTTTTTTTTTTTTTTTTTTTTTAATAAATTATCTTTAAGCACTATTCGGTCTCCAATTCGAATCGTAAACAAGAAAGACTTGTAGTAGAATAGCTCTCATTTTCGTACGACTCAAATAGAAAACAAACATTATTATTATTTTTTTTCTATATTCTTCACTCTACAATAATTTAAGCAAGATTACTTCAAATAAACACATTATAACTACAATCTTACAATGTACATTTATGGAAGTGGGAATTGAAATCTATCGATCATATATTAAAAACCTTTGGTTATTGCTGAACAGTTAAATTTACTTAAAATTTATTTGAACTTTGCTATCGATCGAAATTTGTCCTAGTTTCCCGTATTCAAGTTTATATCTAGGATAATAATGTTAAAATTGATTAAAATTATACATTTTACACATTTTATACGCCGTAATAAATTAAAGAGAGCTTAACAGTTTACATATGAATATACTTTTTGCATGTTCATGGAACACCGGTCATGACCCACTCATTAGAACAAAATTTAAGTTGATTAAAATGTTTTTAACTCAAAATTAAAGCCTATATTTTAGCATAGCAAATACACTAATATGAAAAATACGCAGTTTTTCTATCATTAACTTTTTGTTACACAGATTGGATGAAATTTACAAAAACATTTTTCTTTTAATGATACGTGCGAAATTAGTTTAAATAAATTCAACTTAGTAGTTCTATTTTTATGAATATATTTTGTGAAATATGTATGTATATACAATATTGCTTTATTCAAATTTTAGACCAAATTTTAGTGTAAAATTATAAAAAGTTAAAATATTAAAACGCAAATTGAGCTTAATTTGTAGTATTAAGGAGAGTATCGGAAACCTTGGATTAATCGAAAGTTCACAAAAATGAATTTATTTGAATTAAGATACGGAATGATACTGAAACGTTCTTAATTAGACGGTGTGAGATTAATTCCATACTAGCATCTCTACTAGTATCTCTACCCTCTTTGTTTATCAATGTATTTAAAAGAATAGAAAAAAATATTACTGTATTTTATACTATTTTATAAATAAGTACTTAAAATTAAAAAATAAAACTTTATAAAAAATATATTGAAATCACACAAAACCTCTCTTTGTGATCCCGCAACCTTCAATATCATCTTCAAAACCTACGTTATGTCAGTTTCGATTCCACATTGCTTGAATTTGCACCTTAACCGAACATTTCAATTTAGGTGCTTATATGACAACAGAAGGCTCTAGTATGATTCAATTAATATTTTTTTTTTACTCATGGCTATACCTCAGTATCTATTGAATATTCAAGTTATAAAACCAGGTTTTAGCGTGGACCAGTATACTGTATTAAGGAAAGACTTTTGGAAAAAGGGAAAATTTTGTCTTTTAAATGTAAAATAACTACTAATTGGAACAAACTAATATTTGTGCAATTAACTGCGATTAAACATAAGGATTTTTTTTTTTTTTTTTTTTTTTTACTTAAGTATATTTTATCAAACATATAGTGAAAGCACTTACAGACTAAACTTAGTATTACAATATGCTGTAACCGATACATCAACCCTATGAAACAACTAAGTTTGTAGAAGTTGCCTATTACTTCCCATTTTAAATAATTTAAATTTATTTATTTATTTAAAAATAGATACTGAATGTATATCAAATTTATTTAAACTTAGAAATTGAGAAGAAATATGCTATGTAATAAACGGAAGACATTAAAATGCTTCCCGAAATCTACAATATCAATAAAGTCCAAATTGTAACAGCACGTTCATTCTTTTTCGACGTAAAAAAATATAGTATTTCTTTATACGTGAAAGATAAAATTGAAATACAATTTTTATCAATACGCATAAAATTTTTAAAGTTACAATGACGTTAATTTTGTCAGATACATGATCAATTTTAATATTTAATAAAGTTGTATTATCCATATGTAAATAAACAGATTTCTTATTACAAAGAAAAAATTCTGAAAGCGTAAAAAATTTTGGCATGAACTTAATAAACTCTAAAAATAATTTTTATATTAATATAATATTTTATTCTCACATTTTAATTAATTAAAGAAAGAAAAAGAAAGGAAAAAAAAATCTAAAAATTTTCAAACGAGATTCGAGTTGCATTAAGTGTGGAAGATGAATATATCAAGAATGGAACACTACTGCAGAACTCATACCGGTATTTGTTTAAGAATTTTCTGTATGTATAATATCGTTGATTTAAGAAGTAAAAAATTTTGTTTTATTGATAGTGGTATGAATTCTGCGCCCGTGTTCCACCCCATATATATAAGTAATATATTTATGTTCGCATTAAGAAGTGTGTTTCCATTATCTATTTTTTGGACTCGTTACAGTAAGGGCAGTAAAGACAGGAACATACGTTTTTGAAAGTTAAAGGTGAGACTAAATACTGTCTGTTATTACATATAATAAGTGAAAAAAATATATACAGTTAAAGTTGTAGTAAATTCTGAGTGAATTTGGATTTTATTCAGTTTAGATATGCAGAAAATTCTAAAATCTATTTAAATTTGTGTTTCTGTGTAAAGTGAAAAAGTCTGTCGAATTTTGAGTAGTGATATAGTTTATCTTCACAATTTACAAATTCCGATGCTGGAAACAGAAATACAACGCGAAAAAAAAAAAGTTGGAAATACAATTTGAAAGAGTCACCAAAAAAAAAAAAAAAAAATGCATTGTAAATTTTAGATGTGGGAAACGGAAAATAGTAAACAAATTAAAATTGAGACAATTTGCACCGTAAAAGGTATATTTATTTTTTATATTTGATAGGTTACATCTAAAAATAATCGGGAAAAAATGTATATTATATAAAAATTTAATCCAGACGAAATTTATATTAGTTTATATCTTACTTTATTCGCACTTCAGACAATAAAGAGTTTTCCCGGAGAAGAAGATTGGATTCCAAACTTATTGCCACTATTGTCTATGGATATTTTCACGTGAAAGTACGGTAACAAGAAAAAAATAGTAAACATTATACTTACGTTAAACAACTGTTGCTAAAGCGTTTTAAGCTGAGCTCACAAGTTTTTAAATTGAAATTTAAGAGACATAATCGTAGACCTCTGATTCTTTATGTTAAATTTTTTTTTTTTTTTTTCAATTCACAAAATATTTAAATGGTTGTCTAAATAGTCTAGACGAAACAAATTCCTCTTTATTCTAAAAAACTGTTATTCCAGTCGATGTTCATTTCGAATGTCTAGCATATTCTGCCGCTCAAAGCGATGGCAACAGCTATATGAAGTTGTCGAATGCTAAGACTGTATTTTTTTTTGAATATTATTTCATTTAAACAGACGATATAGTTTAGTATATTTTGTATTTCAATGTAATATCAAGTATCGGAATTTAAATAATATTTTCCTACTTTTTTCTTATGTTATGCAATATTAATACATTTATTCATTAAAAGGCCCTGCTGCGGTTAAGCAAGTAGAGCTCTGCAGGTGTTGCAAGCAAAGGGATTCGTTGAGGAGAAGCTTTCCTCAGGGGTAGGCAAGAAGAGCCACCTAGTACGATCAAAATTATTTTTAAGGGTAATATTAAATGCATTCAACAACAAGTCACTTCGATATATTATAGAAGCTTATACAAAAAGTAGTCAACATTTTCTGATACTTTTAAAGTTATTGAATGTTAGTTTATTCTGTAAATATATAGGGGAGACCCATGTACCTAGGGCCATCATGTATCTAGGGCCACCCCACTTTATTTTAATAATATTTAATTTTAAGTTTTAATACTCAGTTGGGAGAGTAACAAGACCAATTGCTACTTTTACAACTACTTTGGAAATTTTGAGGAAAGAGTTTTGACAAGTTACATGTAGAAAACGAATTTACATGGTTTGAAGTAAAATTTTGCAGTTCATCTCTTTTGCTATTTTATAAAGGCAAGTCAAATATTTTTCTTTCATTTGTAGTGTATAATTTTGCTTGTTATATTGAGTAATAAATGAGATATTTAATTAGTCCTCTCTGCATGTGGATTTTTTAGTGGAAGGCATTTTGAATGAAGTTACCAAAACTTGTACCTAGGGCCACATCGCTGCCTTGTACCTAGGGCCAGTGTGTTTGTACCTTTTAACACTTTCGCGACCGCATGTTTTTGTCTTCTTGACAGTAAAGTCCGCCTGTGGGTGTTTTTCTCATAAGTTACAGTTTTTGAAAACAAAGTTTTCCATATTCACATTTATATTACAAATGGATATGCATTATAATCATACTCTCTCTCTAATGAAAGTATTTGCATCCATAGTATACTGATTGTACAAATATGAATATTGTGTATATTTTTTAGAAACAGATAACATACAAATTGCAAAAGAAACGCCCACTGATGGAATTTCATATTTTCAAATGACGTGAATCTACGTCAGCGGTCGAGAAAATATTAAGAAACACAGTACAGCCTATAGTAATTGGATGCTGGCAAACCCTGGTAAACCAATCACTATATAGAATGATGTTGCTGAAAGTGTTGGCAAGTCATATCCGTCGGCTTTTACTCCTGTAAACTTTCTATCAGGCTTTCGTGTATCCGGCATATAGCAAATAAATCAAAACACATTCACTGATGATGAATATTTAAGTTCAAATGTAACTGAAAGACAAGACCCCTCCATAAATAATAATAATTAAAAAAAAATCCAGAAAGAAAGTGAACCAACAATGTCAGAATTGGACGTCACTGTTTCGTGTCCTGTTGAAATTTCGAAACCTTCAACATCTAACATCTTTTCGTGTGTTATGGTTTAACAGGTACGAACTTAAGCAAAACCTCCCACTTCAAAGAAAAGATGTGACCAAAAACCAGAGAGATCTAAAAATCCAAGAGACACTCCAGAAAAAAAAAAAGAGAAAAAGAAATTGAAGAAAAAAAAAACATTCTGTTAGAATATCCCAAAGAAGAAAAAAAAAGTGAAAATTTTCGTGTTTTAAATTAAGGCAACAATATATTTAATATATAATTATTATATGATAAATAAATATATTACTTGATATTGTTTCTTTTATAAAATACATGTTTATATGCTTATTTTCCATTCATTACAAAGCGAAATCTAAATTTGAGAGAATGGCCCTAGGTACAATGAGGTCTGGCCCCAGGTACAATCAGGGTGTTGTACCTAGGGCCACAAGTGAATTTTTTTTAAAAAACCTTATATTTGTCGGAATTCATTATTTTAGGCATTTATATTAATCCCAATTGGAAGTAATTAGTCCTAAAGATATATACATATCAGTTTGATAATTTTAAACAGGTCAAATGCTCTGTTTTTGGGCATCGAAAAAAAGCGGCTAGGTACACGGGTCTCCCTTATTTAGCAAGCAATTTTCAATTATTCTTGTCAAATGCAATCACTTTCGTTTGGCGAGAAAGTATGTGAACAAATTGTATAGGGTCTTTGGCTTTTCGCACCAAATACTCGACTTATTTGTTTATTTTTATCTTTTACAGATTACCTACTAGGATTCCACTGATACATTTGAATAACATCCATTACGAAATTAACATGTGTCAGTAGAATTTTTATAGAATATTCTGTGGTTGCGTTTTAAGAATACCCCCCTTTTAAGATTTAATTTGCATTTAATAACAGAACATCTCTAATTAATTTTTCTTATTTTTTTTTATATATTTATATATATTTATTTTATTGATATTATATTTTCTCCTACATTTCTGTTTTGACTGTCCTGTATTTGAAAACATACAGTGTGTTAAAATGTGTCAGCTAACAAAACAAAGAGTTTCCGGGACGAACATTAATATATATATATATATATATATATATATAGTGTGTCCAAAAAGTTCCAGTACTCCAACTTAAAGAACTCACTGTGTCCATGATTTTTTTTTTTTAAATATTAAATTTTATCCTCTGCTTAGTATTGCATCAATGCTTTAAGTATTATTGTTTGTTTTTTTTCTCGCTCAAGTTGGGTGAGAATAAAGTTTTATGTTATTTTGTTCTTCATAGTGAAATGTGTTTATCTCGCATTCAGAGAATTACGCTGTTTAAAGCTTATTTTGAATGTAAATCGTATGAAAGATGCAAAGATGTTTGGCGATATAAATATCCAGATGATGCAATACCGAGTAAAAATATGCTATATCAGCTCGTTCGACAATTTCGTAACACAGGTTCTGTGCAGGTGTGTACAGGTTTCTCTACAAGAAGTCACTTCCAGCATGTTTAAACGCGTTTCTAAACACATGCGCAAACGAGTTCAGCTTTGCCTCCTAGAAAAGGGTGGACATTTTTTTATTATAAATGTAAGTTGTGTATTTTTTCCTCCGTTATTTTAAATGTGCCTTTTATCATTAGCATAAAAATAATCGTTTTAAGGTTTGTTGTTTTGTAGATAAAAAATACATCAGCGTCAGTACTGGAACTTTTAGGACACTCTGTATATATATATATGAAATATCAACTATGTTTAAATAAAATGTCGGGAAGGGACAGACCGTAACTTGAAAGAGGATAACGAAATATCTCAAATAAGAATACAAAAACTAAATTACTGCAGCTGGGCTTCCTTAGAAGAACGCAAATAAATATACAAATAGGTAGACTAAACAAAGTTATGAAACACTAACTTTGATAGAAAGTATTAATTTATTGATTGAAAAGTAAAATTTGTTCTTTTGAATTAATAAATTTTTAGCACTAATGTTAAAGGTTTTACTTAAAATTAAAGCAGAATCCCTCTTAATATCACAATTACGTTGATTAAATTATTTTATTTAATTTCCTTCTATAGAATCAGTGTGTCTGCAACAACTTGTTAGCAAGAGTAGGATTATCTGTGATTTAAAAGACGGATTTAGTTAATTAGGTTCATTATAGGAGACTAAACACAATGTTTTATTTCCAAACCAATAATCCAATCTCGCATTGCGCCCTGGAGATGCAAGCATTTGTATTTCGCCGTAATATTAATTAGGGACTTGTCTGTCATTGGTGCATATTTCTATCCGAAAGAGATGTTTAATGTAGGAGGCAAAACTAGCTGTAAAAGAAGATTAAAAAAAAAATCTTTTTTTTTTAACGCTCATCCCGTATGTATATTTAATATAATCAGGCTATGCCCGCTTCGCTGGTCACTATATTTAAATGAATTTTCAAAAGAATTGGATCAGTATTTATTTTCTGCATCACATTATAAATAAAAACTTATTAAAAAAATAGTAATAACTTATACATAAATGAATAAATAAACATTGAAATTGCTCTAGACCTTGCTTCGAGTACCCGATGCCTACGGCAGCTCTTTTTTCCGCCCGTGCTGCATCGGGGGTCCAGGTTCCCACTGTCTTGCAAAAAGGTCTTTCCCGGGCACTTCAATCTGTGTATTTATCGACGACACGTGGATCTTCTGTTATTTAAAAACTGCGATTTTAAAGATTACTGTATCTCAGCATCTATTATATGTTTTTGTTTTTGATCCATGTGTTTTATAGCCCCCGTTATTTACACTGTATTACGATTTGATTCCGACCAGTATAAAAAAATAAAATAAAAAGTAGATTTTCTTTTAAAAGGAATTAAATACATGAAAAACAAATACAATTTAATCAGTTTAATTCTTTTCCACCCCCCCCCCCCCCCAATAAATATTATAAATAAATAAATAAATAAATATATTAAAGGAATAAAATGTTGTTATACTATAAAAATTATACATAAACATAACAATTTATTTATATTGCATTACCATTTGATTTTCAATAAATATATATGAATAAGGAGAAGTGTCTGTGTGTCTGTGTGTGTGTCTGTGTGTCTGTGTGTGTATCTGCGCTCTGGTGCTCACATTACTAATCGCAGAGCCTCCAAATTTGGCATATAGGTACATGGGACCCTGCAGGTGTGCACCTCATCGAGATTTTTTCGAATTTCGAATTTGAATTTTTTAAATTAATGTTTTTTCGATTTTAAATATTGGCTTTAATGCTTCATTTTTCATGAATTTATTATTCGATTGTAATCGTCTACGTATCTTAGCAACGGCTATATTATGCAATTTATTTTTTATTTAATACATTCATTTGAAGGTGAATCTTTTTTTCTCTTTTTAATTTATTATATTTATTGAAAATAAATTGGTAATCAAGTAGAAAAAAATTAAGTATATTAAATTTAAAATTTAAAAACGTATTTATAACAGTTATGTTTAAGTATAATTTTTGTAGTATAACAACAATTATTTTTCATTTGTTAATTTAATTTCTTTAAAAGTTCTTTTTTCTTTTCTGATTTATAGTATTTGTCAGGAAATAATGTTAGTACATAGTAGAAAGGATTAAACTGATTGACATTTATTTGTTTTTTATGTATTTAATTCCTTTTACAAGAAAATCTACTTTTTATTTTATTTCATTATATTGGTCGGAATCAATTATAATAATAGTGTAAATAGAGTGAGCTATAAAATACATAGTTCAAAAACTGAAGTATTTAATAGACGCTGAGATACAGTTATCTTTAAAATCGTAACTCTTAAATAATAGCGGACCCACCTGTCGTCAATAAATACCCATATTGAGATGTATAGGAAACAGATTTCTGCAGGCAGTGGGAACCTGCTTCCGATGCACCGCGGGCAGAGAAAGAGATACGGTAGGCAGCGGGTACCCGAAGCGAGGTCCAGAGCGATTTCAATGTAATTAATTTAGTTTTTATTTATAATGTGATGTGAAAAATAAATAATTATCCAATTCTTTTGAAGATTCATTTAAATATAGTGACCAGCGAAGCGGGCGTAGCCTGCTAGTATAATAATAATAATAATAAAACTCGCCTTCAAATGAATGTATTCAATAAAAAAAATAAAAAAAATAGTGAAATAACAGTTGCTAAGATACGCAGACGATTACAATCAAAGAATTAAATTTATCTATATAAATAAAGAGAAGTGTCTGTGTATCTGTGTGTGTGTGTGTCTGTGTGTGTGTGTGTGTGTGTGTGTCTGCGCTCTGGTGCTCACACTACTAATCGCAGAGCCTCCAAATTTGGCATATAGGTACCTGGGACCCTGCAGGTGTGCACCTCATCGAAATTTTTTCGAATTTCGAATTCGAATTTTTTAACTTAATGTTTTACCGATTTTAAATATTGGCTTCTTTTTTCATTTTTCATAGATTTATTCTTTTGCTTCAATCGTCTGCGTATCTTAGCAACGGCTATTACGCAACTTATTTTTATTTAATGCATTCATTTGAAGGAGATTTTTTTTTTCAATTTGTTATATTTATTGAAAATAAAATCGTAATGAGTAGAAAAAAATTAAGTATAATTAGTTTTAAATTTAAAAACGTATTTATAACAGTTATGTTTAATTTTTTATAGCAGAACAACTTCTTATTTTTCATTTTTAAACTAATTCCTTTAAAAGAAAAAAATTTATTTATTATTATTTTTTATTTACAGTATTTATCAGGGAAAATGGTAGTATATACATAGTAAAAATGATTAAATTGATTAAAATTTATTTGTTTATATATATATATATATATATATGTATATATCAATCTAATTTTTATTTTATTTTACTTTATTACATTGGTCGGAATCAAATTCTAATATAGTGTAAATAGTATGGGCTATAAAATACATGGTTCAAAACTAAAAAATTTAATAGATGCTGAGATACAGTCATCTTTAAAATCGTAGTTCTTAAATAGTAGCAGATCCCCCCCCCGTCCTTGTCGTCGATAAATATCCAGATTAAAGTGCCCGGGAAAGATCTTTCTGCAGGCATGGAAAACCTATACCTGATGCATCGCGGGCGGGAAAAGAGCTGTCGTAGACAGCGGGTACCAGAAGCGAGGTTTGGAGCAATTTCAGTTCCTGTTCTTTTTTTTTTTTTTTTAGTTTTTTTTAGTTTTTGTCTATAATGTGGTAAAAAAAAAATATATATATATATATATATATATATATACATATACATTAATTCAATTCTTTCGAAAATTCATTGAAATATAGTGACCAGCGAAGCGGGCGTAGCCTGCTAGTGATAAATAAAGCATTACAGCCAATATTAAAAAAAAAAAAAAAAAAAAAAACATTAATTTAAAAAATTCAAATTCGAAAAAATCTCGATGAGGTGCACACCTGCAGGGTACCAGGTACCTATATGCCAGATTTGGAAGCTCTGCAATCAAAATTGTGAGCACCAGAGCCAGACAGACACACACACAGACATACAGACACACACTCAGACACTTCTCTTTATTTATATAGATAAATCCCGGTATTTAATTAAAAAAAAAAAAAAAAAAAAAAAAAGATTTTGTGTCTTTTAATGTCTTTTAAACGCATAAAGATTAAGAGAGTAAAATTATTTTTTCGAAATTGAGTTTTTGTTATATTGACACGTTTTAGGTTCCCTGAACCTAAAAAACCGGTTTTTTGTGGTTGGTCTTTTATCAACATAGCTGAAGAATCGTGTTCAGCAGGAAGTTCAAACTCGGTATTCAAAATTTACACAATATAGGGATGCAGCACTAATTATTTCGTTGACGTGAAGTTAATGATTGATGTACAGGGACGTTCAAGAGCATTGAAAAAATTACACCTATGGGCGAAATTTAAGGTAGTACAGTTTAGTAACTCCGTTAGACTGCATTAAAAGATATATTATATGCATAATATTATGTTTAGTAAAGGATGTGATACAAAAATCATTTACCATTCCTTTACACAGCCTTACAAAAGAATTCGGATACATTAAGATAATAACATAGAAATTCGTAAACCTGCATGTGTATGTGTATTCATATGTGTATGTGTATGTGTATGTGTATGTGTATTCATATGTGTATTCATTTTGTGCTAAATTTAAGTAAACTATGTATACAGGGTCACCCAAAATAGAGTGAATATATTCTGTTCCATCGCAGGTAAAGAACGGAAGCGCTTTACTAAAATAATCCCATTTATAATTCTATTATAAAATTGAATCTTCAATAAAATCTTTTTGTAAAAAAATAGAACCGACTCCAAAAAGGAACTACTATTCAAACAACTAAAAATGAAAAAAAATTGGCAGAAAATGGAACTGTAAATTGCGCCTAAACGCATAAAATAATTTCCTTCGCCAAACAACCTAAAACACTACAATTAATCATAACTTTTGAAGTCGGCGCAAAATTAAATAAAATTTAATTAGTTTTTAAAGGTTTGTTATAAGATCGGTATCAACAAATGCTGTTGTCTCGATTGATCTATTTTCATGTTTCCTTTATTATTTTATCACTGTATACAATTGGTCCATTAGTAGCATCTACATAGAACAGTGAACATTCTTTACAATGTGGTATTTATGTTTCTACGAAGTTAGAGTTTCCTTTGTAAATTTGGTATAACTTTGATAACTATCATCCTTGATGCCTTTTGGATTTGGCGATCAAAACGTAAGGCAAAAACATACACGCGAGATGTATATTTTTATAATATATATTGTACGATGTGTTGTTTCATATTCTTAATTACTCTCTTCATCTACCTTATCAAAATAGTCATGGTATCCCAAAGAAATCAAATATGTTTGCCAGATAATTTTGCGATTTTTCTTTCACCAAGGACGTAAGATACCAGCATCTTCGCCAACTTTTGCTGCTAACGAAATCTTATTTGTTTACTTGAATCAAAGTAGTTTTCGGCTGCGTTTTGCAGGTAACAATGTGAGATGTGTATTTTGAATAGGATTTGATTTTTTTATTGAATAAAGGTATCAATTTTTATTTATTTTTGCGCCGACTTCAAAAGTTATGATTAATTGTAGTGTTATAGGTTGTTTGGCGAAGGAAATTATTTTATACTTTTAGGCGCAATTTACAGTTCCATTTTCTGCCAATTTTG
Source organism: Salticus scenicus (assembly GCA_963930645.1). Classification (NCBI taxonomy): domain Eukaryota; kingdom Metazoa; phylum Arthropoda; class Arachnida; order Araneae; family Salticidae; genus Salticus; species Salticus scenicus. Next base: position 378,911,163 of record OZ005648.1, read on the forward strand.
TTTCATTTTTAGTTGTTTGAATAGTAGTTCCTTTTTGGAGTCGGTTCTATTTTTTTACAAAAATATTTTATTTTTCTCTTTTCAGTGAAAACTTATTTATATAGCAGAGCATCAGAAGACGTTCGACGGAAGTTTCACAAATCACAACTTCTAAGAAAAGTGACATTACTCAAAAAGGGGTTTATGTCTCTGAAAAATACATGAAATGCACCCAATTTGAACAAAAAAGTTGCATATCCATCTAGAAAGTTATCCACTCGAGAGACACTTGTGCCAGTTTTATTCTAGTCAAGTTTTAAGTTGATTTTTCTCAAAAGCTGCATTTTTAAGTTGTGTCACTTTTCTTGCCTTTATCGGATATGAGCAAAAACCTATCTATTGAACGAACATACGTTAAATTAAAAAGTCTTTAGAAATGTAAAGAACGGATACGTTGTATTCGTAACAGAAAATTATGTTAGGCATATATATTGAACTTTAAAGTGAATACGTGTCACCCGCTGCGCTGGAAATTGCGCAGCGTAAAGTTCAAACAAAGAGCAAAATATGCATTACAGCTGACGGACAAAAGTTTCAACATCGATACTTACATACTGCTTTTACCAGGGTAGCTGCATGCGTTCAGCAGTTAGAGTGAGAACAGATTTTTGTGAGTATCCTGTAATTTGTTTATATCTTAATGAAATCAAAATGAAACCTATTTAATGCCAAGATCATTACGACCACAAAAAAAGTATTAAAATTAAATAATCTCTTACGAAGTTATAAGCTAACAAATTTTAACAACAACAACGAGAAACATGGTTTGTATTGAGAACTTCTTCCTTTATGAAGTCGGTGTCGGTTTAAAACGTCTATGCGTTAATCGATGTGACCGCTTACATTAACCATATTTTGAATTTTACATAGCATAAATGTCACCCGCTACGCTACAGCATATGCAATGCCGTTCAAGTGTGCACAAAATAGGAAATTGTGAACAAACAAGCGTTCTGTTTTTAGCATTAATGTCTAAACTATTTTTGCGTACTACATCGATGATGCTCTGCAATTTTATAATTCATTTTTTTCCCGGTCTTGAAACGTTTCCGAGATAGGATCGCTAACTCCACTCTTTTCCGCCAGTTGGCGCTTTAGGTGGTTGAATCACGTAGCACATGTCCACTTTACTATACCTACATACCACTTTTATGACTATAGCTGCAGCTGTTCAGCAGTTAAAAGAGTCGGGACTGACTTTTTAAGACACCCTGTATTTTCTTTTGATCGTAAAGATCTTACAATGGGACCTATTTCAGACCAAGACCTACAATAAAACAAAAAGTATCATAATCGGATCATCCGTTCAGAAGTTATGAGCTAACAAACAAAAGCAAAAACAAAAAAAACATACGCTTTGAATTGAGAACCTCCTCTTTTTTGAAGTCGGTTAATTAGAGCATCTCTAACGAAGTTATAAGCTTACAAACATCAACAACAACACATAGGTCGAATTAATGACACTCTCCTTTCTGAAGTTGGTTGAAAACGACTTTGCGCCAATCGATATGACCGCTTACAGTAACAGTACTTTGAGCCACAGAGTATACATGTCATCCGCTACGCGGCAAAGTGTGCAACGTAGTTCATGTGCGCACAGTGTAGGAAATTGCGAACAAACAACTGCACGTTTTAAGCGTTCTATTTTTAGCAATAATGTCTAAAAAGTATCTTTTCGTAGTAAATCGATGATGCTCTACAAACTTTCTCCCGTCTTGAACCGTTTTTGAGATAGGAGCACTAATTCCGCTGTTTTTCGAAAGATGGCGCTTTTTTTTCTATAGATTGTAAAGATGTTATAATGGGACCTATTTCAGACCATGATCTCTACAACAAAACAAAAAGTATCAAGTAACCGTATTTTGAACTATATAGCGTATGTCTCACCAGCTACGCTACAACGTGAGCAATGTAGCTCAAGTGTGTATAGTGTAAGAAATTGCGAACAAAAAAATGCACGTTTTTAGCCTTGTATTTTTAGCATCAATGTCAAAACTATCTTTTCGTAATAAATCGATGATACTCCGCAATTTTATAATTCACCTTTTCTGTCTTGAACCGTTTCCGAGATAGGAACGCTAGCATGAATGTCTAAACTATCGTTTTGTACTAAATCGGTGATACTCTTCAGCTTTGTAATTCACTTTTTCTTTAGAACCGTTTTCGAGATAGGAACACTAACTCCGCTATTTTCCACCAGGTGGCGCTGCAATTGGTTTAACCTTGTACTGCATGGCCACTTTGCTATACTTACATACCATTTTTATCACTATAGCTGCAGCCGTTTAGCAGTTAAAAGAGTTTGGACTGATTTTTTTGGGCACCCTGTATTTTCTTTAGATGGTAAAGATAATACAATGGGACCTATTGCAGACCAAGACCTTTTCAACAAAACAAAAAGTATCAAAATCGGAGCATCCGTTCAGAAGCTATGAGCTAACAAACATAAAAAAAAACATACGGTTTGAATTGAGAACCTTCCTTCTTTTTTGAAGTCGGTTAAAAATGGTGTTCTAGTGATTTGTACGTCAATAAATAAAACAATATGTATTTTCAGTCGTCATCACGAACGTAAAATATATTAAATAATAACGTATAACCTTGAAGTACCTTTAAAAGTATTTAATAATCCATGTTCTACGTAAGACTTTTATTGCAAATTTATTCACCCAATATTCTTCATACATGCATAAAAATTTTTGATCCTTTAAATTTTGAATTAACGTCAACTAAACAATTTTGTCCAAGTTTCACAATTCCTTTCAATTCTTAGCTTCACAACTTTAGAATTCTTATCACATTGCAACAGAAGTATTTTTAACTTTTCGAACGAGAAACTTTTTACTCCTTATTTGCACACAGAAATAGAATACACGTTCTGCTGGAAATCAATACATTTAAATGTTTTTCACTATTTGTCATAGTGCAAACTTTCGTTTTTTTTTTTTTTTACTTTTACTTTTTTTTATATATAAATAATTCTAATTTCTGAAACAAATTTAAATACAGGATAAATTTAAACTCGTTTCAAGTACAAACTAAAAGCATATTTTTTCTTTTTAAGGTTTTTGCACATTTTTACTTTTAGTTGCCCATATATGATCGAGAAAATGCTGTTTTACTTTAAAATTTTAGAATTTAAATTTTTGCTACATTTGCACATTTTAAACTTACATGAATCCTAATACAATATTTTTTACAGTTGGTTTCTCTCTCTCTTTGTGTATTTTAACATAAGTCAATAACGAATATTAGATGAACGCGGTATTCTAAATCTACATCATATGGCGATGCTAAGGGAAAAAATATATTAAAATTGAACAATTGGTTCACATACAGACACAGGCAAAAGTGCTCAAATACATTACACCTATAGGCAGGACTATTTTAGGTACAGGTAAACATTTCGAAAATGTAAAATTAAATAAACATACATATTTATATGCAGCCATAAAATAATTTCTCTGTATTGCAGCTATAAAACTAATGAACAGAATGAAACCAATGCCATATAATGACTATAGAAGATATGGGGATATGAATTCGACAAAGAAAAAACTAATATTTTGTGGGCGCCATAAGGCTTTATTCTATATTTTCCTATACAAATTCTCTCAATACATATAATTTATTAAAACTATTATTTATAAATAATCACTACCATGATGAATGCAAATGATTTTTACGTCAGAGAAAAGTGACAATAAATATTCGAAGAAAGACAGTTTCCTTCTGTAAATAACATCTCAAAAAATACGTTTCCATAATGGTATTCACGTATCAATTTATACAGTTATATACCATAGAAGCTGAGATATAGCCTTCCCGTTTTCGAAGAAAATTGCAGTATAGCAGTTTAATCTAATTGTTGATATTCATCCAAATTGAATCAGCTTAATGCCTCATAATGACCTTCTCACATATGAAGCATTTTTATATATGATCAATAGTATCTGAAATATAACCTTCCCTTAAATTGTAAAAAATGCCGTATACCAGCGCTACCTGTTGAGAGATTAGCACCAAAAGTTATTTCACACTAATTTATGACAAGGTGCATTTATATATAACCACGACCTTTTTCCTCTCTCTCTCTCTCATACACACACTCAGAAAGACATTTTCTAAAAAAAATTAATCGTCTTCTGGAGCTATCAAAACGTGTAAATAAATCGAAAACCGGAAATAAAATTTTTTTACGGATTCAATACTTTTTTTCTATTGAATATAAAAGAAATTTATTAATGTTAAAAGTAGCTGAGTGCGAAAATTTTTTGTGGGGGTGTTACGCATGTCTTAGGATTTTTGTAAAAACAGTGCAGATTTTGCAATTTCTGTAATGCATTCATGATTTTTTGAAACCATGGGAAATGAAAAATTTTAATATATGCAACGAATACATTGAAAATGGACTTAGTAATGTTTTCATTATTGTTATTTCATTAAATGCCTAGGCAGAAATGAACCACACTCAGTATTAAACTCACAGAAAATATTTTTTTATTAATCAACATTAAAGTCCACAGGAAAACATGTAGTGTTTGCAAATTTACAATATCCATGTAGATAAAGCAAATTTCATTGTACATACGTTACAGCAGCTCCAAATTTCTTCCTTGCTGAAATCATATGCTATTTTTTTTTTTTTTTTTCAGAGTCTGTACATGGAATTTGGTTTTATTCAGTTCATTATTATCCTCCAAAAGAGGAAGATGCCAATTTTTCATGCATCCAAATAAGAAAAGTATTATTTAAGTTTTGTACATAAAGGACGTTCGTCTAGAACATGTTATAAAAATTATTCGCCGCTCGTTTATATTAGGGGTATACATCAGGGGTACATAAATTTTTGCTATAGTTTCAGAATTTCTTTTTTTTTTTTAATATATATATATAGCATGGAATAGTAATGAAATATTTTGGAGATTTTTTAAGAGTTAATATCATGAAAAACATCAAAGTCGCATTTATTTAATTTTCTTTTAATCCAACGAAGGGGGATAGTTATTACGTTGTCCAAAAAAGAATACTGTATGTTTAATTCTGATTGGGAAAGTTCTTCCGTATTGCAATATGATTTAGCGCGATGAAGTAAAGTACGGAAAACAGCAGACATGTGTGAAGAGGGGTTTACTAAATTCAAGTTTAAATATTGGCTTGAAAAATATTTCTTCTTTCCTATAAACAGAAGTAATAATTTTAGAATAAGTATTAGAAGGGAAATGTTCAACAAAAATGTCTAAAAAGAGGAGTTATTAAATTTTTCTTCTTCTAACGTAAATTGAATTGATGGATTAATGGAATTAGCATAACTAAGAATACTAGAAATATGTTGATTATCAGTAATAACAAAGATATCATCCACAAATCTACGCCAGAAATAAAATTTTTCATGTATATCAGAATTAAATTGATTTTCAATAAATTACATAACAATTTCTGCAGTCCGAACTGAAATGTGGGATCCCCTAGCAGTGCCATCAATTTATTGATAAAATGAATTATTAAAGTTAAAACAGTTAGAAGATAAACAAAAAGAAATAAGTTCAATTAAAGCATCTATATCTAAAAAATCTGGTGTGAAACAACCACACGACTTCCATTACCCACAAACATGTATTATATGCGCTTTTGAGAGATAATGTGATCAGAAAACATAAAAGTGACCTAAAGAAGGAATTCCGGTAAGAGAATTAAGTTAAAATTTTTCCGGTAAGAGAAACTTATAAAGACATATAAAACAAAGCTTACATATAGCGAGGTACAAAATAAGAGAAAATAAAATGGCGAGTTTGAAAAAAATCCGTACTGCTGTTTTTCAAGGAACGCCCTTGGGAGACCTGAAATTGAGCTATTTATACAGGACGCCTATCAGTTTTCCTGAACTAGCCAACTATATCATTTGAAAGGACATCTAATAGAGTGTTTATATAACAAATTTGAAGAAAATCGTTAGAGCCGTTTTTGAGATACGGGCTTACGGTCCCACTTCCGGTTTCCGATGTCCCACTTCCGGTTAAACTCAATTATTGACAGGAAAACAATAATTACATACAAAAGCATATTTAAAAGTGAGTTAAAATGGTGAGTTTGAAAAAAATCCGTACAACCATTTTTAAAGGAACGCCTTTGCGAGGCCTGAAATTGAGCTATTTATGCAGGACACCTATCAATTTTTCTGAACTAACCAACTATATCATTCGAAAGGACATCTAATAGAGTGTTTATATAGCAAGTTTGAAGAAAATCGTTAGAGCTGTTTTTGAGATACGGACTTACGGTCCCACTTCCGGTTTCCGATGTCCCAATTCCGGTTTTTCAATTTTCACCAAAATTTGGAAATTTCATCTGTACACCAGACGTATTTTTCAATTCTAAAGTTTCGTAGCTCTATCTTTATTAGTTTCTGAGCTATAATAGCCAGAAGATTCTCCACATACATACATACACACACACATACATACACACTGACCAATTGCCAAAAACCACTTTTTTGGACTCAGGGGATCTTAAAACATGTCAATCAGGTGAAAACCCGATATCGAATTTTCAGACCGAATACAATACTTCCATTACCTACGGTAGTAGGGTAATGGAAGTAAAAAGAGTTGGTAGAAATATTATTGTAAATTTTATGGATAATATCAACGATGCTTTGTGCGCAAATGACATCATCTTCTAAACGTTCAGTAATTCCTTACAAATGCATAATATTTTTTTCTTTATAGAAGACCTAATACTGTATGTTTCATGGATTGTATGAAAAAAAAAAATTCCTATTAAAACAATTTATATATCTACATCTCTATATATATTTATCTAAATGATAATGATTTACCAGTTTAATAATCGTTTAAAGTCCTTAGATAACTTTCTTCTAAAGTATTTTAAAGTCATTCCGATCTATAAATTCGCATTTTTACAAATCGCAGTTTATAAATATATTTTAAAGCTTTAATCGTTTCTAAAATTTTGGAAGAAAAACTTTTAAAACGCCTATTTTTTAAACAAATATTAAAATATTTTGGAAAACTTTTGAAAAATTATGCGAGATTTTCTTTTCTAATCTTGGAAGAATTTCCTTACTATTTATAAACAACAAATTTACGACTTTATCTGAAAATATTTATAGAAAGTTTCAGAAAAATATTTTGTATCTTTCAGTATTTCAGTTCTAAAATGCTCTCAAAACTATCGTTAATCGAAGAATACTTTGAAACGAATTATTTTTATTGCTTGAAGATAAAAGTTTAAAAGAAAGTTCTCTGCAACAACGCACATATGAATATCTTTTTCAGATGCATTATTTCATTTTTTCTTTCACAATAGTGTTTCAAGTAAGTGTTTCAGGAGACATAAGTGATTTTACTACAAATGTTTGTGAGGAAATTGGATTTTCTAAACTTTTTCTGCTTGTGCAAACAAATGCATTGAGATATTATGTTGTATAATAGTGCATAAAAGGCGTGTAAGCAAATAATAGTGTAAATTCTGAAACTATGAGGTTGTAAAAACTCACTTTTAAATATCAATTTCATCTACGTATTTTTACTTTCATAACAAGTATGTAAGAATGTGTGAAAATATTTCAGAAGATATAAACAATTTTGCTATAGATATTTTAGGGGAAATCGCATTTTCTCAGTATTTTATATTTGCGTAGAGAAAAGTTTCTCGAAATAAACAGGTTTTAGAATGCAGAGTAATTTTATCGTAGATATTTAAAAGAACTCGGAAGTTGTATTTCGAATTATTTATGAATGTATAAAAGTGTTTAAGAAAGCACTGAATCAAGCACAAAAGTTACAAATTCATGTAAAATCTCTTGTTACAGACTACGTAAAAAATCAATAAAGATTGATTATCGATAATATAAAGAAAAAAAAATGCTAAAAAAAAAAGTATCTTTAAGACGAAAAGTATGAGAACAAATGTGTTAAACACGATATATATATATAAACATAGAGGTGTCACTTTTTGTCGAGGAAGGTGATAAGAAAAAGTAATTGTATAAAGAGAAACAGAGAAAGAATTCTGATCACAATAAATCGAGAACCGATTCTTGATTGGAAACGAAGACCATAACGAAATGACGACAGTTAATCTTTTCAGTCTGAGAAATAAATGTAAAAACAGGAGCAAATTGAATTAATTGAAAAAGTTAATCTGGGAATATCGATATCTGAAGTAACAAGATATCTTTCACGTAGCTATCACTTAGAAACAACAGTCAATTAAAAATACTATACAATACCATAAATATTTATTCTTAAATAAGTTCATTTAAATGTCTTAAAGCAGAATGTTGAATGGACTACTTCTTCACAGTGCTTAGAAACAGAATATTTTTTATTTTTCCATTTAGAATAAAATCCCTTTAATTAACTTAGAAATGAACAAAATTTAAAATTTTCGAAATTTAAACTGCAGTAAAATGAAACGAGTACAATTTGTTTTTCTTAAAAATTCATAGTTCTTTGAGTAGGGTCGTTATTAATGAGAGGATTCGCATCTAAATGAAGATTAGTGTATGAAATGAATTTCAGATTGTCCACAAAGCCATAAGAAGTTTCCATGGCATTTCACATTACATAAGGTGAATAACTGATGCATTTCATGTAAAGTGAATAAGACACATTGCCAATGCAGGATTAACCCCACTCCCATTCGCGGACTATCTTTCCGATGGTCGATATGTCTACTGATTATCCAAATATGAACTGCAGAATATTGAAATCTTAAGCTCTGTTATTCAAACAATGGAAAGACTCTTAGATAGGAACAACAATGAAGAAAAAATTCTTAGCTAAAGAAGACGTTGACTAAGTATAATATTCAATGCTAAATTTCTGTATGGGTTTTTTAAAAAAAGGAAAAGGGACAAATTTTGTTTGAAAGAGATTTTGAAAAGAAATGAGCAAGACTGTAAGAACCCGTTTTGATGTTAGAAGCAATAAGATGGAATGTAAGATAAGATGCCTCAATTTCAGAGAGAGCATAGATATTACAGCACAATTATCTATAAGGGAGCATAGCTTAATCATCTATAACAAATATTGTCGTATCTCTCAATACCTATTAAGTAAATTAGAGATTTATATGTAAAATGTAGCATGTATTTCTACTCTCACGGATTTATCAGCTAATATTTCGATTTAAAATCCTCAATATATTATTTTTTGTAGACATTCTTTCTTGTAGAAAAAGGAATTATTACACGAGGTATGCTCTAAATAACAACCATTTAATCAGTAACATTCAACGTAATATCTGCATACAAAATTACAGCTCTTAATAGTTTGGACATGAAAGGAAAATGATTTTAAAACACGCACAAATACTATCCCATTCTGCCAGAAAAAAAAGTGTTACAAAATACAATATTTTTGTAAAAAGACTATTCTACTGTAAATCCATTAATTGTTGTTAAAACTATAAATGAAAATTCTAGATGAACTTAAACCAAAAGATTCCGAGGGAAATGCCCAAAGAAGTGTGCTTCTATTTTTTTTTTTTTCTTTTCATTATCGTTTCTGCTTTTTCGTCTTTTATACCAAATCTATACAAAAACGTTTAATTTGTGCTATAATTTATAAGGTTTAATATGAAAATGTTTGTCTTGCATTAAGCAGAAAACACTTTCTTTTTTTTATTCCGTGAGCTGATAAAACTTGTTTTACATTCTCTTATTGATACATGTGCTGGACACCGTATAGTTTTTGGGTCGAATTTTCGAAACTGAGTTTTATATTCACACGTTTTGAGTTCTTTTGAATCAGAAATAAGGTTTTTAGCATTTAGTCTGTGTGTGTATATGTATGTCTTTCTCTGTGTGCGTGTCTATTAACAGTATATCTCAAGAAAAAATAGTAGCTAATTTTAGGCTGCGCAAAACAAAATGAAATGAACATAAATATTCTATAGATGTGTAAAAGTATGTTTCATGTAGAAAATTGTATAAACATTTGTCACTCGTTTACTAGGGTCGCAAAACTACTGAATAAAGTGTGTCTTTACTGGAAATTGCAAGAAGTGTATTGCTGGTGGGTATATATGTTATTAACATACGACTTTATTTAAGTACACAATTCTGTGTGTGCATATATTATAGAAGACGTACAAAACTATAAATAAAAAAAAAAAAAAAACTTATTTTTTAAGCAATCTTGAGGCAATGAAATTTTGTTTGGCAAAAGAAAAAAAAATAGTTCCAAAACGTGTCGTTAATTATTCGTAAAGTATTTGTTTCATGAAGCTCCTCTTTTCTTCTTTTCACTATCACTGTTTCCGCTGTAAACTCGTATTCTTGTCATTTTGCTAAAAAAATTGTAGTAAACCTTGAAGTCTATTAATTCCTCCTATTCCATTGTGTTTCTAACAGCATTCCTGTTTTTAATGAATCCATTTAGGCGTTTACCCTGAAATTACCTTCACAGCGCCGTGTATAGGAACATGTTGGAACTATTTTTTTCCTTTTCCAAACACAATTTCATTTCCTCACGATTACTCTGGTAAAATAATAAATAGATCTGATGGGTAGTTTTAAAATTATAGCATTTTGAAATCACTACTTTAATTATAATCAAATGTTACCCTCTAATATACAATTTGTTACTATAGTATTGAAAGTCGAGGAAAGAAAATAATCTGGTGTGTCACTCACACCACTTTCTCTTACCCTGAAATTTATTACTATAAATACAGGTTGCAGATTAAAAGGTAAGATAACGAGTACTGTTATGTAAACCTGTGTTAAACAATTCATATTAGGCTTCTGAAGTGTTTTATATGATAATTAGTTCTGTGTGAGGGGGTCTACCGCCCCCTCAACCCCCCGTTTCATTAATGCACCTACATTTATATAGAATTCAATTCGGTTATTAAAAGATAATTCTGTTTTTAAAAAATAATTTATTAAAATTATTATTTAAAAAAATTATTTTTATGATAATCAAGACGATCTCCATATTAGAGAAGTAGTATAACACTAAATATCCAAAAAATCCATTGTATTCTCAATATTTAAAAAAAAAAAAATATTTTTTTTTTTTTTTCGTTAAAAGTAAAAAAAAATCGATAACTTTGTTTTAAATTATCGCAGATCGATGGTTCAACCATTCGTTTTAAAGGTATTGGCGAGCTCTTTTGAAAGATACCCATCATGAAAATTTACTCCCCCGAGGGGGGTCTTCCCCCCAGGCGGGAGGCGAGGCTCCTACATGCACAAAATTTTTTCCCAGTTAACTATCTCTATTACAAAAAATATATATTCGTTTCATTTGGTTTAGTGCAATCTATAGACGTTAAACTCTACTTACCTGCAATTTCCCCCATAGACGTAATGTATTAGAATTTTCTTGATTGTCCCTGTACACGAACCATTTGCTTGATCTTAACGAAAAGCTTACTGTAGCATCCCTATATGATACACATTTAGAATACCAAGTTTGAACTTTCTGACATAACTTGTTTTTGAGATATGCTGATAACAGACATACACACACACAGACATACACACAGACCATTTGCTAAAAACTTATTTTCTTATTCAGGGGACCTCTAAACGTGTAAATATAACAAAATCTCGCGTTCGCAAATTTGACCCAAAAACAATACTTTCTCTACCTCATGGGTAAGAGAAATAAAAATCGTGTGAGTGTCACTTTTAATATTCACTATATTTATTATCACCTTTTTACTTTCTCTTACCCATAAGGCAGAGAAAGTATTGTTTTTGGGTCAAATTTTCGAACGCGAGATTTTGTTATTTACACGTTTTGAGGTCCCCTGAATACGAAAATCATGTTTTTAGTAAATGGTCTGTGTGTCTGTGTGTCTGTGTGTGTGTCAGTCTGTTATCAGCATATCTCAAAAACAAATTATGGCAGAAAGTTTAAACTTGGTATTCTAAATGTGTATCATATAGGGATGCTACAGTAAGCTTTTCGTTAAGATCAAGCAAATGGTTCGTGTACAGGGACAATCAAGAGAATTCTAATACATTACGTCTATGGGGGAAATTGCAGGTAAGTAGAATTTAATGTCTATAGGCTGCACTAAACCAAATGAAACGAACATATATTTTTTGTAATAGAGATAGTTAACTGGGAAAAAATTTTGTGTATGTAGGAGCCTCGCCTCCCCCCTGGGGGGGAAGTACCCCCACAAAGGGAGTAAATTTTCATGATGGGTATCATTCAAAAGAGCTTGCGAATACCTTTAAAACGAATGGTTAAACTATAAATCTGTGATAATTTAAAACAAAGTTATAGATTTTTTTTTTTTTTAATTTTAACGAAAAAAAAAAACTTTTTATTTATTTATTATTTATTATTATTTTTTTTTAAATATTGAGAGTAAAATAGACTTTTTTTGGATATTTAGTGTTACACTACCTCTCTAATATGGAAATCGTCTGCATTATCATAAAAAATAATTTTTTTAAATAATAATTTTAATAAATTATTTTTTAAAAACAGAATAATTTTTAATAACCGAATTAAATTCTATATAAATGTAGGTGCATTAATGAAACGGGGGGTTGAGGGGGCGGTAGCCCCCCTCACACAGAACTAATCATCGTATAAAACTCTTCTGAAGCCTAATTTGAATTGTTTAGCATAGGTTTAGATGACAGTTCTCGTTATCTTACCTCTTAATCTGCGACCTGTATTTATAGTATTAAATTTCAGGGTAAGAGAAAGTCGTGTGAGTGACACACCAGATTATTACTTCTCTTACCCATAAGGTAGAGAAAGTTTTGTTTTTGGGTCAAATTTTCGAACGCGAGATTTTGTTATACTTACACGTTTTCAGGTCCCCTGAATACGAAAATCATGTTTTTAGCAAATGGTCTGTGTGTATGTCTGTGTGTCTGTGTGTGTGTCTGTCTGTTATCAGCATATCTCAAAACAAATTATGGCAGAAAGTTCAAACTTGGTATTCTAAATGTGTATCATATAAGGATGCTACAGTAAGCTTTTCGTTAAGATCAAGCAAATGGTTCGTGTACAGGGACAATCAAGAGAATTTTAATACATTACGTCTATGGGCGAAATTGCAGGTAATTAGAGTTTAACGTCTATAGATTGCACTAAACCAAATGAAAAGAATATATATTTTTGGTAATAGAGATAGTTAACTGGGAAAAATGTTTTGTGTATGTAGGAGCCTCGCTTCCCCCCTCGAGGGGAGTAGATTTTCATGATGGGTATCTTTCAAAAGAGCTCGCTAATACCTTCAAAACGAATGGTTGAACCATCGATATGCGATAATTTAAAACAAAGTTATCGATTTTTTTTTTTTTTACTTTTAACGAAAAAAAAAAACTTAGAAAAAAAAATCGTTTTTTTACTTTCTCTTACCAGAGAAAGTAGTAGAGAAAAGTAGAGAAAGTATTGTTTTTGGGTCAAATTTTCGGACGCGAGATGTTGTTATATTTACACGTTTTGAGTTCCCCTGAATACGAAAATCATGTTTTCAACAAATGGTCTGTGTGTGTGTCTGTGTGTCTGTGTGTATGTCTGTGTGTCTGCGGGTGTGTCTGTCTGTTATCAGCATATCTCAAGAACAAACAGTAGCAGACATTTCAAACTTGGTATTCTACATGTGTATCATATATAGATGCTACAGTAAGCTTTTCGTTAAGATCAAGCAAATGGTTCGTGTACAGGGACAATCAAGAGAATTCTGATACATAACGTCTATGGGGGAAACTGCAGGTAAGTAGAGTTTAACGTCTATAGACTGCACTAAACCAAATGAAACGAATATATATATTTTGTAATAGAGATAGTCAACTGGGAAAAATTTTTTGTGTATGTAGGAGCCTCGCCTCGCCCCTGGGGGAAAGTCCCCCCTCGAGGGGAGTAAATTTTCATGATGGGTATCTGTCAAAAGAGCTCGCCAATACCAATAAAACGAATGGTTGAACTATCGATCTGCGATAATTTAAAACAAAGTTATCGACTTTTTTACTTTTAACGAAAAAAAACTTAGAAAAAAAAATCGCATTTTTTGAAGTGAAAACTTCTTTAGGCGCGTTGAGCACATTTGGGTGAACAATAATCATTGAACTTCCGTCATCGTCTGCTAACGCTTTCCATTTGAAGCGAAAACTTTTGGGTGAACAAAAATCATTGAATTCGCGTCATCGTCAGCAAACGCTTTCCATCCTTGTATGATACAAATAATGCATCATACAATTAACTTGCTAATGTGAAGTGTTAATAATTATATACTGTATATTGTTTTAAAATCTGGTGCGGCTCTACACGACTTCTCTCATCTCCGGGCAGTGTCTCTATTGCAGTTAGACCTCACAAAACCGTGAGAAAGCCCAAAGCTCCCATTTTTCTCACGTTTTTACAATCTGGTGCGGCACTACACGACTTGTCTCATCTCCGGACACTGTATCTTAAAGATTGCAGCCGGAAACGTTGCAGTTAGACCTCACAAAACCGTGAGAAAGGCCAAAGCCGCAATTTTTCTCACGTTTCTACAATCGGGTGCGGCTCTACACGGCTTCACTCATCTCCGGACACTGTCTCTTAAACATTGCAGCCGGAAACGTTGCAGTTAAACTTCACAGAACCATGAGAAAGACCAAAACCGCCACTTTTCTCACGCTTTTAAAATCTGGTGCGGCTCTACACGACTTCTCTCATCTCCGGACACTGTGTCTTAAAGATTGCAGCCGGAAACGTTGCAGTTAGACCTCACAAAACCGTGATAAAGGCCAAAGCCTCCATTTTTCTCATGTTTTTACAATATGCTGCGGCTCTACACGACTTCTCTCATCTCCGGACACTGTCTCTATTCCTGTTAGACCTCACAAACCGGGAAAAAAGCCAAAGCCGCCATTTTTCTCACGTTTTTACAATCTGGTGCGACTCTACACGACTTTTCTCATATCCGGACACTGTCTCTATTGCAGTTAGCGCAATAAATAAAATTGTAATATAATTTTTGTAGTAGTAGTTTATATTAATGAATAAAAAAATTTCGTTTATTGGTTTTACATTTCGTTTGTTGGTTCATTTGTGGCATGTTTGTCTTTTAAAACTACATTGAAGTATTCTAAAATTGCTTTACATTATATTCATGCTGAAGTCTATCGTGTTTATTTAGTTTTACTATTTTTCGTATTGTTATATATATATTTGTCTCCGAGTATTATTTTAAAAAAGAGTCTTTCCAGAAAAAATTTTTATTTTTTTTTCCCGAAAGATTTTTGTTTATAAATCTATGGAAACTTTTTTTGATACAATGTAAGAGAAATATTTATTAGGATTGATTTTTAAAAATTTTATCTGTAAAGAACAATTTATGGAGTGTTACAAATTCCACTAATTTAATTTCCGTGTATCATTATTTTTATTACTAATAGTGGAAGCTTGGGAAACATATTTCTAAAAATGTTAAGCCCACACAATTGCGTAATTTTTTTAAACTTTAAATGATGATAATCTACGGAAGTAATTCGTTAAATGTATTTAGATAAAAGATTGGTCACGATATTTTTAATTTTCAGGTTGCATGATTTCGGTTAAAGATCCTTAGCGATTTCGCTGAATATTACTTATTACAATTTCATGAAAAAATCTAGTAGTCGGCATAGGTGGAATTTACCAGTTCTTCATTTTTTAAATATATCATATACGTCATATAATATACACAGTGCTGAACAGACCCCTAACAGCACATATTCTCAATCTGACATTCTTAGGATAGTCTATGGATGAAATGACATCCCATTCATATCCTCAGGACGTATTATGGATAAGTGTGCTGTAAAGGATGTAGGTATCTGAGCTGAGTTACTCTTTTCCGCAATAGGTACATTTAGTAAATGCTAATTTGTTAAAATATTTTACATGTGTATGGTAGCTAACTAAATATTTAAACAACTAATAACCAACTGATTGACAAACATACAGAGAGAACTTACGGCAGCTATCAACCGTTAAGTATAGGCAATTAAATTTTAGTGGTATGAAAAAGTTACAGAAAACATCACAGCAGTTTTATGATTCTTGAGTTCCTTACACATAAAAACATGTAAAAAGAATCCTCGAGTCGATAATTTTTGCGAATACATAAACTCCAAATAAATATAGAATCATGAGAAACTACAAAAAGTAAAGATATCATATTAGAATATTTTACTTTAAATACAATATGCATTTCAATTCTCAAATTCAATGTCACATAAACATCTCTAAAATGTTTACGATTTGATTTTCATTATCATTTTACTTTTTCTTATTCAAATTCACGTAAATTTGACTGAAACTGTTATCACTGGGTTTAACATTGTAAATGCGATTGAAACAGTCGAAAATAAGTCAAAAATAGAAAATTTTGTTTGTTAAAATGAAAAAGATATCTATAACTATTTCAATATATCACATATACATGTTTCAGCCATTTATTTTAAACACTTTGATGAACTCTTTTAAAAAATGCTCATATTTAAGACTAACACTCTCGAGTGGCTGACTGCCCCACGTATAAGAAATAATATTTTTATTTTAAACAGATTCTTTCTATTTATTTATTTATTTATTTTTCATTTTCATAATAATTGGTTAAAAATAAACTTTAGGTGTACATTTATGCGTAATTTTGTCTTGTAATGTCATTTAAAAATTATGAAATAACGGAACGACTGCACCACATATTGTTTATCTGCAACAAAAGATTAAAGACACCAAGTTAAGTCAAGGTGCAATCAAAAATAACTTTTCCAAAATTTCTGTGCAGTTTTTGATGCAGAGCTGCCACAAAATATAATATGAAAAGAGACAGATTCATACATAAAAATGCGAGCAATATCGAAAAATTTTCAAAGTGTGCGCGGGTCATCTAGAAACGTACATATACATCCAAAGCCGGAAGTAAAAAATTTTTATAAATGCGAATTACTTTCTTACTTTGAATATAGAAGAAACAAATGATTTCTTATATATTTGTGAGCTAATTAATATTTTTCGATGAAACTATCTGTCTTAGCATAAATATCTTATTAGAACTAAGTAAAAGGCACTTCTTAGAAATTTTCAATGTTGGAGAAAAGTTCAATTTTCAGAACCTTCTCAAATTCTGATGGTGAAGTAAACAAGAAAGAAAATATTACGAGTCCATTAATATTTTAGTTACATTGACAACTAATTGTAAATACATTTGAACTTCAATTTGGATATTTGTGTTATTTTAATGGATAAAAAGAAAGTTTTTATTATATTCACAAGTTTTTGAAAATTTATTATAATTCAATTTATTTATTACATTTATAATATATGTCTATAAAATGTATTTTAAAAAGAAACATTATTGCAGATGATCTCCGAATTTTCAAGTTACAATTAACTACAGAGATCTATGAAAACGGAAAAACATTCTTAAAATCCTTTTCACTGGTTTTTGGTGAGCTTGCGTAGTAATTACAAAACATATTCGAAGTACAATGAATTGTATCAATTGCATTACACTCTTGGAGTATATATGATCTTGGTATTTTGTGTGTCCGTTAATCTGCACTTTTGCGCATTCTTTTCCGTAAAATAATAATAATAAGAAGAAGAAGAATTAGAATTATTTGAAACTGATATGTTATTCAAGTTTAGCATATTTTACTTGATATAGTAAATGCTATAAATAGCTTTATTTGACTGTATATAGGAACTTACAAAATATTCAGATATACTATGTTTTATGAGATGTATTTCTTTAATACATATATTTAAATGTTATTTTCTGTAAATTTTAACAATGTTAACATACTTTATTTAGATATACGGTAGCATGGTATTTAGAAAACAGTGTATGTTACAACCAATATTTTCCAGCGCTACACGAAATTATTCATATTATAATTATAAAAGAAAGTATTTGCCTGTCTACCTGTTTGATTTTCTATCTATATGCAACATACAGAAAAAACTGTGGCACGTAGAGTTCTGAACTTTTTTCTAGATTAAGTAATGCGTGTAGATTTGCAATATATCTTTGAATTTTTGATTGTCCTATGAATGTTTTAAATAAGTTTCATATAATGTTTTTTTTTTTTATTCGACATTGCTCTTTGAGTTGTAAGTTCAAGCTGCCGCAAAAATAAATAAATAAAAACATAAAATGCTGAATTTGTTTTACTTAATTTATTTTTTTTAACATGAAAAGAAACATTTATTTACACGAACAAATTATAGATCTACATATAAGATAGCAAGTCCTGTATATATGAAAGTATTTTAAAAACAATTGAAAATAGTTTTCTTTGACATAGTACATTTCTCTGTGAGAAGAGACATCATCCACTTCAAACAAGTTTGGACATCATACCTATATTACAAAAGAATCGAAGGAGTTATCGAATAAATTTAGAAGGGCTTTTTTTTAATTATCCAAACAATTTTTAAACGTACCACTCCTTGAAATTTACCAACATCTTCAAGTGACACTTCAAGTGATAGGACATTCATAATACAAAATATAATTATTTGCCATTTTTTGTTTTTACGTTACGTTAATAACAAGTTCAAACATTGATTAATTGCTAAAACAATTGAATTTGTTATTGAGGGACCTCATAACTCCTAGTTATAAAAATAATCAGCGTTGAAAATTAGAAGTCAAATTAAAGCTTTGTCTGCCGTATGGATATGACAAAGTTATTATAATTCCTAAGAAAATTTTCTCAACCTGGTAAAAGTTATTAAAACACTTTCATCAATTATATTCAATAGAGAATAATGTATTCGCTTAATTTCAGATCATCCTGTATAATGTCTAATACATATCGATAATCGGTTATAGATATTGGCCAGTAATTTAATATATGCAAATTATAATGTTCTAAGAAAGAAAGAATAAAAAACGCTTTTATAGTAGTTGGAATTGTATCTTTAAATAATTAAACGTAGTATTTTATTTTCTTCAGCGAAAGTGTCTGTTCACATATATTGGCTTTAAATGCCTTTTGAAATAAATTTAATAATTAAATATTATATTTTCAAATAAATGAAAATTTCTTTTAAATTGTATAACAAAATATGAAAATTATCTTTTACATTTAAACACATTTGTCTATCTATAAATAAATATCTTAATTTTAGTAATATTTTATCCTTCATTAATCTCGCTGTCGTCGTAGATAAATTTTAAAACTTAGCTCCTGAACTCAGCTTCTAAGTAAACATGTATAAGTTTCGCTCTGTCTCACTATCGCCTGAGCAACTCTCTGAATGCCTTTTGTATTGATTAGAAAAGTTATATTTTTTACTGATGAAATATTTTCCAACAATATGTTTAACTCTTCAATAAAATTATTTTATTCATAATTCCGTAGACTGTTTTTTACATCACGGCTTAATATAATTCCTCATTGTTTTAATACCTGGTGGTTAAAGCTTACAATAATAATTTTAACAAAAGCTTCATCATATTTGTCAACAGTAATTAGTAAAGCAAATTAGTTCAGACTAATCCCTTTCCGGAAAGGCCTAGTTTTAGGCAACCTACAGAGCTATAGAAGAACAACTTGTTTTATATTTTCTCTGAAGGATTAAAGGGAAGCGGATGTTTCTGAGAGATTTCTTTTGAATGCGTGATTAAACAATGCAGGTTAGTTGATTTAATGAGCAAGCACAGTTTAAAAGTATTTAATAAACTAGCAGGCTACGCCCGCTTCGCTGGTCACTATATTTAAATGAATTTTCGAAAGAATTGAATTAATATTTATTCTTTTACACCACATTATAGACAAAAACTAAAAAAAAAAAAAAAAAAAAAAGAAAGAAAAAAAAAAACTGAAATTGCTCGAAACCTTGCTTCGGGTACCCGCTGTCTACGGCAGCTCTTTTCCCGCCCGCACTGCATCAGGTCTAGGTTTCCTATGCCTGCAGAAAGATCTTTTTCGGGCACTTCAATCTGGATATTTATCGACGACAGGGGGGTCTGCTACTATTTAAGAACTACGATTTTAAATATGACTGTATCTCAGCATCTATTAAATATTTTAGTTTTAAACCATGTATTTTATAGCCCATGTTATTTACACTATGTTACGATTTGATTCCGACCAATGTAATAAAATAAAATAAAATAAAAAGTAGATTCATATATATATAAACAAATAAATTTTAATCATTTTAATCATTTTTACTATGCATATACTACCATTTTTCCCGATAAATACGGTAAATAAAAAATAAAAAAAATCTGGTGTGACTCCATTCGACTTTCCGAACATTGGGTAATTAACAATTTTGTAGATAAAGTAAAGAAAGAGGAGTTGTTAAACAAACAAAAGAGAGAAAACCATAATAGAGTGTTTCAGTATTTTTCTCCATGTATTACACGATGTTTTATTTAACGTTACTGAACTTTGATCCCATAGATCATAATGATAAAGAATTATTCTTTGTGTCCCGGTAAAAAAACTGTAAATGCTAGATTCACCAAAATGTATACATTGGTGCAACTGTGACCTATAACATGTGTACAAATTTTTTGCTCAGATTAATAAGGCGTTTAGACGTTATCACACTTTTAAAAATTTCGCCCCATAAGCCATAATGATAAAGAATTTTTCTTTGTGTCCCTGTAAAAATACTATAAGCGCTAGATTGTCCAAAATCTATATAGATTGGGTATCTGTGACCTATAATTTGTGCATAAATTTTTGCTCAATTGAATAAGGTGTTTAGATGCTATCGCACTTTTAAGATTTTGGTCCCAAAGGCCATAAAGATAAAGAATTTTTCTTTGTGTCCCTGTAAAAAAACTATAAGTGCTAGATTCACCAAAATCAATAGGGTTCGTACAATGTTGACTTACAATATACGTACTAACTTTCAGCTTAATTGAACAAAGCGTTTAGACGCCAGCGTGTTCACTCACAGACATACACACATACATACATACATCATCGCAAAAATAGTGAAAACGGATTCAGGAGACCTCGAAATGGTTAGAAACATCAAAATCTCAAATTCTGATTTTTGAGATGATTACAATACTTTCTTCACTATCCGCGTTTTTAATGACCGATAGATGGCGCTTCCTCAACTGCAGTTGTTAGTAAATATAATAGCCATCACGTGTATTTATATTGTTCTTTCTTGTTGTTCTATCATTCTTCCAGCGTGAAAGCTATCAGTGGTATGATAATTTCACCTTAGCCCACCAGAGGGCGAGCATTTCATTACAATCGCGGATAGTGTTCGGAAAGTAAAAATTAATGAATAAATGTTTTTTCTTTTAAAGGAAATAACTAAAAAATGAAAAATAAGAAGTTGTTCCACTATAAAAAATTAAACATAACTGTTATAAATACGTTTTTAAATTTAAAACTAATTATACTTATTTTTTTCTACTGCATTACGACTTTATTTTCAATAAATATAACAAAAAAAAAAAAAAAAAAAAAAATCGCCTTCAAATGAATGTATTAAATAAAAGTATATTGCGTAATCCGCGATTGTAATGAAATGCTCGCCCTCTGGTGGGCTAAGGTGAAATTATCATACCACTGATAGCTTTCACGCTGAAACAATGATAGAACAACAAGAAAGCACAATAATAAATACACGTGGCAATTATTACACGTGGCAATATTTACTAACAACTGCAGTTGAGAATGCGCCATCTATCGATCATTACAAACGCGGATAGCCGTTACTAAGATACGCAGACGGTTGAAGCAAAAGAATAAATCTATGAAAAATGAAAAAAAGAAGCCAATATTTAAAATCAGAAAAACATTAATTTAAAAAATTCAAATTTGAAATTCGAAAAAATCTCGATGCGGTGCCCACCTGCAGGGTCCCAGGTACCTATATGCCAAAATCTAAAAATTTAATATGTTTAATTTTTTCTACTGTATGTGGATAACTATTTAATTTCAATAAATATAATAAAAAAGATTTCTTCCTCAAATGAATTTAAATAAATAATTGTTTAATAGCCGTTGCTAAGATACGCAGACTTTTGAAACGAAAGAAATTTATGAAAAATAAAGCATTAAAGGCAATCCGCGTTTGTAATGATCGATAGACGGCGCTTTGTGAACACTGCAGTTGTTAGTAAACATAGCCACGTGTGTTCCATTAGTATTCTTTTTGTTATTCTACTTAATGTTCGTACTATAATTTCTCCGCCATTACATTATGGAAAATTGATTGCTTTTGGAAAAAATACTTCAGTTTATTCAAAGTTCGATCGGAAGTAGATTTTTAACTGAAGTTGAACAAATATTAGTTTCAAATCATCTGATTAATTCTTTTCTTCCATTAGCCGAAGCAACTGAAATTTTAAATTTGTCATTTGGAAATAAATGGAAGCTTAATTCTGGATTTCTTGATCCTTTGGAGTTACACTGTGGCACACAACAGTATGTGTTATATTTTTTACCGGATTTATTCATTTTTATTCAATAAATATATGTGAAACTAAATATCGGCAAGCAATGGCGGCTGTATGGAATTCGAATTAAACCATGTTTATTGTAATTTCACCTTAGCCCACCAGAGGGCGAGCATTTCATTACAATCGCGGATATTTACAATCGAAAAAACATTATTTAAAAAATTCAAATTCGAAATTCGAAAAAATCTCGATGAGGTGCACACATACATGGTCCCAGGTACCTATATGCCAAATTTGGAAGCTCTGCGATCAATAGTGTGAGCACCAGAGCGCAGATACACACACAGACACACAGACACTTCTCTTTATTTATATAGATTATGCGAATGGTATTTTTTTTCCCTTTCTTGTCAATAAATGCAGCTCATTGCATTCCAATCATTAAAATTAGCAACTTGCTTTCGAGAAAAACTGAGATATAGGGTAAATGTTCCAGTGATTGGCATGCTCAAGTAATTGACATCTATCCCGTAATCTATAATAATAAATAACTAATAACTAATAAAAATAATAAAATCACATATTTTACATATAAGAATTTTAACATGTTATATCAAACACTGGAGCATAGGGTGCTAATAACTGGTAAAATGAATAAGTACCAGTGTCAAACACTGGAACATAGGGTGACAATTGCCCTAACATCACAAAATGTTCAAAAAATGTAACAAACATATAATATCGAAACATTGGAAATATTTCAGAAACGCTTCGAAACGTTCAGTTTGTTTTCCGATTAGTTTCAAAAACGTAGAAATGTCTGGGATCGTAACAAAAAATAGGACACGTAACAGAAACGTTGCAGTTATTTAACAGATGGAGCATCGAAAAGTGCGAATGTTTCAGAAAGGTATCAGAGAGCATACTTAAATGTGTTACGTTTTTGAAAGATTGCAAGGTTTTTGTAACATAACAGAAACATATTGTGCTGTATGGGTACTAATAAAAGGAAAAAACTGGCAGTGTCAGTTACTGGAACATTGAGTGGGTTTCAAATGAAATTTCTTTAAAAAAATATTTGTTATCAAATGTATATATTTTAACGTATATGTGGTTCTGAATGTCTTTCATGCCATATGTATTAACTTAAGATTTCTAAAAATATTTCCAGATGACTAGAGCATTAAAAATATCAGAGATTGTTCTAAAGTGTCAATCACTGGTGCACTTACCCTAAATAGATTACCCTAAATATTCTAATTTAATACTGGGGATTTCTGAAAATTCGAACTTACGTTCTAGTACAAATAGTGTAATGAAATGGGGCATTCAAAGATTTACAGTAAACAGTAAATTCGAAGCTTTTCAGAATTGTAATTGCTGCATGCATTACGTTAATGATGTGATTCTAAAAGCTTCGTTAATTTTAGTAGTAGTATTGAAATTTGATGCATTTACAGGAATTTCCTTTTCAAAATGAACTATAAATAAACGCTGAAGCTCATTTATCTTCCCAATGTATTCGATTTGGTGAAAGTGTGCTAGGAAAGGTGAGGCTGTGAAGGTACTAGCATAAATGTTAAAAGGTAATTAATTCAGTTATAAACTAGAAAAGAAATAAAACTGAAATCTTTTAAAATGTGAAATATTTTAGTAATGCAAGGCAGATGCAGTTCAGCAGGAGAATAGTTTAAAATCTAAACACATAAAAACACTTGGCCAGATTTTCATAACTTTAAAATAGTCACTAATGGTTTTTCTGTAGATTAAAAAAAACCGAAAAAAAAAAAAGAGAAAGGAAAGATAAAGGAAAGAAAAAGAAAAAGAGAAAATAAATCATCTAAATTCAGTATGAATGACTAAAGCTAAAAATACATGAATGTGCATCTAGTTAATTCATAATTAAAGTTTAAATCTGATAAGTATTTATAATTGTTCTTCTCTTGTCTGTCCGTCCATCTGTTTTTAACCTGTCTGGGCTTTAAGTTGCATAAATATATTTAGAATCCGTAAAAACTGATAACATTCAGATTTGCTATGTTAAATATGATACCAAAATGTCAGATTCGGGCAAAGAATATACAAAAGAATTAAACTGCCTTATGGTGTGTTAGATGTATTGAGAATTTCAAGGTGCACATAAACGTGTTTCCTCTAGAATAGGATAATATTAGCATTGATATTGATTAACGGGGGTACAAATAGTGTCTAGATGCATAATATAATAAAAAATAATCTAATGGATCAATTGTATACGGTGACATAATAATGAAGGAAACTATAAAGATGGATCATTCAAGAAAACAACGATTATAACTATCGGTCTAAAATCAAATCTGTAAAACATGATTCAAATTTTATTTAAATTTTCGCTGACTTCAAAAGTGAGGATTAATTGTAGTGTTAATGTTGATTGACGAAGGAATTTATTTTATACTTTTAGGCGCAATTTACAATTTCATTTTACGCCAATTTCATTTTATTTTTAGTTGTTTGAATAATAGTTGCTTTTTGGAGTTGGTTCTGTTTTTTAACATTCTAATTATATAATATACTAGCAGGCAACGCCCGCTTCGCTGGTCCCTATTTTTAAATGAATCGCTATAATTACTGAATTCTCAAAATTGCATTAATTTTTATCACGTGAAAAAAAAAAAACAGAAAAAAAAACAGAAAAACATCTTATTAGGAAAAATGTCGCACCGGGTTCTCACTGCCTTCGGAAAAAAATCCCAAAATGCTCTAACTCTTATTTCTATTATTTTCCCCCTTCGCCCCCCCTCCCGTCTATCCTAATAATTTTAAAAATTCGAAAATATCCGCAATCGATTTGTAGGTATCGAAAACCTCTATATGCCAATTTTAAATGCTCTAACTCTATTCTATTTTTTTTTGCCCCTCCGCCCCCCCTTCCCGGCCCTCCTAATAACTTTACACTTTCGAAAATATCCCCATTCGACTTCCTGGCCTCTAAAACCTATCTGTACCAATTTTGAACGGCCTAACTGTATTTCTACTTGTTTTTGCCCACACCCTCCCCTTCCCGTCCCTCCTAATAATTTTACAAATTCGAAAATATCCGCAATTGATTTGTAAGTATCGAAAACCCCTATATACCAATTTTGAACGTCTAACTCTATTTTTATTTTTTTGCCCCCCCCCCTTCTCGCCCCTCCTAATAACTTTACACTTTCGAAAATATCCCCATTCGACTTGCAGGCCTTTAAAACCTTTTGTGTACCAATTTTGAACGGCCTAACTGTATTTTTTCTATTTGCTTTTGCCCATAGCCCACCCACCCCATACTGCCCCCCCCTTCTAATAATTTTACAAATTCGAAAATAACCGCAATCGATTTGTAAGTATCGAAAACCTCTATGTACCAATTTTGAACGATCTGACACTATTTTTATTTTTTTGCCCCCCCCCCTCCCCCCCACAAAAAAAAAATATCGGAAAAAATCAAAAAATGTGTTTTTGGAAATATTTTCAAGAAGACGCTTGGCGTTTTTTTTTTTTTTTTTTTAACATCTTTGAGCTATTATTTTTACTCGAAAGTCCGTATTTTTCTAAATTTGCTTCCGAAAATCATTTATACACCCTTCTCCCGTTAAAAATCTAAAATTCCAAAATCGCAGGAAATGATTTTTTCGTATTCAAGTCTAGTCTCCCCATCTCCAATTTCTTTACTGTGAAGTAATTTGGAGCCGAGTTATACTTATAAATGTGTTTTTGCCTTATGCGCCTCCAAAAATCATTTATACCACCTTCCCCCCTTAAAAATCCAAAATTCCAAAATCGCAGAAAATGATTTTTTTGTTTTCAAGTCTAGTCTCTCCCGCTGCAATTTCTTCACCGTAAAGCAATTTGGAGCCGAGTTGTGCTTATAAAGGTGGTTTTTGCCTTCTGCACCTCCGAAAATCATTTTCAGCCCCTCTCCCCCCTTAAAATTCCAAAATTCCAAAATCGCAGAAAGTGATTTTTTTGTACTTAAGTCTAGTCTCCCCATCTGCAATTTTTTCATCGTGAAGTAATTTGGAGCCGAGTTATGCTTATAAAGGTGTTTTTGCCTCCTGCGCCTCCGAAAATCATTTTCACCCCTTTTCCACCTTAAAAATCCAAAAATCACAAATCGCAGAAAATGATTTTTTTTGTATTCAAGTCTAGTCTCCCCATCTGCAATATCTTCCTCGTGAAGCAATTTGGAGCCAAGTTATGCTTATAAAGGTGTTTTTGTCTTCAGCGACTCCGAAAATTATTTTCACCCCCTTCCCCCCTTAAAAATCAAAAATTCCAAAATCGCAGAAAATGATTTTTTCGTATTCAAGCCTAGTCTCCCCATCTGCAGTTTCTTCCCTGTGAAGTAATTTGGTGCCGAGATGTACTTATAAATGTGTTTTTGCCTTATGCGCCCCCAAAAATCTCATTTTTACCCCCTACCCCCTTAAAAATCCAAAATTCCAAAATCGCAGCAAACGATTTTTTTGTATTCAAGTCTAGTCTCCCCATCTGCAATTTCTTCACCGTGAAGCAATTTGGAGCCGAGATATGCTTATAAAGGTGATGTTTGCCTTCTGCCCCCCCGGGGGGGAACGGGGGGGGTATTTCCCAAAATCCCGTCTTAGTGAGCGTCAGGGTCCTAAAATCAACCTGCTCACCAAAAATTGCGACTCCATCTCCCATAGGATCGCCACAGCCGTGTTGAGTCAGTGAGTGAATCAGTGAGTTTACTCTTTTATATACAGTGGACGCTCGTTAATTCGAACTCGGTTAATTCGAATTTTCGGTTAATTCGAACTAATCCAAAATCCCACAAAAGCTCCCATTGGAATAATGTTAAAAAAATCTTATTAATTCGAACTAAATTTTTGTCACTTCGGTTAATTCGAACAAAAAAATGATCCCCCAATTTTTTTTCTCTCATTTAATAGAGAAAATACACGCTGTGTTTGTTATTTTGTGTCATAAAATAATCAGGTTTTTTCTTTTTCTTTTCTTTCTTTCTTTTTTTTTTCTTTTTGGTTGTTTTATTTTGTGTGTTAGTATGTGTGTGTAAAGAGGCACATGACATTCCTATCTCCGCTAAACATTAATCGCTATTGTCCAATTCTTATCAGTACTTAAAACTCCCTGACACCTGCTTTCTTGGATTCCATCAAAACTCTTTATGAATGGATCATGGTTGGGGGTGGGGGGGGTGAATCATCTGTTTCTTTGTTATCGATTCTCAGAAAATTCTTTCGATTCTGTTTGTTATCGATTCTAGAGAGCTGCGTCAGTTATGCCTGCAGTTCAGACAAGTGTTTCTGCTTCAGTGTGTGTTGTAAACGTGTAAAAATTCGTTATGTCTACACGTGGAAAATACAAAACCCTAACTTTAGAGACAAAGGTTGAAATTTTAAAGAAAGTTGAGAATGGCGAATGTAAAACAAAGTTAGCAGCTGATTATGGAATAAAAAAGAATACATTGTCAACTTATTTGAAAAACAAGGCATCAATTTTAGATGCGTAGGAAAAATCTAAATTTTCTAAAGGAGGGAAACGCATGAGAAATGCGTCCCAAGAAGATCTAGAAAAAGCTTTACTAATATGGTTCAAGGATGCTAGATCTCGAAATTTTCCAATAAATGGACCCCTATTGCAGGCGAAAGCTGATGAATTGGCAAGTCGAATAGAAATTGAAGATTTTAAATGCAGTGATGGATGGCTCTCCCGATTTAAGTCAAGGCACAATATTTCTTATAAAAATGTATGTGGCCAAAGCTCTGATGTAAACGAAGATGTATGCAATATTTTCGGTAGGAGACTCCCAGAGCTTTTATCTACTTATCTGCCAAAAGATATTTTTAATGCAGACGAAACGGCACTTTTTTATAAACTTTTGCCTAACAAAACATTGCATTTTAAAGGGGATGCTTGCGTAGGAGGTAAAAGCAGTAAACAGAGGATTACAGCTTTAGTTTGTGCTAATATGGATGGGAGCGAAAAACTTAAATTATTAGTGATTGGAAAGTCCAAGAATCCAAAGTGTTTTACAGGAATCAAAACACTACCAGTTGATTATGTATCCAACACAAAAGCATGGATGACACGAGAAATATTCAGTAATTGGTTAAAAGGAATAGATAAGCAGTTTTCGAGGCAAAAACGTAAAATTCTCCTATTTGTGGATAACGCATCCTGCCACAATAATCTTCCAGAACTGAGTTCCATACAGGTTGAATATTTGCCGCCAAATGCAACTGCGAAGCTACAACCAAGGGATCAAGGAATCATACAGAATCATAAAGTAAATTACCGTAAGAGACTCTTAAAACAAATCCTTTTTTCTTTAGATTGTGGTGAAAATTACGACATTTCTCTGCTGACAGCTATAAATGATCTATATGCTGCATGGGATGCTGTTAAAGAAAGCACAATCAGAAATTCCTTTCGTCATGCTAAATTCATGCATGCCGAAGAGAGCAATAAAACCGAAGAATGTGATACTGTTGATACTGATTTTCCTGAATTCAAAAAGTTTAAATGTGATAACGTTACTTTTACTGATTATGTAAGTGTAGATGAAGACGTAGAAATCTGTGGAAAACTGAACGATGATGAAATAATAAAAACTATCCGAGAAGATGAGAAAGAAGAAACCTTATCGGATTCAGATGAGACTGAAGAAACTTTTAAGCGTCCTAATGATCAATCCATAATGGACTCGATAAAAACTCTCAAAACATTTATTCAGATGGAACCTTCCTCTGATAAGGAATTAAAATGCCTACTTCAAATAGAAAAGCTGGCTGAAAAATGTGGGCATAATAGGCAAAAACAAACATCCGTTTTACATTTTTTCCCGAAAGTGTAACTTACATTTTTAATTAAAATTTACTTTCTATTAAATATCTTCTGCCTCATTTCATGTTTAAGGTAAGTTTTTATTGCTCTTTCATAGTATATTTAATTTTAATTTATGTTATACATATTAGGGGATTTTTCGTCTTTAACGATACATTTAAAATTATTTTCTCTTAACATCGGATAATTCGAACTTCGGATAATTCGAACTATTTTCTGAGAACCTTCGAGTTCGAATTAACGAGCGTCCACTGTATATAGATTATATGGGGCGTTTCATGTTTTTGACAGCATGTGTTGACAGCATATTTATACAGATAGAAATTATTTTAAACATTATGTTCAAATGTAAAGATATGAGTACGCTTTTTATTTATTTTTTATTCTTTTATATTTTTTCCTCTATAATTTAAAGAAATGGCATATTTAGTTCCATTTAGCAACGTATGAGGAGTCACAGAATACTTTTCTTACAGGATGACCTATGTGAGCTATTTCTTTACAATATATATATATATATATATATATATCACAAAATAGTTTTTTCTAAATTAGTTACTGTTATTATTTCATTTATTGGTATGTTCTTAAAATATTTATGTATTTATATTTATTTTTAATAATTATATATACATTTATTGCTTCTATTTTATTTATTAGATATTTATTGTATTATTATTTTTATTATTTATTGTTTCATGTATTTTATGTTGCAATTGTAGCTAATGATTGGTTTACAGGACCTCACTTGTTTATTTATATTTATTTGTGATATGCTTTTTTGTAATGTTTATCTCTGCGAAAGAAAAAAACAGTTCGCTAGAAAACAAATCTTATACAATAAGTGTTTAGTTTAAATAATATATTTAATGCGTATTTTAAAAACAAAACTGATTTCTGAAAGGGGTAAATTAGACTAATTTCCTTATTTCATAATAGCTTACTGCTGTAATACCATTAATTGTGCACGTTAAAATTAACCTATCAGCGAAATGATTTAGTGATAGTTTGAAACATTAAAGTTATATATAATAATAAAAAAAAAAAAAAAAAAAACTGCATATTTAAGAAAGAAGGCAAAGAAGCATTCTCTCGGACGACCTTTCGTAGAGAGCACATGTACAAAATAATCTATTCAAAAGTAGCTTCGGATACTGTTTTGTTTGCACGAAGGATGAAGCTTATATTACATTGGAATTTTAGGAATTTTGAAATTCTTTTAAAGAAGTGCGTATCCATTAAATATAAGACAATAATGAGGAAGCCGCATTGTCTAAATTGCACAAGAAAGATAGATTAAATTTTGCAAGAAAACATATGTCGTAGACTAAAAAAAAAAAAAAAAAAAAAAAAAAAAAAACGTAGACTTCACAAAAATAAAAAACGCGTAAAATTTGTTTATTTATAAAATAAAACTTTTTAACAACATCATTTATACGTTCATTCAGGTTTTTTCTGATATTAATAAATGGTCAGCAAATTTCAGAAAACGTTAATTAATGTAACATTTAAAAAAATAAAGTAAAAGAAAATAAACACATTTCTTCATATATTTTTGTCGAAAAGTGTAGAAGAAAAGAAGATTGAATGATGTAACCAGTAAAAAAGTTTGTTTTTTTTTCACCTATGGCAAGTAAAGAATTTTTCTTGTTTTATATAATAAATATTTTACCAGATTTTCAGAATATTGTTTATTTGATTTATTTTTCTATGATATACAAAAAAAAAAAAAAAAGAAAAAACAGATGTGTGCTGTAGAATTTCGGAAAGAAAAAGAAAAAAAAGAACGATGTGAAGAAAAAATCATAATTACCGAGAAACATTTGACTTTTCACCTCTTAAATTATACTAACAAAAGCGGGAAGGAGAATAAAAATATGTGGCAGAATGTTATTGAAATGAAATGTTGATTAATGTCGTTTCAGGAAGTATTATGTCGAAAAACTAGAGCAGATACTCCATCAGAATGTGTGATGAATGTTTCATTTGAAACACGCGTGTAACCAAAAAGACTTTTCTATACATGTAATGAAGAAAATACTTAATTTAATTATGATCATACTAGCAAACCTATGAGAAATTTTTACAGTTTCTTTCTTTCTTTCTTTCTTTCTTCTTTCTTCTTTCTTTCTTTTTTTTTTTTTCACTTTTAAAATTTCAAATTTATAAGACTTCACCATCCAATTAAAATTTTGGTACAAGTTGCAGGTTGGTCCACATCTCTATTTGGCATTTGTTTTTTTCTTTTTTTCGTTGATTATGGCGAAATGCGATTTTTGGAAATGGTTGCCATAGGTTCCAAACGTAAACAAGTGTTTCAAAGAATCCAGAACGATATCGTTATCGCTCAAAAATCGTACGTTGGCGTCAAAAGGAAATTGTCAAATTGGGTTGTGGACCAACCTGCAAGTTGTACCAAAATTTTAATTCAGCAGAAACCAAATTATTATTAGTTTTTGTAGGATGAAACGCTAATGATATTTAAACTAAATCATTCAAAGGAAAGTTTCAAAATAAATTCATGTTTGACGACCCAGTTTTCATATTTCCCCAGGCAAGGAGATTTTCTCCATAAAGGGCCCCTATGGCGACTTTTAAATTCTTGTCGCCATGTTGGCGATATCCCTTTTAATTATTTTTTTTTTCAAATACTCATTTTGGCATAATTTTTTCTTAAAAACACTTAGTACCTACTTTAATTATACTTTTTTATTATTGTGTTTTTCAGTCAATTTATGAAAAAGTTCGTATTTTGTTTATATCTTTAAAGTATTGCTGGGTTTATAATGACGCTTGAAAAATTGTAAAGATACAACTTTTAAAAATAATTTTTTTCTATAAAATAATCTACTAAGATAACAGTCGTCTTATATATATATATATATATATATAATTATTTTATTATATCACTGAACTGAGCCCGCGTGCTTTAATATTACCTGTATAATATTTTTTATCCTCGCGTATTTTATTGTCGCTATTCTCTAAATTATGAAGAGTCAGATCTGACTCTAAAAAAGTGGCATACCACTCTTTAAACATGCCAAAATGGAGCTATCCTCTAAAGAGTGAAATGTCTCTTTTCGAAATAGTGATATTTTACCCTTTCCGTTAAGAATGAGACTATTCCGAGTTATTAAAAAAAAATGCTGTTTTTCTTTTTTTTTTCTTAGAAAATTGGATACAACAGCCGATATCTTTATTTGACACTTGTTGAACGACGGAAAGAATCAAATCGAGGCCGCCCCCGTGGCAGGCGAGTGTCTTACCACTGAGAACAGGTTGCTTAATTTACAATGGCAAATCATTCACATAAAAGATTAATCATATTTACTTTTTTACTAATTTACTTTTTTACAGCAAGTTTTTACTGCATTTATCAAGACAATTGCATAATTCTAACTAATATTTTAAATAAAAAATTAAAATTACTTTAAATCACTAAAATTAGAATTACTTTAAAATCAAAATGTATGCTTTAAAAGAAATTTCTTCAGGCAAATAATTATTACAGAATTTCTTAAAAAACTCCTCTTTTCAGGAGTATAAATCTTGTAGATGATTTTAATTATTAGTATTATATTACAGTCAACTTTTTGAATATTTCACATGTGTTAAGTATTAACGAATATAACAAAATTATAAATTCCTAGAGATTGTAATGTGTTACGCATTAAATGTTTGCACTGATATATATATTTTTTTTATACTCTATATATTTGCGAATAAAACTACTTGTTTTGCATCACTAATTTCAGTATCTTTCTTATGATTTTTGATTTTTGACTTATAACTCTTCATTTTTTTTTTCTTTAATATTGTTTAAATGTGATCAGTACAAATCCTCCATTAACGGAGCAATTCATCAGTATAACTTTGAATGCTTTCTTATTTAAAATAATAATAATCATAATAATAAAATTTATGCGGAGCAAATATATTCGATACATAAAAAATTTAAATTCTGTAATATAAATCGAATGAAAATTCGTTACAAATTCTATAGAAAACTTATACGTGGTTCACTAGAATTAATATAAATGATACTGCAGTACGATGATCGATAAGGAATACATACATTCTGCAAGTATTATTCATTCCGCATATTACAGTTCCATCTGGATTATTAGTTATTAATGTTGCATTATTAGAAATCATTTTGACATATTACCGTGAGATATATTAATGAACTGAGTTTCATATTCTCTGGAATGTAAGTTGATACCTTTTATTCACAATCAATCTTTATTAAGATTTTCATTCCTAATAGAAAAGGGTTAATCCCGTGATTTGCAAATTTTAAGTAAACATTCAACTATTAATTATTTAGTATAGTTCGTGAAACAATTTAATAAATCACATACAGATAAAATTAAATAGCAACACTGTTAAAAAAAAAAGAAAAAAAAAAAAAGGGCAACATTGCTGCCACAAATTCTCTGTAATTACAGAAAAATACGTTTTGTCAACATAAGTGTATAATAAAGTGAAACATACGATAAACTGTGAAAATTATGTGAAAACAATGTCAAGATATGTGTAAAAATAATGCAATTTGAACTGCAGCAAAGTGCTTTGTTCAGTAAATATACAACAACCCCAAATAAAACCTTGACAATCTGTAGATGTTATTAAAATGGCTTTAAAATGTATAGAATTTAGGTTTTAAAAATAAATTTAGGCTTTAAAAATAAAAGACGTTTTCGACTGCATTACTCAGCTGAAAATTTAATTGAAACAATTTTCATACGTATACTATAATGTAATTTTTTTTTCTGGCCCTGTAAAAAAGGGGCCAAGCTAACTTTACTATGTTCATAAGAAACGTTCTGTTGTAAATTTAAATTTCTGTTACTTTGTTTCGTTTAGCAAATTATAGAGATTCTGAAATATGCTTCAAATAAATGCCTCTTATATAAATTGTAAAGGATTCTTGTATCAGTCCTGTACACAAACAAACGTAGCCATTTATAAGATCCATGCCAAATAGAAGCAACTGAGAAAAACCTGAGATGCTGGCGAACTCGAGGCCAAACGTTGGCTGCCAACAATGCCCACGTCTGGCCAGCTGTTTGCAAAAGTTAACAGCATCGAAAGGTTGGTTGGTTGGTTGGGTTTTACGTCGCACTAGTGCTGCGCAGATGAGCAATTGGCAACGTCTGGGACACTCCCCTAGAGGTGGTCCGGAGACATGCCAACACAATTTTGATTCTTTACGTAAGGGATGGCTCTCCCGCTTCGGTGACCCCCAGAGGTATAATTTTTGATGGAAACATGGAGGACATTGCGACAACGACACATTTTACGAGCTCCAGCCACCATTAGTGTACACGACGGTCTTTGGCCGGCTCGAGTACCGAACCCATTTTCCATTTACGAGGACGGCGCTCTACATGTCGTTACACTTTTAACGATGTATAAAAAATATCATTCAAAACCATGTCGCTACTTTGGCGACGTTATTAGATATAACTTTGTATAAATAGTCATTAATAGTCATTTTCAGATTTATCAATTGAAATAAGGTAAATAGCTTACCTTATCGGTCCAGAGTCGTGGGGACTGCCGGCCACTGTTAATTCATTCCAATTCATTGGTGTTGATTGAACACATAATTCGGAAATAATAGGATTTTCAATTACTGAGACATACATTTATTTACTACTACAAAGACGAACACGAAGAACACACCGAAGAGAAAAGAAGAAAACAAAGCATTAATATCGGCGTGCAGCGCCATCTACAGGTTTTAGATTTGACCAATAATTAATACATTGGCCCCCGGATGAACATTAATTATATGTTCATTTTCTAATTGTAACTATATGAAAGAGAATTTAAAGTCCACCCAAAAGTCATAGTTTGTAAATATAAGTTTTTAAAGTTTGTACTAGTCTTTTTCACTGATTTCAATGGGATATAATAATTGGAAAGGACGTCTCATTGTTGCGGTAGCTGTTTTTAACTCACAAGATCGTACCTTTCCATCCCTACCGGGAAACACTTGAGTGACTACACCTAATTTCCATAAATGCCTTGGCAATTTAGAATCGTGGATTAAAACTACATCGTTTGGCGAATATTCTCGAATACTGGAGTGTCGACTTGTCATAGCGTTTTTCAGCTGAAGAAGGTATTCCTTCTTCCATCTTGACCAGAACTGGTCCAGTATACGTTCCTTATGGTTGAACCGTTTTATATATGCTAGAGAAGTTCCAGGAAGCACATGGGATTTGAGGTGAACTATAGGTAAGGAAGTTAGACGTTGACCTACCAAAAAGTGTGCTGGCGTAATTGGAGAAGGTTCTCATGAGTCTGCATATACATATGTTATGGGTCGCGAATTTATTGAAGCTTCAATTTCACATATAACTGTATGTAGTTGTGTGTGTGTTAAAGTGGTTTTGCCAACTACCTTTCTTAATGCAGTTTTTACGGATCGAACCAGTCTTTCATAGAAGCCACCCCACCATGGCGACATTTCCATGATATATTTCCATATTATTTTGTTATTACTGTAGGAATCTTTTGCAATAGGATCGCTGATTATTTTCCATATGTGCTTTAATTCGACATGAGCTCGATGAAAGGTTCGTGCGTTATCGGAATATACCGTATAACAAAGACCACGCCTTGCTACTATTCATCTGAATGCTAATAGGAAGGTTTCGGTAGATAGGTTCTCTACCAATTCTAGGTGCACTGCTCTTGTTATCGCACATGTGCACAACAATATGTAGTATTTGGCGTCATTATTTCGGGTGTATAAGGGGCCTGCAAAATCAAGGCCTATCACTGCAAAGGGCTTTTGTTCATTGATGCGATCTGCAGGTAACGGAGCTGTTATCTGGGCTCCAGATCGAGCATTAAATTTTACACAAATTCTGCATCTTCTTAATACGCTCTTTACTGCCTGTCTGCCCTTGATTACCCAAAATGCCTCCCGTAATTGAACTAATGTATCATTAATGCCAAAATGAAAAACTCTTTCATGCGCATTTTTAATTAACAAATCAATTAATTTACCCTTTGAAGGCAACAGGATCGGGTGTTTTTCGTTAAGGAATAATTTGATTTCTGAAGCCTTCCTCCGATACGCATTATTCCCTCGGAATCCAAAAATGGTGAGAACTCAATTAAATTTGAATTTTTCAAAATAGGTTCCCCATTTATCAAACAGTTTAATTCATTCGGAAAACTAATTTTCTGTGTATATTTAACCCACATAATTTGCGCACTACCAGTTTCTTCTGCCGATAATGGACCCCTAAATTTCTCGTTTTTAGGATTCGCGTTATTAAGAAATCTCTTTATCCATGCCGTAATTCTGAGAACTCTTAAAATGTTACTATATTTTTCAAGATCCAATATTGGTTCAACTGTTTCTATAGAGATTTTAAACTGAATTATTTTTTCAGGTGTTTTCCTTTTTTCTTCGGTAATATATTGCGTGTCTACCTCTTCCCCAATATCATTACCTTTACCATTTAGCTCAGATAACCATTTTGGACCTTTAAACCAAAAATCATTATTAACTAACGCATTTGCGCTAATACCACGAGTAACTAAATCTGCGGGATTATCCTTAGTATTACAATATGCCCAATTTCCGGGTACTGACAATTCCTGAATTTCAACTACTCTATTTTTAACAAATGGTTTCCATTGTTTCGCCGATCCCTTCACCCAGTGTAAAACGATAGTAGAATCTGTTCAATAAAATTTTTCGATGTTAATTTCTTTAAATATATCACAAATATATTTCGCTACTCTAGCTGCTATCACCGCTCCCATTAACTCCAATCTTGGTAACGTTAGTTTCTTTAGCGGCGCAACTCTAGCCTTCGACATAATCATGCTTACATAACATTTTTTATCATTACTGATAACCCTAAAATATGCAACACAAACATATGCAAGTGGTGAAGCATCGGAAAAAATGTGTAGTTCTACTTGCGAATTTTTCAAATCAACATACGTGAAATAGCATCTATCTATTCGAATTTCTAATAAATCCTTAATTTCGTTACACCACTTTATCCAAATTCCCTTAAGATCATCCGGCAATTCGTGATCCCAATCCATACCTCTTTCCCACATTCTTTGAAGAAAACACTTTATCCTAATTAAAAAGGGAGATATAATCCCAATAGGATCAACAAATTTTGCAGCTGTATGCAATACATATCTTTTCGTACATACCGATATATCCAAATTTTCAACTATAGATTTCAAAGCTAATCCTAATTTATCACTATCTTTATCCCACACCAATCCAAGAATATTTATTACACTATCATCATTTACCTCCGAAAAACAATCATTTTTATCCCACATGTTCTTTAATTTCTGTGAATTCGTACTAAACTTTCTCAATTTCATTCCAGCCTTTGCTAAAATATTTACCGCAGTAGAAGTTAATTCATAGGCACCGTTTACGGTATCGGAGCCATAAAGCAAATCGTCCACAAACAGAGCTGAATTTAACATTTCATAACTATCCGGATAAATTTCCCTATATTCCTTAATGTGTTTCTTAATTGTTGCTGTTAAAAAGAAAGGAGAAGTTGTACAACCAAATGTAGCTCTGGTCATTCGAATTATTTTACAATTCTCGGTGTCCTCGTCAAACCATAAAAACTTTAGAAAATTTCTATCGGGTTCCGCGATTTCTATCATTAAAAACGCCTTTTCAATATCTGCGCAAAACGCAATCTTAAACATTCGAAATCTATTAATTACATCCAAAATTGGAGGTGTAAGACATGGCCCTTTTACGAGACAATCATTTAAGGATTTACACCCCGAAACTCTACTGGAACAATTAAAAACAATTCGTACCTTTGATGTTTGTTTTTCCCGTCTTACGATTTCTCGATGTGGCGCGAAATACTCTTTCTGTGAGCGACCACATTCTTCAACTATCCCTAGTTGTTTTTGTTCTGTGATTATCTGCCTATATTGCTCAAAAATCCATTTATCCGCTTTTAATCTTTTTCTCAAATTATTGAATTGCTTTTTAGCATTTTCAAAATTATTCTCAAATTTATCAATTCCATGCTCATTCCATAATAAATGAGTAACATAATGACCCTGTTTATATTCTAACTGTTTATCAAATTTATTTATCATTTCCAGATCGGAAGTAGAAATCAATTTATCATCAATTATTCCCAAACAATCCAACGACCATAACCTTTGCAAATAATTACCCGTACAATCGGAAGATTTATTTTTTTTCATGCATGGATGTTTTTCATGTAAAAAAATAGAGTTACCACATTCAATCTTTAACACAGAGGCGCCAGTAATTAAGGTGTCTGGATTTTTTGCTGAATTATTATTGCCTGACATCGTCCATCCTAATACTGTATTAACCGCAAACAACAAACGATTAATTTTCTTTTTATTTTTTTGGAGACTCCAATATAAACCTGCCCCTATCAATATGTCTGGAGTCTTCGAATGCAATTGCGAAAATTTATTTCCTTCCCCCTGACTCGAAACCAAAACTTTCCGAAATGATGCGTCATCTAGTATTTTTAACTTCGTGAAAGATATCTGATTTACGACCAAGGCCTCAACATAACATTTTTGTTTGTGGTTTTTTAAATAAGACAATTCGAAATTTACGACTGAATATTCCTTTGATTGGGGTTGATCGCAAGAAAACGGGTATATGATTAGAGTTTCTTTTCTAATCACCGGCAATTTTAATTCACGCGCGAGTGATATATTTATGAAGTTTCGCTGAGACGCGTTGTCAAATAATATGGCACACTTTAGAGAGTTTAAATTAGAACTATTTGTTATTCTTGCGAAGCAAGTTTGTAAATATATTTCATTATTCTCAAGCGGATTTTGTACAGGACACTTATAGGACAATACAGAATTATCATTTTCGTAAGCACTGTTCTCAGAAGTATTTGTTTGGGTATGTTCGATGTGATTTTTATCTTTCATTTGAGCCGTTGTTGTAGTTTCCGATTTTTCCTTATAGCAAATTAATGTATCGTGTTTTCCTGAACATGTGTCACATTTGAGACCCGATAAACAAATTTTAGCTGTATGTTTACCGCTTTTGAAACATAAATAACAGATTCCCTGTTTGCGTAAAGACAATTTTTTGTCCTCTAAATTTAATTTACACATTTTGCTATCGTGATCATTTACTGCATCAACATAAAATATACATTTACTAACAGTTAATTTAAAGGCTGATGCATTTTGCATTGTGTTAGAATTTTTATATCCCGAAACAGGTTTCCGGTAGGATGCATTATTATTCTCCGATGATTTTGAATCAAATCTGCAATTTGAAATTTTGTACCCGCTATTGTGAGTTTCTACTTCGCGTTTTAAGAATAAAAAGGTTTTTTCCCTAGTCTGAACTTCTAATTTTAAATGTTTTAACAAATCTTGTACATCCCATTCCTCGGATTCTGTTTTCATTTTATTATAGTCTATCATAATACTGGTAGGTATTAATTTTGTAACAATTGGAAATAACAAATTTCTGTAGGATTTTAAATCCACACCTAAATTTTCCAGAGATTTTATATTAACATCAAGGGCGTCGTGCAGTAAGCGTAATTCTTTAATCTGATTTGGAGATTTAACAGGGTTCAAATTTAATAACGCATCGATTTTATATCTTATTATAATATCTTTTTTTCCAAATCGAGATTTTAATAAATCAATTGCGGTATTGTAATTTTGATCTGAGAGTGCTAAACCCTGAATAGCCGTTAAAGCTTGGGCTTTTAAAAAGCTGCGTAAATATACGAATTTCTCAACATTAGAAAATTCCTTATTTTCATGTATTGTTACTTCATACTGGTTCCAGAACTCGATCCAGTTTTCCGGAGAACCCTCATAAACAGGAATTGATATCTTGGGCAATCTCACGGAACTTGCATTACTTCTTTCTAAATGTGAATTATATGTTTGCTCATTTCTTGGCTGCGATAAGATCGGAGTGACATTTAAATTTTTAATTTTCTCTATCTTATTCATAATTTGAGCTTTTACATCAATAATTGAATCCCTGTATTCTTGTCGCGATTCTATTTCAGCTTGTAGCTCGTTGAGATCCGTGATTTTTGCCTCTATCTGATCTTCAACTTCAATAATTTCGTTATTCTTGACTTGCAGTTTTTCTAACTGGGATTCAATTTCGTAAACATTTAACCCTTCCTCGGGTTCCATTATATTTGTAAGTAGTAAGATAATGGGGGTTCACCGACAGAGGATGTGGAGGATGTGTGATGTGCTGATGTGTTGATGTGCTAACGCGCACATCGATCGCACCACCCCCCACTTACTACTACCATTTCGACAGATATAAGCTTGAAATTTACCTTCTATAGTATTAGACATTGGGTTTTAGGTATTGTATTATCTTATTAAAAGTTTTTGAATAATACAAAAATAATCATGATTCCTTAAAACCTACATTTAAGGTTAGTTAGAAAAGTTTGTAATATTAAAATTAAGTCGTCAAATTACTTTTCATACTTAGAATATGTAATCTTAGAAAAATTGTAAAACAATTTTCCCTTTAATACATTCCTGTGTTTTTTAATAACATAAATTTATAAAAATGTTAATTTTTTCTTTTTAATAATTTAATTTTTGTAATAATCATGCTTTTCTTAAAATGTGTATTTAGAATTAGTGTTAAAGTTAGTAGTGTTTAAATTAAGTCATCAAATTACTTTATATTATATTTCCTTTTAATAAAACAATTTTCATTGTCATTTCTTCTTAACCTTTTTTCTTTTAACCTATTAATAAAATTCACAAACATTCTAAACAATAACAATTCTGAAATAAAACAGACACGGTTTACAGTTAATTAAAAACTTTATTACAACATTATTTCCACATAGTGTTTCCAAAATTCTTTAAACTTGTATCACAAAATTAGTACACACATATAATTTATCAAATACAACAAAGTTTGCAACATCCATTTTTTTACAAGTATTCATCTAGTAAGTTGTCCTTACAATAATTAATATATACAATTTCGTCAACAATAACGAAGGTTACAATATAAAATCTTAAACAATTTATACACTATTTACAAATATTTTCAAAGTTTCTATGTATTAAGTTAACATCATAATTATTATATACATATAATTACAACACTTATAACGAAGTTTACAGTAGAGTTAATTACAGTATAGTTTACACTATCTTGATCAATTTTTACAAAATTTAAGCTTAAAGTTCTACATTTTGATCAATTTCGCAATGTCCATAAGCTAAACTTGTTATACCATCATCTAAGATGAATCTTTTATCATCGAAGGGACTTAAACTTATTTTATTTTGGTGGATTGTGTACAGTTTATGATTTTCTTGGCCTATTTTTATTTGTTTTTCAATACTTGTTTTTTGTTGTTGTAAACATTGTAAATAGTCTTCATGACTAATTTTATGTCGCACAACCTGAGTGGATACGCCTTTCGCTCTCTTTTTTTCATCTTTACATGCTTTTATAGAATACATTTTTGCCTTCAATCCGACAAACTCTAGAGCTATTTCACCACTCAATTCGTCTTTAAATTTCCCAATGACTTTTTTGTTTTCATTCGAATAAAGAGGATGATCTATAGGATAATCAGAAAAATCAAAGATAGATGAATTATTTTTCATATCTTGATAGATGTCAGATGTTGTAATATGATACGTTAGTGAATCAGTATCAGTAAATAAGAGCGTCGCTTGGTTGTTATATAATGGCTTTATGTAATTATAGTGAAAATTATACATTAATAATTTAGAAAGTTCAAGAATGCAAAACCCAACATAAATAGGACGATTCATTAAAATACTTGTTTTAAGTCTTTCGACAGCAGTTAGATCTTCGTCATAAGTTTTAAATGATTTAAAGGTGGGAGATGCTACTAATTTTACTGCTCTTTTAGAGGTGTTACTACAAAGTTCAATATTACGTCTTTTTCGTAAGTTTTCCATGGTTTTTCCGTAAACGCTGTTATTTAAAAGCTTAAAAAAGTCCTTTTCAAAGGAAGAAGTTGCATTTTTTCGTTTTTCAGTATTGAACATTATATATTTTTCCAACCAAGGAGCTTGGTTAAATTGAAGAGCTTTATGCACTGCTGTAACTTTCAATCCTAATTGAAGATAGAGTTTTAAATTTCTATAATGCACCACATAATTTTTCTTGTTTTGAAGGTTAGGTATTAATTTTGGTGTTTCAACATATTTTCTATTGTGAAGTAAACTTTTAGCATAAGGTGACAGCATTTCTTCGGTTAAGGTTAATCTTTCAGGTGCAAGTGGATAATCGTTATGGGTATGATGGAGGTGCTGAGGGTAATCAAGATCAACTTCAAAAATATAGCCGATATCAGAATCATCTCGAAGAGATAGAATCCAATCTTCAGTTATAGCATTTATATCGATCCATTTAAAGTTTCCGTAGGGTAAGTACTGGGACATAGCCCAACCGTAAAGGTTATTGGCATCCCAGTACATTATATAACTATTGGGTTCATCTGGATTATAATCACTCATATAAGGGTTGTTTGCTCTGGTCAATCTTCTGCTAATCATGCTAACACCGCCTCGTATACCTTTTTCTATTAACAACAACATATTAATGTCTGTTAAGAGCTCTAGAGGTGTTTCAGTCATTTTTAGGCATGCTTGCCATGCAAGTCCAGGAGTGGTAAAAAGGTGAGCACAATCAATTTCATAATAACGCATACAAAGTTCTCTGAAATTCTGAAATACATCGGCGAGTAGTAAAACATCAGTTTTTACATATAAATCATGATAATCACCAAGATTTTTCATGTTGAATGTATTCCAAATTTTTTGAACATTTTCATAATCATCCTCAGAAATAGACTCTTCTGTCAAAGAATTATAAAATGCAGATGGAGGAGGGAGTGATGGTTCTTCGAATTTATTAAAGCAGTTAAAATAGTCGTATGGGTAAACACCTTTCCTCGTTAGCATATTCAGAGGTGTATTAGCAGGGAAATTCTCTTTCAAAATCTTAAACTGAGAAGAGTTGAGGTTTTTCACAAGTTTTTCGAGTGATGTAGGTAGGAATTGAAAGCTGTCTAAAAAGACTAATTGTACAGGGTCCTTAGGTTTCTTCAATCTGAATGTAAGATAATTTTCTAGGGTTGTGGCAATAACTTCTATTTGATGATCTTTATATTTTCCAAGTTTTGTCATAATATGATGACCATCATAATTTTTCAAATTGTGAAATATAACAGGAATATTTTT
Source organism: Salticus scenicus (assembly GCA_963930645.1). Lineage (NCBI taxonomy): Eukaryota > Metazoa > Arthropoda > Arachnida > Araneae > Salticidae > Salticus > Salticus scenicus. The sequence goes on from OZ005648.1 coordinate 378,954,690, forward strand.
TAATTGTTTAAAGTTAAGATTACACGAAGCATGTAATGCTCCTCTATAAGCTCCCGAAATATGACAATGATCTCTGACACGATCATTATGTAAAGGTTTTTTACACAAAGTGCAAAATTTAGCTTCTTGAAAAGCTTTCTCCTCCTCTAGAGTTAATTTCATAGGCTTTATTTCCATTAATTTTTGAGCAAGCATCTCTTTTTCTTGCATAATTTGATCTAAAAAGTGCTCAACAGCATTTTCACCACGATAAATTACAATTGGTTTAATAGAGTGTCCATCAGGACCGATAATAACATATGCATAGCCACAAGGCTCATGGTATGCAATTTTTTCACTATGTGAAATATCTGAAGAAGGTGAAACTGAGGTAATAGGTACAAGAAGACTTTCAAAATCGGCATATATTGTATAGGCAACAGGGTGTTGTAAGTGTGTACCAGAAAATTTTAAAATATTATTTTCCTCAGAGGGCATTTTAATAACTTGCACTTCATGTTCTTGACAGTACTGGATATGTGATTTCAATAAATCTTCTCTAGTGAAACGATGCAGACATCTAAAACAGTAATGTGCAGCAGTCTTGTGTTTGGTTAAATCACCAAGAAGACGTGAAAAGTTTCGGATGAGACAATAATGTTGCCTTTCATCATCAGAAATTAGTAATAAGTTGATTGTATCAGTGTCTTCTCGGGGAGAAATGTACAGGGGACACACTTCATCGTCTTCATACCCGAAGACATTAATCCGTAAATCATTCATCTTTTCAATGATAGATATCTTTGTTAGAGGTACAGGACATGTTACATTACCTAGTTTAATGGTATTTTCATAGGGTGTGTAATGAGATACACGTTCTGGTTTCTCACTAAAATGCAAATTCAGTTTATAACCAATTAAGCACCAAATGAGACATTTATTATCTTCATTTTGAATGTTTAGCACAGCTTTTTTTGCAGCGAGTTTTGAAGGTAGCTTAATATAGCTGCTAGCAGCTAGAGGGTGATATTTAGCTATTTTCAGTTCTAGATAATGAATTTTTTTAAAAATCCATCCAGATCCTCGCTGGATGAATTCTTCAAGTGACTTATTAATTTTTACATATCCTTCGCTAATATGCTGTTCAATGGTATCATCTAAAAGTTCGATAATACAGGAACTTCTAAAATATGTATATGTCTCTTCCATGTCATCATCAGGTTTTTTGCGTTCTAGCGAAACTTTCATCACCATATACCACTTCAGGGCATGCTTTTCCTTTAACTCACTTTGGAGTTTTTCATGTACTTGGGGATGTATATATGATTGAAATACTTCTAAATCACACTCATTATTCTCATTGGGATAAACCATCAGTGTTTTAAACACGCTAGAAGTGTTAATCTCTTTTTTAACCCTTTTTGAGATTGTAACAGGCGCAGTTATCTTCCTTTTTCTAGTAACAAGTTCATGCTCTTGACGCTTGTGAGAAATCAGTTCAGATTTAAGATCAAACACTTTATCACAATCACTGCAGGTGTATCGGGAACTTTGGTGATATTTTAAATGTCTTTGAAAGTTATCAAAGCGGGAAAAAACTAGATCACACTGTTGACACTTTATCAAAGATACTTCATCTTTACTTTTGTGAAGTAGCATATAACGAATCAAGTTTGACTTCACGCTGAACATCTTTTCACATTCATCGCACTTAAACAACTTTTCTTTCAGATGACTTTTCTCATGCCGATTCAACAACCATCTCTGAGAAAATTCTTTTTCACAAAAAGAACAATTTAAACTTGGCAACGCTTTCAAAACATTCTTGTCAGCAGGTAGAGATTGGTTTTTATGTTATCAACGTATGACGAATCAAGTTTGATTTTAGGCTGAATCCTTTTCCACAGTCATCACACTTGAATAACTTTTCATCTGAATGGCTCATCAAATGTCGATTAAGTAACCATGTTCGTGAAAATGTCTTCTTACATATTGGACAACTCTGAAAAAAAATTAAAAAAAAAGGTTTGTTTTAGAATTTTATATACTCATAAATACAAAAAATAAAAAGTTTTCTTAACATAGTTTTATTGTACTTGATTCTATTATTTTTACTAATGCAATGTAAAAAATACATTTGCATAAAAATATTTACTATCTTAAACAATTTCCCTAACATAGTTTTACTAATGCAATGTAAAAAATACATTTGCATAAAAATATTTACCATCTTAACCAATTTTCCTAACATAGTTTTACATATTTGCACTAATGTAATGTAAAAAATACATTTGCATAAAAATATTTACCATCTTAAGCAATTTTCCTAACATAGTTTTACAAATTTGCACTAATGTAATGTAAAAAATACATTTGCATAAAAATATTTACCATCTTAAGCAATTTTCCTAACATAGTTTTACAAATTTGCACTAATGTAATGTAAAAAAAAATACATTTGCATAAAAATATTTACCATCTTAAACAATTTCCCTAACATAGTTTTTACAAATTTTCACTAATGTAATGTAAAAAAAATACATTTGCATAAAAATATTTGTTACCTTAAACAATTTTTCTTAACATAATGTTGTAAATTTTTACTCATGCATTGTTTAATTCTATTTTTAAAAAAGTTTCTTTATAAACGTGAAAAAATTTTCCTATCATGAATATTTACTAACATAAAAATATTGTATTTCTAAGAAAAAATACTCAACTCACCTTATTTTTTTCACTCAAAGAGCTTAAGAGCAGGGTATTATCAACTGTAGGAGACTTGTCATTAAACATCTGAAAGGAATAAAAAACTTAGGTTAGAGTAAAAATCTCTAAAAAATCTTTAAACTATAATAAAAAATTCTTAAAAAATGTAAAAGAATTAAGATTGAATTAATCCAAGTTTAAAAAAAGATATTGTTTCATTAAAGAAAAAAACTTACAAAGGATGGTTGAGGTTCTTCATGCACATTCTTTGCATGCGACTCTTCAATCTTTGACATTTCTTCTCTTGTCAAACCGTAGTCGATGAAAAACTAAAAAAGTAAATGGTGTTCATTTAAAATATATTAAAAATTCACTGTTGCAAAATAATTTTTAAGTTATTAGAGTCTTTTTAAAGAAAATTAATTCTTTGAATCAATCAAATGCTAACTATTCATCCTACCAAAATACTATTTCTAAAAAATTCTTCATTACAATGTGTAAACATCAACAAAATGTAAAACCATGTTGAAAGATCTTTATAAAGTTAAAGTGAAAGGCATACAAACACACTCGTTGAATCAGCAGGGTTTATCAAACTTGTATAAAAAAGTGAAAAAATTAACCATAGATAACGTATAACATAAAAATTAAAGCATAAGCTTAATAAAAAATTTCTGAAAAATACATTGCCAATTTTAAAACATTCATAAAAGAAAAAATATATTTATGATTTCAAAAATGCATATATATTATGGAAAAAATTCTTTTAATTGATTAAACAAACATTTTATCAAGATTTTTAATATAACACTGATTAATAATTTTCATATGAATTAAAATGAAACTAGAACAATTTCAAAGAATCACTAAATGATCAACTTACTTTGTCATCAACAGGCAACAAAGATGAGTTCTGGTTAATTTCCATGTCGAAATAAAAAAATCTTAAACTTTCACTCTCAATAAACAAACACGCAAGGTTAATGCAAGGTCGAACCGAACGCAGGTTTAAACAAGTCTGAAAGACGCTACAGCAAAACCGATGTTGAAACAACAGAGAGAATAAATATACGTCCGTTCAGATCGAATGCAGGTAAGCGAATGACAAATTAGATTCAATTTCTTAATTACTAATGGAGAAAAAATAGGCTATCCCATTTCTAAGCGTAGGGGTGTCAGGTTTAATGGGTTATTCCACTATGTTGAAGAGGGGTGACAGGTTTTGTGAAATAAACTAACAGTGAGATTAAGTAATCATTATACATCACATTTTGATTAATTATTATACTATGTCAATCTATTTTTCATACAGAGGGAAAAAATGTATTAAATGAAAACTTTCACAAACACTTGTTATTAATGATACATAAAAATATTTTTTAAATTATAAAAAACTTACAAGTTTTAATGATGTAGAACATAGATTAAAATTTCAGAGTGTAAACACAATCTATACCTGGAGAATTTTCCTTAATTAAACATGAAAACAACACATACTCACTCTAAAAATACTTAATTAATCATGTTTTAATTAACAATTAACATTCATTGTATACAATTTATTCATTAACGAACTTGTATTGCATTCTAACACACTTATATTTTCATTAAAACTGTAAAATCACTACTTAAACATCCGAAAAACAGTTAATTACTTTAATTAATTACTTTAATCAACAATTATCAATCATTTCATTAAACATTTGACACACTAGAGTTGTATTTAAACAAAATTTTTCATTGAAATATAAAAAAAACTGTAAAAACATCATTTAATTGTCTAAAAACCACTTAATTACTTTAATTAATTACTTTAATCAACAATTATCAATCATTTCATTAAACATTTTACGTATTTAAATTATATTATAGCACCATTTTTCATAAAAAATACTAATAAAACATCAAAAAGTGTCTTATTTCCCTGAAAATTCATCAATTTCCTTAATTATCATTAATTAAAGCTAATAAACAACACTTAAACACCTGAAAAATACTTAAGTACCTTAATTTAGCATAACTGACATCAAAAAACTCAAAAAACAAAACAACATTTAGTAGGTAAGAAATGAGAGTTCTAGGTCATGAGGGTGAGGGACCGAGGGACCGGCAAGTCGTGCGGGTGCCGCACCACCCCCTGAGGGGTCTAGATGACTTGGTATTGACCTTGAGACGTCCTCTAACTTAATCGTGAAAGATGACGAGGGTATTAATGAAGAAAATTAATTTAAAAAATTAATTATTTATTTTTAAGTTAGAGTAGAACCTTGGCCTTTCTTACCTACTAAATGTTGTTTTGTTTTTTGAGTTTTTTGATGTCAGTTATGCTAAATTAAGGTACTTAAGTATTTTTCAGGTGTTTAAGTGTTGTTTATTAGCTTTAATTAATGATAATTAAGGAAATTGATGAATTTTCAGGGAAATAAGACACTTTTTGATGTTTTATTAGTATTTTTTATGAAAAATGGTGCTATAATATAATTTAAATACGTAAAATGTTTAATGAAATGATTGATAATTGTTGATTAAAGTAATTAATTAAAGTAATTAAGTGGTTTTTAGACAATTAAATGATGTTTTTACAGTTTTTTTTATATTTCAATGAAAAATTTTGTTTAAATACAACTCTAGTGTGTCAAATGTTTAATGAAATGATTGATAATTGTTGATTAAAGTAATTAATTAAAGTAATTAACTGTTTTTCGGATGTTTAAGTAGTGATTTTACAGTTTTAATGAAAATATAAGTGTGTTAGAATGCAATACAAGTTCGTTAATGAATAAATTGTATACAATGAATGTTAATTGTTAATTAAAACATGATTAATTAAGTATTTTTAGAGTGAGTATGTGTTGTTTTCATGTTTAATTAAGGAAAATTCTCCAGGTATAGATTGTGTTTACACTCTGAAATTTTAATCTATGTTCTACATCATTAAAACTTGTAAGTTTTTTATAATTTAAAAAATATTTTTATGTATCATTAATAACAAGTGTTTGTGAAAGTTTTCATTTAATACATTTTTTCCCTCTGTATGAAAAATAGATTGACATAGTATAATAATTAATCAAAATGTGATGTATAATGATTACTTAATCTCACTGTTAGTTTATTTCACAAAACCTGTCACCCCTCTTCAACATAGTGGAATAACCCATTAAACCTGACACCCCTACGCTTAGAAATGGGATAGCCTATTTTTTCTCCATTAGTAATTAAGAAATTGAATCTAATTTGTCATTCGCTTACCTGCATTCGATCTGAACGGACGTATATTTATTCTCTCTGTTGTTTCAACATCGGCTTTGCTGTAGCGTCTTTCAGACTTGTTTAAACCTGCGTTCGGTTCGACCTTGCATTAACCTTGCGTGTTTGTTTATTGAGAGTGAAAGTTTAAGATTTTTTTATTTCGACATGGAAATTAACCAGAACTCATCTTTGTTGCCTGTTGATGACAAAGTAAGTTGATCATTTAGTGATTCTTTGAAATTGTTCTAGTTTCATTTTAATTCATATGAAAATTATTAATCAGTGTTATATTAAAAATCTTGATAAAATGTTTGTTTAATCAATTAAAAGAATTTTTTCCATAATATATATGCATTTTTAAAATCATAAATATATTTTTTCTTTTATGAATGTTTTAAAATTGGCAATGTATTTTTCAGAAATTTTTTATTAAGCTTATGCTTTAATTTTTATGTTATACGTTATCTATGGTTAATTTTTTCACTTTTTTATACAAGTTTGATAAACCCTGCTGATTCAACGAGTGTGTTTGTATGCCTTTCACTTTAACTTTATAAAGATCTTTCAACATGGTTTTACATTTTGTTGATGTTTACACATTGTAATGAAGAATTTTTTAGAAATAGTATTTTGGTAGGATGAATAGTTAGCATTTGATTGATTCAAAGAATTAATTTTCTTTAAAAAGACTCTAATAACTTAAAAATTATTTTGCAACAGTGAATTTTTAATATATTTTAAATGAACACCATTTACTTTTTTAGTTTTTCATCGACTACGGTTTGACAAGAGAAGAAATGTCAAAGATTGAAGAGTCGCATGCAAAGAATGTGCATGAAGAACCTCAACCATCCTTTGTAAGTTTTTTTCTTTAATGAAACAATATCTTTTTTTAAACTTGGATTAATTCAATCTTAATTCTTTTACATTTTTTAAGAATTTTTTATTATAGTTTAAAGATTTTTTAGAGATTTTTACTCTAACCTAAGTTTTTTATTCCTTTCAGATGTTTAATGACAAGTCTCCTACAGTTGATAATACCCTGCTCTTAAGCTCTTTGAGTGAAAAAAATAAGGTGAGTTGAGTATTTTTTCTTAGAAATACAATATTTTTATGTTAGTAAATATTCATGATAGGAAAATTTTTTCACGTTTATAAAGAAACTTTTTTAAAAATAGAATTAAACAATGCATGAGTAAAAATTTACAACATTATGTTAAGAAAAATTGTTTAAGGTAACAAATATTTTTATGCAAATGTATTTTTTTTACATTACATTAGTGAAAATTTGTAAAAACTATGTTAGGGAAATTGTTTAAGATGGTAAATATTTTTATGCAAATGTATTTTTTTTTACATTACATTAGTGCAAATTTGTAAAACTATGTTAGGAAAATTGCTTAAGATGGTAAATATTTTTATGCAAATGTATTTTTTACATTACATTAGTGCAAATTTGTAAAACTATGTTAGGAAAATTGCTTAAGATGGTAAATATTTTTATGCAAATGTATTTTTTACATTACATTAGTGCAAATATGTAAAACTATGTTAGGAAAATTGGTTAAGATGGTAAATATTTTTATGCAAATGTATTTTTTACATTGCATTAGTAAAACTATGTTAGGGAAATTGTTTAAGATAGTAAATATTTTTATGCAAATGTATTTTTTACATTGCATTAGTAAAAATAATAGAATCAAGTACAATAAAACTATGTTAAGAAAACTTTTTATTTTTTGTATTTATGAGTATATAAAATTCTAAAACAAACCTTTTTTTTTAATTTTTTTTCAGAGTTGTCCAATATGTAAGAAGACATTTTCACGAACATGGTTACTTAATCGACATTTGATGAGCCATTCAGATGAAAAGTTATTCAAGTGTGATGACTGTGGAAAAGGATTCAGCCTAAAATCAAACTTGATTCGTCATACGTTGATACATAAAAACCAATCTCTACCTGCTGACAAGAATGTTTTGAAAGCGTTGCCAAGTTTAAATTGTTCTTTTTGTAAAAAAGAATTTTCTCAGAGATGGTTGTTGAATCGGCATGAGAAAAGTCATCTGAAAGAAAAGTTGTTTAAGTGCGATGAATGTGAAAAGATGTTCAGCGTGAAGTCAAACTTGATTCGTCATATGCTACTTCACAAAAGTAAAGATGAAGTATCTTTGATAAAGTGTCAACAGTGTGATCTAGTTTTTTCCCGCTTTGATAACTTTCAAAGACATTTAAAATATCACCAAAGTTCCCGATACAGCTGCAGTGATTGTGATAAAGTGTTTGATCTTAAATCTGAACTGATTTCTCACAAGCGTCAAGAGCATGAACTTGTTACTAGAAAAAGGAAGATAACTGCGCCTGTTACAATCTCAAAAAGGGTTAAAAAAGAGATTAACACTTCTAGCGTGTTTAAAACACTGATGGTTTATCCCAATGAGAATAATGAGTGTGATTTAGAAGTATTTCAATCATATATACATCCCCAAGTACATGAAAAACTCCAAAGTGAGTTAAAGGAAAAGCATGCCCTGAAGTGGTATATGGTGATGAAAGTTTCACTAGAACGCAAAAAACCTGATGATGACATGGAAGAGACATATACATATTTTAGAAGTTCCTGTATTATCGAACTTTTAGATGATACCATTGAACAGCATATTAGCGAAGGATATGTAAAAATTAATAAGTCACTTGAAGAATTCATCCAGCGAGGATCTGGATGGATTTTTAAAAAAATTCATTATCTAGAACTGAAAATAGCTAAATATCACCCTCTAGCTGCTAGCAGCTATATTAAGCTACCTTCAAAACTCGCTGCAAAAAAAGCTGTGCTAAACATTCAAAATGAAGATAATAAATGTCTCATTTGGTGCTTAATTGGTTATAAACTGAATTTGCATTTTAGTGAGAAACCAGAACGTGTATCTCATTACACACCCTATGAAAATACCATTAAACTAGGTAATGTAACATGTCCTGTACCTCTAACAAAGATATCTATCATTGAAAAGATGAATGATTTACGGATTAATGTCTTCGGGTATGAAGACGATGAAGTGTGTCCCCTGTACATTTCTCCCCGAGAAGACACTGATACAATCAACTTATTACTAATTTCTGATGATGAAAGGCAACATTATTGTCTCATCCGAAACTTTTCACGTCTTCTTGGTGATTTAACCAAACACAAGACTGCTGCATATTACTGTTTTAGATGTCTGCATCGTTTCACTAGAGAAGATTTATTGAAATCACATATCCAGTACTGTCAAGAACATGAAGTGCAAGTTATTAAAATGCCCTCTGAGGAAAATAATATTTTAAAATTTTCTGGTACACACTTACAACACCCTGTTGCCTATACAATATATGCCGATTTTGAAAGTCTTCTTGTACCTATTACCTCAGTTTCACCTTCTTCAGATATTTCACATAGTGAAAAAATTGCATACCATGAGCCTTGTGGCTATGCATATGTTATTATCGGTCCTGATGGACACTCTATTAAACCAATTGTAATTTATCGTGGTGAAAATGCTGTTGAGCACTTTTTAGATCAAATTATGCAAGAAAAAGAGATGCTTGCTCAAAAATTAATGGAAATAAAGCCTATGAAATTAACTCTAGAGGAGGAGAAAGCTTTTCAAGAAGCTAAATTTTGCACTTTGTGTAAAAAACCTTTACATAATGATCGTGTCAGAGATCATTGTCATATTTCGGGAGCTTATAGAGGAGCATTACATGCTTCGTGTAATCTTAACTTTAAACAATTAAAAAATATTTCTGTTATATTTCACAATTTGAAAAATTATGTTGGTCATCATATTATGACAAAACTTGGAAAATATAAAGATCATCAAATAGAAGTTATTGCCACAACCCTAGAAAATTATCTTACATTCAGATTGAAGAAACCTAAGGACCTTGTACAATTAGTCTTTTTAGACAGCTTTCAATTCCTACCTACATCACTCGAAAAACTTGTGAAAAACCTCAACTCTTCTCAGTTTAAGATTTTGAAAGAGAATTTCCCTGCTAATACACCTCTGAATATGCTAACGAGGAAAGGTGTTTACCCATACGACTATTTTAACTGCTTTAATAAATTCGAAGAACCATCACTCCCTCCTCCATCTGCATTTTATAATTCTTTGACAGAAGAGTCTATTTCTGAGGATGATTATGAAAATGTTCAAAAAATTTGGAATACATTCAACATGAAAAATCTTGGTGATTATCATGATTTATATGTAAAAACTGATGTTTTACTACTCGCCGATGTATTTCAGAATTTCAGAGAACTTTGTATGCGTTATTATGAAATTGATTGTGCTCACCTTTTTACCACTCCTGGACTTGCATGGCAAGCATGCCTAAAAATGACTGAAACACCTCTAGAGCTCTTAACAGACATTAATATGTTGTTGTTAATAGAAAAAGGTATACGAGGCGGTGTTAGCATGATTAGCAGAAGATTGACCAGAGCAAACAACCCTTATATGAGTGATTATAATCCAGATGAACCCAATAGTTATATAATGTACTGGGATGCCAATAACCTTTACGGTTGGGCTATGTCCCAGTACTTACCCTACGGAAACTTTAAATGGATCGATATAAATGCTATAACTGAAGATTGGATTCTATCTCTTCGAGATGATTCTGATATCGGCTATATTTTTGAAGTTGATCTTGATTACCCTCAGCACCTCCATCATACCCATAACGATTATCCACTTGCACCTGAAAGATTAACCTTAACCGAAGAAATGCTGTCACCTTATGCTAAAAGTTTACTTCACAATAGAAAATATGTTGAAACACCAAAATTAATACCTAACCTACAAAACAAGAAAAATTATGTGGTGCATTATAGAAATTTAAAACTCTATCTTCAATTAGGATTGAAAGTTACAGCAGTGCATAAAGCTCTTCAATTTAACCAAGCTCCTTGGTTGGAAAAATATATAATGTTCAATACTGAAAAACGAAAAAATGCAACTTCTTCCTTTGAAAAGGACTTTTTTAAGCTTTTAAATAACAGCGTTTACGGAAAAACCATGGAAAACTTACGAAAAAGACGTAATATTGAACTTTGTAGTAACACCTCTAAAAGAGCAGTAAAATTAGTAGCATCTCCCACCTTTAAATCATTTAAAACTTATGACGAAGATCTAACTGCTGTCGAAAGACTTAAAACAAGTATTTTAATGAATCGTCCTATTTATGTTGGGTTTTGCATTCTTGAACTTTCTAAATTATTAATGTATAATTTTCACTATAATTACATAAAGCCATTATATAACAACCAAGCGACGCTCTTATTTACTGATACTGATTCACTAACGTATCATATTACAACATCTGACATCTATCAAGATATGAAAAATAATTCATCTATCTTTGATTTTTCTGATTATCCTATAGATCATCCTCTTTATTCGAATGAAAACAAAAAAGTCATTGGGAAATTTAAAGACGAATTGAGTGGTGAAATAGCTCTAGAGTTTGTCGGATTGAAGGCAAAAATGTATTCTATAAAAGCATGTAAAGATGAATAAAAGAGAGCGAAAGGCGTATCCACTCAGGTTGTGCGACATAAAATTAGTCATGAAGACTATTTACAATGTTTACAACAACAAAAAACAAGTATTGAAAAACAAATAAAAATAGGCCAAGAAAATCATAAACTGTACACAATCCACCAAAATAAAATAAGTTTAAGTCCCTTCGATGATAAAAGATTCATCTTAGATGATGGTATAACAAGTTTAGCTTATGGACATTGCGAAATTGATCAAAATGTAGAACTTTAAGCTTAAATTTTGTAAAAATTGATCAAGATAGTGTAAACTATACTGTAATTAACTCTACTGTAAACTTCGTTATAAGTGTTGTAATTATATGTATATAATAATTATGATGTTAACTTAATACATAGAAACTTTGAAAATATTTGTAAATAGTGTATAAATTGTTTAAGATTTTATATTGTAACCTTCGTTATTGTTGACGAAATTGTATATATTAATTATTGTAAGGACAACTTACTAGATGAATACTTGTAAAAAAATGGATGTTGCAAACTTTGTTGTATTTGATAAATTATATGTGTGTACTAATTTTGTGATACAAGTTTAAAGAATTTTGGAAACACTATGTGGAAATAATGTTGTAATAAAGTTTTTAATTAACTGTAAACCGTGTCTGTTTTATTTCAGAATTGTTATTGTTTAGAATGTTTGTGAATTTTATTAATAGGTTAAAAGAAAAAAGGTTAAGAAGAAATGACAATGAAAATTGTTTTATTAAAAGGAAATATAATATAAAGTAATTTGATGACTTAATTTAAACACTACTAACTTTAACACTAATTCTAAATACACATTTTAAGAAAAGCATGATTATTACAAAAATTAAATTATTAAAAAGAAAAAATTAACATTTTTATAAATTTATGTTATTAAAAAACACAGGAATGTATTAAAGGGAAAATTGTTTTACAATTTTTCTAAGATTACATATTCTAAGTATGAAAAGTAATTTGACGACTTAATTTTAATATTACAAACTTTTCTAACTAACCTTAAATGTAGGTTTTAAGGAATCATGATTATTTTTGTATTATTCAAAAACTTTTAATAAGATAATACAATACCTAAAACCCAATGTCTAATACTATAGAAGGTAAATTTCAAGCTTATATCTGTCGAAATGGTAGTAGTAAGTGGGGGGTGGTGCGATCGATGTGCGCGTTAGCACATCAACACATCAGCACATCACACATCCTCCACATCCTCTGTCGGTGAACCCCCATTATCTTACTACTTTTGTATTTATCGTATTAATTAACTTAGTACACAATCCCTTTAGGGTAGAACGTTTTCTTTTTAATTTATCAAGTTTCGTTGCCATATTTGATTAATTTAGAAATTTGGACTATAGAATAAAGAACAAATCTAATTTACATTTTAAGGCCCTGGCAGTCCCTGTTATGGGCGGCAAAATATATGTCGTTACACTTTTAACGACGTATAAAAAATATCATTCAAAACCATGTCGCTACTTTGGCGACGTTATTAGATATAACTTTGTATAAATAGTCATTAATAGTCATTTTCAGATTTATCAATTGAAATAAGGTAAATGGCTTACCTTATCGGTCCAGAGTCGTGGGGACTGCCGGCCACTAGTAATTCATTCCAATTCATTGGTGTTGATTGAACACATAATTCGGAAATAATAGGATTTTCAATTACTGAGACATACATTTATTTACTACTACAAAGACGAACACGAAGAACACACTGAAGAGAAAAGAAGAAAACAAAACATTAATATCGGCGTGCGGCGCCATCTACAGGTTTTAGATTTGACCAATAATTAATACTACAGACTTGGCTACCGCGGCCCAGCAGCATTGAAAGGAATCTATAACGTTGGTCGGTAAATGGACACATTCGACTGATCCATAGTTAATAGACTGCAATAGGGGGGTAATAAATTTGTGAGCTAGTGATGGGTCGCTGCTGGCAGCTAGCAATCGGATAGACATAGTTAGTGGGCGACTGCCGGCAGCCAACAATTGGATGGAAATATTTTGTGGCCCACTGCTGTCTGCCAACAATAGAACGGAAATTGGTAATTGGCGAGTGTTGGGTGAGCTGTAGCAAGCATAAAATTTTCATTTTACTGCAGGCAGATTTCATTGTTCTTTTGGATAGTATATTTTTTTCATTGGTAATATCCTAAGTTTTATTAGTACTAGATTCTATGCATCGAATATTTTATTTTTTAACATTATTTTTTTCAAATCTTTTATTCTAAGCCTATGGCTATAAGTTAAGAATTTATATAGGAGATGTATAGCCTTCAAATATTGAGTTAATAAGTTTTTATTAAAAGCAACTCTACGATAAACTTAATATTTTTTTAGATGCAAATATTTCTGTTTAGTATATTCTTAGAAATGAAAGGAGTTATTTTTTCTTTCAGAGTGCTCTAATTTTAATATACTAGCAGGCTTCACTGGGCAATATATTTAAAGGTTTTCTTTTTAGTTGACTAATTGAAACATTTACATAAATATATTTCGATTGGCGACTATTTTCTTCACAGTTTTAGTATGAGATCTCCTTGACAATATCAAACATTTTTTGAACTTCTCGAATCTGTGCAACAAAACTATTATTAAAACGAATATTCTCAAAAACAGTCAAATAAAAATGTTGAAGTTGTTAACAACCAATCAAATCTCTTGTATTCCTCAAAACGTAGCACTAGTTCAACGTAAAATACACTCAAATCAATGAAAATCAAATAAACCAATCAAATCTCTCGTAATTCCTCAAAAAAAAAAAGTCGCTCTAGTTCAATGTAAAATACACTCACATCAATAAAAATCAAATAAACCAATCAAATCTCTTGTAATTCCTCAAAACGTAGCTCTAGTTCAACGTGAAATATTCTCAAATAAATAAAACTGAAAGGAACCAATCAAATCTCTCTAATTCTTCATAACGTAGCTCTAGTTCAACGTAAAATACACTCAAATCAATGAAAATCAAATAAACCAATCAAATCTTTTATAATTCCTCATAACGTGGCGGTAGTTCAATGTCAAATACACTCAAATACACCAATCAAATCTCTCCTAAGATTCTACATTTTGCGTCATTATAGAAATGGGAAGTTTTATTTTCATATTTTTATTAATTAAAAGAAAACTAATCAAAAATTCGAAAATCTGACTTCGATGTGCACAATGACCATTCGGAGCGTGCCTTTGCGTTAAATCACGTGACTGTCCGAACTACCGTTTTCGAAAACAGTGAAATATACATATATATATACAAATATTGCTCACTTAATAGTATAAGATATATTTAACTTATAAATAAATGTAGCTTTACAAGTGAATATGATGAAATACTCAAACAAAAGCAATAATTTCTGAATTATTCCTTATTTTCAAACCTTATTTAAAAAATGATGCGTGGCATTTCTTTTTATCCCCAGAAAATTTTAAATATTCACGATATTCATTTGTATATTCTTTTATAATTTATTCTGCATATTTGTCTTTTTAATATTGTAATCAAACTTTTGTAGACGTTTGCGCATGCGGAACTACAAATTATATTGAACTAATGTTCATTTATTATGAATTGTGCAATATATTTATTTTCCATTTGTAGATTATTCTTTTTAATATTTTCCACATGCTTATCTGAAACTGATGTTAAATTATTAGAAATCCTCGCGAGGTAGAAACAAAAATTGCCATACATTCTAATAAATTTATGAGAAAATTTTTATGTAGCTAAATATAGGAAATAAAATTAAGTTAATGGACACAGACGTTGAAAGTGATTAGAGAAGAAAGTTCTACGATTCTAGGTCATTTAGAGCAATTCTATATGCAAGGTGATAAAAAATATTATGTTTTCCGTATATTAAATGTAGATCCAATCATATCTACCAAATTGTCATTGAAAATTATGAGGTCAAGCATGCAATTTACACAAAAGCTATACAAGAATTCTTCAAGTGTTTTTTATGATATTTGTCAAAACGTCAAATTTTGAAAGTTGCCTCAATATTTTATCGCCTATCTGTATACATAAATGCTGAAACTTGTAAAAGAACTGCTTCTATATCTAACATATCTTCTTTATAAAATAAATACTGATGTTTTTAAAAACTAATAATTATTATCATGTAATACTTAATTAAATAATGTGTACGATAAAACATTTTTTTTCTTAGCTTCTATAAGTTTTACTCTTTTGAAAATTTTTGTTTCAGAGATATTTTCCTCTTTTTTCTCAAATTTCAACAAAACAGTAAATAATTGCTTTTCTATGATATGATCAATGATAGTGATTCAAAACTTTTTGGCTTACTAAATTAATAAAATATTATTCTCTATTGTTTTGCATGCAAGTTCCATGGTTAAAATGTTTTTCAATGTCGTTTAAAACAGTTTTACAAATGCACAGTTTAATATTCAATGGAAGCCATTTGAGTTTCTTGGCTTACTTTGCATTTTTTTGCGAAATTTAATAGTGGGATAAGATAAAATGTAGCAATATATATATATATAATAATAACTGCGTTAAAATTGAGAAAGAGCTTACTGATTCTTGCAACTCTAAACTATATTTTGCCTAATAACGTCGCCAGGTCCTGACGTTTGTCGCCAAAGAGGACTTTGTTCATGGGCACAAGAATATTTAAGCTTTTTTTTTTACATAACACCTAAACCATTCTTAAGATTCTTAAGGATGTCTAACTTATTTTATTCTTAATTTAAGAATAAAATAAGTTAGACATTTATTGCGTTAGTTATTCTTTAATTGCATATACTGCCATACAGTTTGCAAAAAAGTCTACTTTGAAAGTAACTGTAGTAAAATGAGTTTTCTTTTAGATATCCGAAAACTGAAAGCTTCGGTTCGTCAGAAAAATCATCTCTCAAATAAAATTTAATATCTGGGAAATAAACAAAGCGTAACAACTGTTATCGTAATTATACCTCTAACTCTTAATTTTTGGTTTTTAATGAGAGAGAAATCGTTGAAATTGTTTTGCTGCATATGTCGGAAATATACAAGTCTGGCCAATATATATATATATATATATATATATATACATATATATATAGATTAGGAAAAGTTCGAATCTGGTTAGTTCTTAAATTAATAGTGAAATAATATTTACCAAGTAAGCCAAACTTGTCTTAAGTTTATAACTTGATAACTTTTCCCATAATTCAAACTCAAAAATGATTTTTGATATTAGAAATACCTTGAAGAGTTCCGCATATTCTGTATGGTGTATAAAAATTATGATAATGGAATGACATATGTAAAAATAAAATAAAATAATCGATATTGAAAAGTTTTTAAAATAAAAAAAAATGAACAATTACATTTTACAATGTTTTGCACGAACGTACACGTTTAAAGATATTTATTTGTTATTAATATTTAATTAAATAAATTTTGACAAGTGTCGGGGACTTTTTTTTTTTTTTTTAGCATAAAAAATATTTATAAAAAGATTGTGCAAATATAAATTTTGTAAATTAAACAACGAAACTTGACTACTTTTTGAGTCATGCGCGATTCATTATCCGCATCATGTTTCACGATCGCAGTACTTCTTCATAAATATTGACTGTTACGGATGAACCTATAATAACAGAAATGTGTTGAACAGATCTAATGTCCTGCATTACGAATCACTTTCCCTCATTACAAATATAGTTAAATTGGCAATTCGTGGAAATTTAAAATAGAGAACTAGATTTTATATTTCCTTATATGTGCATAAAACTACTCAATATTATAGGAAAAAAATCAATCATCAATTAAAAAATATGAAACTTTCTCCCTCATTGAAAATTTAGTTACAGTGATATGGAAGAGAGTCAGTTCGAAAAGGGTTGGGAGATTTTTTTAAACGTAAAATCATGTGTCGGCCGTAAATTATGAAACACTTCCATACTGTTATAATAAAAATGAGTATTAATTATATTGTTAAGTGAATGTCGTCTTAAAAACAATTAAGGGAAAAGTAATTATAAACAAGATATTAAAACTATTTTTCATGCATAGACGATAAAAGATTCTCCATTATTATTGCAGGGAATTAAATTGCCAATGTGTGTAAAATTTTGAAATCTGCAAGAAACTTTACGATTATGTAAAGGTACAATCATTTTAATTCTTTTAATTATTCGAATCGAGAATATTGTTTTAAAGAAAAATATTGTACTTTTATTAGAACAAAAAATTAAAAAAATTCCTTAAAAGCTGCTTCATTTACTTCATGCTCTAATTGTTTAATAACGCATTTTATTTAATTGCAAAAGAATAGCTTGGGTAAATGCACGTAACAACATAGTGCACAAATAAATTATAAGTTTAAATACATCATGTAAACAAGAAATAAATACAGGTTAAAAGACTTTTTTTTTTCTACGTTGTTGGCAATTACTCAATGCACACATTTTGGCAACTGCTTCTTCAAGTAAATTTCTAACAGAACGTTTTATTGTTTCATCTTTCTTTGGCGTTGAATATAATTTTCATGTTTCAAATTTATTGCATTTTAAAATAAACAAAGGTGACATTTATTTCAGAAGAAATTAATTATAGCTTGTACTATTAATTATCACGGTAATTAGATTCTGCAATAATTATCGCGTATTTTGTCTTTATTTATTAAAAGATAAACACTAGAAAGATTGTTTTCATAAGATGAATAATATAAAGTAAATTAATATCATTTTATAATTATTTTATAACAGTGTATTTTTTTCAATTACTTAATAAAATTTAGGAGATAATTTCTAGGAAGAGAGATGTGTTTGAATAATTTTATAATTTTCAACTTCTTTTAATGTAAAATTAAAAATATGTAGCGCTGAAAAACAAAAGATAAAATCAGGTTTTTCGCATACAATATAAAAAGTTTTCAATTGTATTCACTCATTAATTAAAACTACAAAGCGGTAAACACATTTCTGCATAATTAGAAAATTTGTAATTAAGCATAAGATAACTGAAAATTCACCGCCAGGTGTCACTAGTTAAGAGCATGAATATTTTGCTTGCCCCTGTAAACGAATAATTCATGCCAATTATAACAATTTCCTGATGAACTGAACTGGAATATCGTCAAACTGAACTGGATTATCGTATATGAAACACTCTTTTGAAATTTAGTCTATTTAGTTGTATGTATTAGAAATATATATTAAAAATGTTCTTGGATTATATCAGTAACTATTAAATATATCTTGAATACTTTATGCTGGTAAAGTGTACAAAGTGACAATGTAGAAAAATTTCGAAACACTCAAATTTAATGAAATCAGTTTCTGAGAATTTATCAGTAATGTTCTTGGAATATATGAACAAGTTTTTACTCTGGTAAAATTTACAAATATACATTATAAAGTAACAATCCTTGGAAATTAACGGTAAACAGTTGCTTATTATTTATCAACAATGCTCTTGGAATATATCATCAAAATTTTACACTTGTAAAGGGTACAAAGCTACACAGGAAAAAAATATAGGAAGACTCCTTGCAAATTGAGTGCAATTAGTTACTCAGTATTTATCAGTAATGATATACTGTAACGCAATTCGTTTCTCTTGTGGACGCCGTGGCTATGAGGCAAAGCACCGGGCTACGAATACAGAGATCGTGAGTTCGATCCCATTCAAGGGCAATTGCTTAAAAATGTTTTTTATTTATTTATAAATTGTTTATTGCTTATTTATTCATTATGTCATTAAGTTACGTATATGATAGTTATTCAGTAAAAATGTTATGTAATTTCTAGATATTTTGAATTCTAGAATATGCTGTTCTAGAAAATTCCTCAACTGTGATAAAAAATTGATGATGGTCAATTCAACTCAACTGATATAAAATTCAGTTGAGTTGAAAAATAAAGCCTCGAGTTGAGCTTTAAGTACTCCATCTTACTTCTGCACAAACTGATATCTAAGCCTGATATCTACGTGACAGTTTTGTATAAGGCGCCTGTTAACGGTAAGTAAAACGCATAACGGAAGAATTACGTAGAAGTCAGCGACTTCAAGGACTTCATCCAGAGTTTGAAAGCCTTCCCAATCCATAAAGAGGTTCAAGAAAGATAAGAAGCGAAACCGAGCGAAAGCCCAACATTGCCACATTACCAATCCTGACATATCATGTACCTAGAAATTCTATGTAAAATGAATAATGATTAATATATGTATCTAAAATCCAAAGCCGATTCACTGGGAGATTCGTAAAGGAAAATTTCTTTATATATATATATATATATATATATATAACAATGTATTTAAAGTATTATAAATGAAGATATGAAAGTGGAATGTAGAATTAACAAGAACAGTAATTCAACAATGTTAATAAGCAAGAAAATAAGTTAAATTTAACACTATTCAAGCTAAAAATTACAATTATGCTGTGTTTTCTTCATCAGAAGGTGGGAACACAGCTATTAAAAAAACTATGTAAACTTTATGCAAATTAATTTTTGTCATTTATTTTTAAATTAATATATATATATACAATCACTTTTCTATTTTTTTTTTATCTCGCATGAAACAATTTTAACTACAGATTGACCAAATTTAACTTATGTGAACACAATTACTGTTTTTCAAGAATTAGGAAATTGATTTTGGTCATGCGTATTCATTATTTTAGAGCTGCTTTAAGATAAATTGACTCGGTAATCATAATCCAGTTTATAGCTCAGTAATCATAGTTACTTTTTTTCGAATTGTCTGATTTTGAAAATGACGTGGTTAAGTTACAATGCCTTATAAAAAGAAATATAATTAATAGAAAAACTTGCAACAGAGTTATTGTTTCTCGCTTTGATTTAAAAGATTAGGAAAACAAATGACCATCCGATAACTCTTATTTCCCCAAAAATAAATACACCACTGCGAAATAAAAATGTTTTATTTTCAATAAATTTGTCCTAATTTTTTCTAGATTTAATGGATTTATATAGAGTTACATGTGCTTAATTAAATGATTGATTTAGATGTATCCCATGAAGATTAAGAAATCTATTTATTAGATTTGGGACCAATTACCATTAAGTAGTTATATTTCTTTATATCAAGTTAACTTTATTTATTAATCTTTATACCTTATGCTTCTCAATAAATATGTGAGATAAGACATCACACTGCATAATTTTGACTAGTGATTTATTAAGAACTACAGATATATTTAAGTAATAATAATAATCACTACAGAATACCTCCTTAAGAAATTAATCTATTTAATACAACTTGTCATGACAAAAAAATTACAAAATGCTTCATATAAAATAATTGCTATAGTTGTTTATACAATTTTTAGATTTTTTTTCCTGTGTGCAATAGTATTATTTGTGAAATTCTGTAACTATTTCTTTAATAAGCTTTAAAAGTTACCTAAAGTAGAAACATTATTCGATAGTTTAGTTTTTATTCCTTAGCTACAAAGTCTTTATTAAATTCAGAAAATTTTTATGTAATCCTCCCATATTTCACAAAAAAAAAAAAAAAAAAAAAAAAATTCAAAATGAAAATTTCTAAAATTATGCATGCTTCTAATTAGTGTAGTTTTTAGAGCATGCTAAAGGCTTTGAAAAAATGAATAAAACTATATTTTAAAATTATCTTTTCGGCAATATTGCAAACAAATTTTAGAAGCTATAAAATTAATTAGTTTTTCTTGTGAACGTTCCAGAAATTACTTTTTCTGGGTACATAGAAGAAAAGCAATTACTAAAATTAAATATTTAAAAATAATCTAATTATATTATGATAATCTAATCACAAATTCTTTAAGGGAATTTATTTTACTTATAATATACTCAATGCTTGATTTTTGTTTTATTTTATTTCTTGCTGAAACGCCAATATGTGTTTCTGTTTATATTCTTTTTGGTACCTGTAAAATATGCATGTATGTATGCATGGATTTATCTGAAATAGCGATGGCAAAAATCCTCCGGTTGGCTAGAAATTTTAATAAGTCATCTATTAATTACATAAAGTTAACAATTTAGTGTTTGGTGTCTATTATAATTCTGGCTCACATTCAAAATATACAAAAGAATTTCGATATATCACGTTATTCTGTAAAAAATAGTGGATTGAAAGAAATTAATAATTAATTTACACAAAAATAACACGAAATAATTTCGATACGTCATTTATTATAAGCGCTAACATAACTATTTAAAGTGCATTTTTGTTAGTTTTTCCACACATGTTGTAAAGCCAATGTACAATTTCTCGATGGTGTGCAGTTGACGTGTAAATTAAGTAGATAATTTAGTTTTTTTTTTTTTTTTTTTTTTTTAATGCTTGTTAGGCTTTCTAAAATTATTCTATGAAAAATTTATTAAATAAGTTATTACTTTTTCCTGGCAAATGTTATATAATGAAGTATATAAGAAGGATTAGAACTATCTTTTTCTATAAGTGTCAGGTGTAAATTAAAGCGCATAGATCTTAATACATAAGATGCATATTAATCAGAACTGTGTTATTTTGTATTTTAGGGTATACGACCAAAACTCTGACACATTAATTACGGAAAATTGAAACGAAAACTTTGTAACAGGATCTTGGATAAGAATACCTTCAACTAGACAGCTCGAAAAAACGGATTTACAGAAAAAGCTTAAATGGTTATATTGTTACTTTACCCATCGAAATGGTTTCCAATTAATTAAAATGTTAGTAATGCCTCAGACAAAAGTGTATAATGCGTATAGCATACGTATTATGCACTTACGTATACACTGATTCATGTAATTATACGTACAATATATGTTTTATTAACAGAAATTTTACCAAAACGAAAAAATAATGAAATTTTTACATTTGATTATATTATTTGAAAAAAAAAATAGCCTAAATATATATATATATATTCCCATACGTGCGGAATTATAATGTCAGTTCCCATGTCTATTATTTTTATAGTCATTCTTTTGAATTGATATTTTTTCCAAAACGTCAGTGGAGGCCTCCAAATGCAGACTCAAAAAGCTTTTGGGTTTTGTCTGTGTGTCTACGTGTCTGTCTGCCTCGCGATGTCGGCCACAAAAATCACGATATTGACTTGCAAATTAGTACATATAATTAAGAGCTACGCGAAATTAGCTGTATAGTTTTGCACACGTACACACCAAAATTTTCCTTATCATTACGGCCTATGGACAGAATTTGTAAATACTGCAATAGCAGCTACAAAAATCCTCCGATTGACTTATAAACTGATACACATGCCTGGCGCTATGCAAAAATATCTGTATAATTTGTTGTGTCTTTAAATTTATCTATGAGACTTTATGATAATTAATGAAAGTTATTTATTTATTTTGTAATTCGATATTTATAAATTTTGTAATAAATTAAACTAGGTGGAACCCGTCGACTTCGACGGTCACTTTATTGACCGTAATGTTTCAAAAATCGTCGTATCATTATTTAAATGTATTTCAAGTTAAAACATCTAATATAATTTACAACATTTCACTTTAAAAAAAAAAGAAATTCGGAAAAATGGTTATAAATTGAAATACTATATATGACATCACTTTCTACAAAGTACTGTCAATGTGACGTCAAACTGACTCCAAATAAAACAGTTGCTATCTTTTATTTTCTGTTTCTTTTAATACTAAAGCTTTGCCCGGACCCATGATAATAACCTTAATTGAACCTTAAATTTGTATGATTTTATATCTTTAACTCGATTTTGTTTGAATTTCTATTTTTAAATAAAGGCATCGCGAAAAAAATAATCAGCTGTAACAAAAAAATTACCTCGAACCGAACGAAACTCAGTCTTGTGACACCGGTGTCTGCGGCAGCACATACGTGAGCCGCTAATAACATAAAAAAAAATTCCCAAAAATTAACCTGCAACCGAAAGAACCCGCCTGGTGTTGGCCGGCCCATGATAATAACCTTAAATGCACCTTAAATTTGTATGGTTTTATATCTTTAACTCGATTTTGTTTGATTTTCTATTTTTAAATGAAAACATCACAAATAATAATAATAAAATAATCTGTAACAAAAAAAAAATATTTCAAACGGAACGGAACTCGGATTCGTATCCCAGTGCCTGTGGCACATATATGCAGGCCGCTATTAACGTGAAAAAATTCTCAAAAATTAACCTTGAACCGAACGAACCTCTGACTCGTGTTACCGCTGCCTGCGGCTGCGGCACCGTATAGCAGTCATGCTACGCAAGCACTGCAAAATCCACTTTCCTCCAACAGGGAGCGCAGTATGTTGTATACGAACATCCCCAATCACCTTGAATTTCCAAGACCTTTCAAATAAGGTGTCACATGGTGGTGTCAACTGTAAAATCTTTAGTTGCACTTTCCACCGCCAGGGAGCGCAGTTTGTTCTGTACGAACATCACCAACGGTGAGGAAATACCAAGACCTTTAAAATAAGATATAACATGTTAGGGTCTACTACAAAATCACCTAATTCCATTTTTCACCACCAGGGGGCGCACTATATTGTATGCAAATATCCCCAATCAACATGAAATTTCAAGACCTGTATCACCAATCGCCTTGGATTTCCAAGACCTTTTAAATAAGGTGCCACATGGTTTTGTCAACTGTCAAATCCTTTAGTTGCAGTTTCCACCGCCAGGGCGCGCACTGTGTTCTGTACGAACATCACCAACGGTCAGGAAATACCAAGACCTTTAAAATAAGATGTAACATGATAGGGTCTACAGCAAAATCACTTAGTTCCATTTTTCACCACCAGGGGTCGGACTATACTGTATACAAACATCCCCAATCGACATGAAATTTCAAGACCTTTAAAATGAGGTGCTACATGTGTGGGTCTAGAACGGATATCCCTCTCAAACTAATTTCCCCCCTTCCCCTCCCCTCCAAATCTACTTTCCCCCTTTTTTCCCCCTTTAAAATCGAAAATTCCAAATTCGCAGATATTGATTTTTTAGTATTCGACTCTAGTCCCCATATGTACAATTTCTTCCCCGTGAAGTAATTTGAAGCTTAGTTAAGCTCGTAAACGTGTTTTTAACCCGAAACGGGTGGGAAACGGTTTCCCACCCGTTTCCCCCCCCCCTTCGACTTTTTTTTATTTTCCTCTTTTCATAGCACATCTACAGACCAAGACCTTTTTTTAGACACCTCAACCAAATTTTTACACCAAGTAGTTCTCTCAATATAGTGGAGACAGACAAAAACATGTTTCAAATTAATATATAGATTTTTTCATGTTGCCACACTGTAAAAAAGGATCAATAATTAAAAAATAAAATGATAACACGTGAACTTTGTTTTTATAAGGCAATAAAAATTCAGATAAACTCGCTGTATTGTTGCATTTCCGAAAATGACGTTATTCGTTTTTAACCCAAAAGGGTGGGAAACGGTATCCCACCCGTTTCCTCCTCGACTTTTTTTTATTTTTCTCTCTTCATAGCACATCTACAGACCAAGACCTTTCTTTAGACACCTCAACCGAATTTTTACACCTAGCCGTTCCCTCAATATAGAGGAGACAGACAAAAACATGTTTCAAATTAATATATAGATGTATTTAAAGTATATGTGAGCAACTTGCTCTCAAGCCACATTTAAATATTGCTTCTATTTCATAAAAAAATATTTTACTACTAAAGAGCAAGAAAAAATTATCACTTACAAATGTAAATAATAACCTATGAATTGCACGTTTATGTTTGATTCTGAGATGTTCATAGTATTAAATACAAGCACTTTATTCGTTTTGCAGTTAACTGAAACAACTTCCTAAATCATGAAGGGTCCACATCATAAATGTCTGATTCATGTCTGCTTTTAAACCGCCTACCCTACATTTAGGTGGCTTGAGATTCTGAAAATAATAGTTTAAACCATTTGGTCAATAAAGAATAAAACGTTTCTCATCTAAAAATGCAATGCTTTTCTAGTTACCATTGTCTTTACTCCATTTTAGCAACCGTTTCCATTCTATCATTTCATGTTTATCGGTTATTTCTAGTTTAAATTTCTATTTTAAAATGTATAGCAAAATATCAGTGTTTAATAACGAGTGGTTCAGTTGATCCTGCAAACTTTCCACCAAAATTACGGGAAATTTCAGTAGAACACAATTTCAGTAGATCAATAAGATTGGTTATAGGTGGATTATGCTTCTTCGATCTCTTTTAGACAACTCTGATCTTACATAGTAGTTATATATATATATATATATATAGAGAGAGAGAGAGAGAGAGAATTATTAGTTTCACGTCTGATCTTTTTTTTTTCTTTAAATGAAATTGTGGATTTTTAAATATTATTAACTATATGGTAAGTTGACTTTTCACTTTCATCTAAAACTACTACTTTAAATTAGCAAGTTTAAAGTAGTAGTTTATTAAGATCATTTACTAGTTTATAGTAGTTCAAGTTTAAAGTAGTAGTTCATTAAGTTCGTTAAGATATTTTTACTAACACCCATTGAGAAAGTTTTTTTTTCTATGTAAGAAACACGTTTGCACGTAATTAACAAATTTGAATATACGTCTGCAACTTATTCATTCGTAATGTTAGTATATCCTTATAATATATCCTTATGTTATATAAAAGTAATAATTTAGGTTTTCATAGATATATTAAGTGTGTCTATGATAAAAACGTTCCCAATTAATTTTTCTTTGGTTATTTATAAAACATGAAGTTTATAAAGTTATACAGAGTGTATTTTTATATTTAATATATTCCCATAATAATTATATTTACCATACATTATAAATTTTAGAATGTAAAATGAATATCATATCAATTAGGAATTCATATAATTTAACGCCCAATTCAAAGTAATAAAACATTCGAGATATTTTTAGTCAAAATTTAGATATTTCTCATGTGTATTGTAGATGCGTAGAGTAATGTAATATGGTATTAGAGTTATGATTACACATAAATACTTACCATAAAATATTTTATGTTTCACGTCTGAAATAAATTTAATTTTATAAATTTTATATTAATAGCAATTTCTTTTTATAAATACTTCTTTCAATAAAAATAAAAAAAAAGTAGAAAGAGTTTTTAGGGCAACCTGAAAAAGCATAAAAATCCTTTATTTGACAAACTAAATCTGTTTGTGACAGCTGTTACACAGAATATCATTGACTGTTATGCTCAAATAAAATAAACCGAGGGAGTGACATTTTGTAGCGTCTTTTAAAATCTAGATCAGAAACTGTCAAAGAAATATGCTGACTATTGTAAGTTTAAGGTGACCTGAAAACAATTTTGTAAATCATTTACAGTGGAATTTTTCAATAATTCCTTGATTTATTATTATTTTTAAATATAGGAGTGAATGCAAGTAAAGTTATTTATTAATTATGTTTGCCAAATTCAAAAACTAAAACACGGGAAGTTGATTTGAATCATTTTTATATATCTCTTTAAATCATTTTCTCGTGTTTTCTTAACAATAAAAAACTTAAAACTATCTTTATCAATTATTATTTAAAATAAGAATGAATAAATTTTCCGATAAATTTAAATTTTTCAAATTCTTAAATCTTAATCTTTAGAAATAGTTTGCGCTTGCCATAGTTTATACAACCTTCATTTTACATATTCATTGACAAAGTTTTAATTTATTTTTTAAAATAAGGCTTTATTAGCATTTCTTTACAGACCCTATTATGCAGGCCAAATAAATGTGGAAAAATACTAAACTTTGAAACTAAATATCTTGGTCAATTTTAGGCGTACAGAAGTGAAGCTTTTGGTATTTTAATATTTGATAAGATGAAAGCCAACCTTTACAAAATAAGACTATAGGACCATGGGGAATGGTAATAAAAAGTTAGTTTTTGTAATTTCCAAAAAGTTGATTTTTTAAATTTAAACATACAATATCATAAATGCTTAACTTTTTAAAAGGATTTCGTTACTGGAAATGTATGTCTGCAACCAATGGTTGTGGAGATAAAGGTATCCTCGTGACTTTGCTTTGACCCTTGTATAAATTAATTATTAATATATATAATGACCCTCATCTGTCATGAACGAATCCGGTTAGTACCGCTTCAAAACAGAAACTTTTGGCAGCCATTTTTTTCCGTTTGTTTAATTCAACTTAGGAAACATACATATCATTTTCATACATGTTTTGTATCGCACATATTCTTATTTATTTCCTATAAAACCCTGAAAACCTATTCAATTGTAATGTTTAAATGTCTAAATTAAATTTAACGGATCACTGGCTATTATAAACATGAACCTATAAATAGAATTATATAACTTGATGATTATAAACAATGCAATACCAAATAAAAACAAACCAAAATTGTTGCCATTCAGAAAATGCAAATTACAAATGGACAATTTTTTAATTCCGAATGAACGACTCTTTGACTGTTTCATTAAAAAAACGCTTAAAATATTTCTAAAACATATTAAAGCCTTAAAAATCTTAAAATATTTGTAAAAACGCATTAAAGCCTTTAAATATTTTTTTCAAACTTCATTGTTTGTTTACATTGTAAGGTATGATTGGCGTCGAGTTTAGTACGTAAATGCCGACAGTTGATTTTAGTTTTGAAATTAGTGTAAAATGATATTTGGGATAGAATGTTTGGTTGGGCAAGTAAAAATCACCAGTTGAAATGAGTATTGAAAGTAGAGTAGTCTAAGGTGATAATGTCGAGTCAAGGTAAAATGTTCGGTTGAGAATGAGAAAGTCCCTAGCTGGATGCTGGATACTTTGGCGATGTTGTGGGTGAGATAGCTGGTTGGAGGTATCGAGTAGAGGTGAATGTGGGTTAGCATGGAGTGTCTGTAGTTATTGGATAGTTAGTTAGAAAATTTGAAAACAGGATCTACGATAGTCTTAAAAAAGAGTATTTTGGTAAAATGAAGTGAATTGTTTTTTCTTATTATGAGGACTTTAAATACGCAAGCGAAGTGATGATGTCACTTGCCGTTCGTGGATACAAGAAAAATATTTCCTATGTTAAACGCCCAATGGATTTTTCGTAAAAAATTATTAAAAATCGAGGAAAATTATTTCCCGATTTTAATCCCCATATTTAGGTTTAGATATGTATTAGTTATCATGTGCATGCGTTAGATTAAGTGGTTTTTGTTCTAAAATTGATAAAATTTGAATTTTAAATTTCAAAACTCTAGATAAAAAAAAAAAAAAAAATTCCATATTCCATTGAAAACATAAACATTTCATTTCAAAGGATGATATTTACACAATAAATACCCAACTAATATACTAATTAAAAGGAAAATGATAAATATTCTATCATAATTTGAAGTGAAATTTGTTTTCAAATGTCTAAATAAAGTATCTGATATAAGATACTAATATGTTGCAGCGTAATAGATTTGATATCGGTCATCCTTGGCAGAAAATATATATATATATATATATATATATATATATATATATATCGCCAAATTATCTGGCGAATATAATTTAATTCCTTTCAAAAATCATGGTTATTTTAAAAACTTATATTAAGAGAGTAATGAATAATATGAAACAATATTTCGCACAATATATATTACGAAAATATACATCTGGCATGTATATTTTCGTAGTACGTTTTTGATTGCCAAATACAAAAACGCCAAGGACAACAGAGTTTTGAAATTTAAAATTAAAATTTTGTCAATTTGACAGCAAAATAACTCAATGCTCTAACACATGCACATGATAACTAATACATACATATACCCAAATAGGGGGATTAAAATCGGAAAATAATTTTCCTCGATTTTTAATAATTTTTTACAAAAAATCCAATGGGCGAATAACATAAGAAATCATTTTCTTGCATCCACGGACGGTCAGTGGCGTCACACTTCGCTTGCGTATAGAGCACTTAATGGAACACTGGGATGTGTTGTTGCTGTTGTGTTGTCGGGCCTATATTTTTTGTCAACCAGCAGTTTTTTTATTGTCATTCATATTTATTGATCGGGTAGAATTTTTTTAATTTCAGAACGAAAATTATAAAATATCGAAGCACATTTGATTTATAACCAAAATTGAAAATACATTTAAATGATCACGTGGTAACCATCATGATCTAAACATTGTTTTCAAGATTTATCGTTCACATTCCGTCATTTTTGACGGGGTTATATACTAGTACTAAGATAAAAGAAGATTGTGAAAACTGCTACATAAAAAAGCGACAGCACGTTACAAAAGAGTTTCTTAAACCAAAACAGCTTTATGTAGTATCTAGTGCTATAGAGTGAGACTAAAATAAATTATACACATTCAGTCATTATAAATGACTCTACATTCCTTCCATAAATTCGATTTTACACAGTTTTTAATCTAATGGTGTTATAAAGTTCCATCGGAAAGCAAAGGCTCAAACTCAGTTTTTGAGTCAAAATTTTTAAATTGATATTTTGATACTTTTATACGTTTATTGTTTCTCTGAATCAGAAAACCAAATTTTTAGATGTTGGTCTGAGTATGCCTCCACTTATATGTGTAAGTCTTTTATCAGCATAACTTTTATCAGCAAATATTTTATACTTGATATACAAGATTTGTATAATATAGATTTGTTATTCGAAATATTTCATTAAAATCGTTAAAAAAAAAAAAAAAAAAAAAAAAAGATTTATTTACTGGGATATCAAAGATAATTCAAATATGGTACGTGTCAGAAATGCTGTAATTATTTTATGCCCAATTTTCACTCAAAATTTGTGAAACATGTAATAAATAATGTATTTTTTATACATTTTGTTTTGTAACATTAATGATAGATCATTGAAGTGATGTTTAAATTTATGAAAACACACCTAAAAATTGTGAAAAATTCCAATTAAAAACAACTGAAGCATTCTACAAATTCTACACTTGAACGAAAATGGCAACATGTAACGTCTGGTAGCAGATAATGAGATTAAAGTCAGGTATACAAGTTCTATTCTTATAAATACCTTTTGAATTTCTAACATCAAATAAATTTCATTCGATTTTTAATATAATAGTATTTTAAAGTACAGTAAGGAGGTAATGTGTTAAACACAGGGTATGTGTTTGAGGTGTAAGTTTTACACAACAGATTATTTATTTGCCTAAAGGTATACTTTTTTAATATTTAAGTATAATATTTTTTTTAAACATTTATCTTGTACTACACGCAGAATTTTACCTAAGTATTTCCAATTTAAAAAGTGGAACATACATTACATTTAAGTTACCGATTCTAATTTAATTATGTATATATTTTTATTGCTGTAAGAATATTTCTGTAAGTAACCCAAAGATCACTTTAAAATTTTAAAAGCTTTATTTATATTTATATTTTTTATTTAACGAATGAGTGTAGAATTTAAAAGACTTTTTAAAAATTTTCCGGAAATGGGCAGAAAAGCTTATAACAAGGCTTGTAAAAAAGTTGCTAGATTAAAAAATTAAACTTTTTAAAACATTTTACGCATAGCACATGAAATGTAAAATATTTAGGATAGTTTTAAAAAGCAATGGATTTTTACAATTATAATTTCTCAAGTATGTAAAAAAAAAAAAAAAAAGAAAGAAAGAAAGAAAGAAAGGAATAAAAATATTTTTAAAACGTAGCCCAGTTCCTCGAAAGTCCTTTATTATTATTATTATTATTATTATTATTATTATTATTATTATTTTGTACCCAATTTTACAGAGACATACTGCTTAAAGTGAATTTGGAAGAATTGCAAACATCCATGCCTGAACCGAAGCCAGTATATAGTAACTGAAGTATGAATGTAAACCATTCTCAGAGTAGTTGTGTTGGAACCTATAATTTTTTTTTAGATGTCACTTTACATATTGAAATGGCACAACGTTTAAGGATCAGTCTCAGACGGTCGCCAGTTGCACATTGTGTAGCACTAGTGCCACGTGAATCCAAATAAACAACCAAATAACCCATGCAGATTTTTAATTTTTTCCCCTGTGAATGTAAAATCAGGAAGATTTTTCAAAAGATATTAACAAAAAGCTTAAGATAGTGTGGCACGGATTGTACAGGTGTTTTCCTAGTTCACAAAATTATAGGTAGTATTTAAGTTTTTTTTTTTTTTTTTTTTTCTACGGGTCTTTAAAAAGTAAACACTGCATGAAATGTAAGATATTGCTGTAAACCATGAAATCAGGTGCAGTTTCGGTCTTTCCTTTGTCAAATAATTAAGTCTACACACCACAAATAGTCTTCTAGCTTAGGAGTGTGGATTCGATTCCCACGGTGGCAGTCGGAGTTTTTCTAATTATTGTAAACCTCTTATGTACTATATGTACTCATCTCGATGACGATTTACAGGCGAATTTCGATTCAATAATACAAATCTAATGTAAATGTTATCAATAAACAAACGAGATAAATTTTGGAAATGTTTTCAGAATAATTTATTGACTGTCGAAATCTATATTTTTCATAAATTTATGTGCTATCTGGGACCTATTTAGTTAATAAATTTTGTTCAACATTGTAAAAGAAAAAC
The DNA here is from genome assembly GCA_963930645.1 of Salticus scenicus. NCBI lineage: Eukaryota > Metazoa > Arthropoda > Arachnida > Araneae > Salticidae > Salticus > Salticus scenicus. The sequence continues at coordinate 378,986,720 of OZ005648.1, forward strand.
CCATTTTATTTCTGCTAATTTATTTATTTATTTATTTATTTATTGTTTTTCTTTAAACTGAATATATTTATTAAAGGGTAGTTTAATGATTTAGTATAATGATAAATAAAAATTGTTTCTATAAGGCGTTTATTAAAGTAATCAAGAAATTAATTTGTAATTGATCTCAAATGACATTAACAAGAAATTTTATTAAACTATTATGTTAATTCATGTTACAACTAAAATGAGATCATAACAACTATCGTGTAGAATTTGTTTACTGAATCAATTATCGTGCCTCTTTAATGAGAGACGAAAGCCTAGTGTTATGAAAGATATGCAAATGTATATGTGGAGTTATTGTAAATTATATTCTAGTTTTCAAAATCCACACAATACCTTGATTAAAGTGTAAATGGAAAATTTTAATCAACACCTTCATAAAAATTGGTTTTTATGTCAGAATATTTTTTTTAGATTTGTATGGCCAGTTACAAATCATTCCTAAATTTAATTAAGTATTAGCATATCATCGTCTACTTTTCTAAACAGTTTTTTTAATACATATGTATGTTACACTGAAAAAAAAAAGTATGATTACGGAAAAAGCCCGGCAGCAAACATTGCAGACAAAGCCCGTAAAAAAAAAAAAAAAAAAAAAAAAACATTGGTTTTATTGGCAAAATGTTTTTTACAAGCATGTAACGTAATTTAAGGTTATTATATACTTAATTTAAGGTCTAAGCGTTTTTTTTTACGAGTTTTGTCTGGTTTTGCCGGACTTTCCCCGTAATTTTACGGGATTTATTTATTTATTTATTTATACATTTTGTTTTTTTTACAGTGTACTAAATGTTAATACACAAATATGTATTTTCTGCATATTTTATCTTACTAGCATTTTTTTTTTTTTTTTTTTTTTTTTTTTTTTGACACATGTATAATTTCTATTTTGTAATCTAAAGAATGAAATTTATTTTTCATATTTTTAGAACATCTTTCCACTCTGTCACTTGTAACAATATGTATGTTATCATATTCGAATTTTTAAAAAATGTGTTTGTTTCATATTTTTAATAGAACGGTAAACAACACAGCACCATGCACAAAAGTACCAATAAATCCATCCTCTTATCTATTAACTGAAATTATTATAGCTAGTTTATAGAAAAATTTACTAATCGGTGGGATCAGAAGCAAGTTTGATTTTCTTTGGATTAAAAGCCTTATTAAGCCAGCATTGATTTAAAATATCGATAATGTTAAATGCAGTCTATAAAAAGAATTTAATTTTGGTGGTTCACTGTTTTTACATTGCACTGTTTTCGCCAGGTGCCTACTGAAAGTTTTTTAGCTTGCTGTATATTTTAGATATTTATGATTAAAGTTAAAAAATGTTTTTTATAAATTTATACATATGTTTCAAAAGTATTTGTAATGTGTTCCCTTTTAAAAGTAATAAAAAAGTAGCACAACTGGTTCATTTACAAAAAGATCATAAATGAATCAGTATACATTAAGAACTATAAATGATTTTTTTTTTTTAAAGAATATTTTAATATCTTCATATTGCACAAAAATGCAACAAGAACAACTTTTCAAATGCTTAAAAATAATGTTTTAAAAGTGACATGTTTTGGAACATTAGAGTTTGGTTCACAGAAACAGACAAAAATGTTTGTACATATTATAAGATATTAAATGTAAGTTATTGGAAGTACATTTTGTTCGTATTATGGAAATTTTTCTCACGAAATGTTTAGTTCTTGTTATATTACGTATGAAATGTTTGGTTAATAAACGTGTCAACTAAACAAATCTATTTTAAGATTACTTTTAAAAATAAATATATAAAGAAATATTTTTTAAATTTATTAATATTCTATTGATTGTTGATTATTAAACCATGTTGGATTTCAATAGTCTTGTTTGTAAATAATGATGATTCTGAAATATATAGGATCAAGTTCCTAAATTTATACCGCTGGCAGTTACCGAAGAGGGCATAATCCCATTCGAATCGGTCAAATGGTGGAAAGTTTCCCAATCACACCGAGAGCTGAGTCTTAGAACACCGTCAATACCTATGCATTATTATAGTGCGACGTTAAAACTAATTCAACTCAGATCACAAAAAATATTTAACCCTCGAAGTGCTATCGTCTCGGTGCGAGACGATTCGAATCCCCGCTTGAGTGCTATCGTCTCGCAGTGAGACTATATAACAACTCGAAAATCGAGATATCAATAGATATCAACCGATTTTACGAATAGTCTCACTCAAAATGAAATTCTCTAACAGGTAAGTAGTACTAATTGTTCTTTGGTTGCACTTAAGAGTGAAACGATCAGCACTTGGAGGGTTAAAAATCTATTCGAAATTTATGTTTTTTTAACAATAGGGTTGAGTATGACAAACTTTCGTTTAAATGTGAATTAAAAGAAATATTTCATCTTAAATGTTTTAGGCTATTTTTAAAAATCCCATTTATGATGGGGGCATAAAAGTTGTTTGTGAGAAACATTCAAGTTTCAAAACTTTAAAAATTACTCGAAATTTATTTTCTCCTTAACATGACAAAATAGGGCAAAATCTGGCACGAATATCCATTATCAGAAATATTTTCATCATAAATATGTCAGTCCACTCTTAAAATATAGTTTATGATACCGGTGTAAATAATTAATAAATATAAATATTTTAATTTATTTCGAAATTTACAATTTTTTGATGCTGCAAAATTCAGTACATTTTCGTATAAATAATTATTAACAGGAATACTTTATGACAGCGATCCTCAGTATTGCTAACTGCTGCCAATATACGTCTGTGAGACATTGCAATTCCCTCCTAGTGAGCTCTGCTAAAATCAAAACAATGTTGTCTTGGTACGGATATCGTCTGACTGCGAAATCTCTGGAAAACTGATAAGTTAACCAAAAGAATGCTGATAAAGTAACCAAAAATATGTGCTACCTCACCAATTCCTTTTAAAAAGTTTGCTACAGATCTGATGTTTCTAGGATAAATTCGGTTATAAAAAATTACTTATATCAGAGCTAAAAGAAAGATCAAATAAAAAATCCCGTAGTTAGACTATCAATAAGCTCAAATTTACACGAGGTATTGTGTGATCGCTGCTTTTTATATAGAGACCATACATGACTGTCTCTATGCTCTATTTTTCGAATTTAGAGTCTTCTGCTTGTCCCGTTTGCGACGACGTTCTGACTGCAGAACATCTCTTCCTCTGCCCAGCCCTAAATCTATCTACTTACGTTATTGAGAAGCTAAGGAACTTTTGTTTTCCTTAATCTTTAAATATGTTTGTTTTATTTAGTTGTTTCGTCTCGTTAGATGTGTTTTAATGCAATTTTTGTTTTTAGTTTCATTTTGTGTATTTTGGTGAAATAATTGTGCTCCTTCTCGCCTGCTGCGCTGGAAATTAAAAAAAAAAAACCTTTCCGTACACAAATGATTAAATAGTTTATTTAAAAAGAAATTAGTTCGAATAACCAAAAGTAAAATTATATAGGTGAGGATTTCGACTGTTGAACTATATATGAAAGCTTACTTGTTCGCGAGGTATATAGTGGAATGAACTATTCGAACATATACTAAGCAAGAATTGTATTGTAATCACAAAAATTTCCGAATGTGAGAGTTAGGTAAGGTTATACGTTTTGAGAAATTCTAATGTGTATATATTAATTTTATTCATATGAAATATTAAATAATAATACGAAAAAAATAATAAGAATATGTTTTTTTGTTAAGCTCAAACTTAATAGGCATTTTATTGGTTATCTTCGCCTGATGTATTTAGAATTCCATAAATTCAGGTATAATAATTTTTTTTTACCAGAAATTAAAGAATAATTCTGATACTTTATGGAGTAGGAATTCAAGTTATTTAAATTAAGTTTTGGCAATATCAATTAATATAAAACCGTAAAGAATTTTATATTTTATATATTTTTTATAATGTTCCAACAACTTGATCATTATTAAGGCTTTCATGCGGACCACTTATATTTTTTTTTTCAAGAATATGGAAAATAATTCGCATACTATCTCCAAACATGCGAATATAATTACAAACACTTAAACGTATAGTAATTTGTTTTTTTCTTTTTTCTTTAATTTGTTTGTTAAATTAGTTCTAGGATTCGGATTGCTTAAACAATTTAAACTGCTAAAACTATTCAAACAGCTAAATGTTTGGAAAATCATATTTTAGTCATAATGCATACGTTATCATTTAAGTGTATTGTGTGTTGCTTGCAACAGTTCATATTCGTGTGACAATTGAGCCAAGATAATGGGAAGTATTTCTAGTATAAATGCATTTACCAGAACAACGTAAATACATCTCAAGAGGAAATCTAATTCTAAACAAGATACATTAATCAGAAGATGTAATTGATGAGCCTGGAAGTTCTATCCACAATAGACATGTGTGATGCGTGATGGGCAGCAACTTCGTGCTACTGTTATATCAATCATTTTTTATCTCAATTTAATTTGTAATTGATAGATAACATACAATATTTGCACAAACAATTGTAATTTAATAGTAATTCATAGTATTCACGAAATTCAATAAATTTAACGGAATCTGAATTCAATTAAACTAATAATAAATTATCGAAATCTGCTTTTTACAGAATATAATAGTTTCATTTACAGTGACTATTTATTTTCCTAGAAAAAGGAAAAGTATTTTACGTTTCAAAAGTAACGAATGATTTTATTTGTTTTATTCTAATAATATTTACTTAAGCATTCTTAAATTCCATTCTAACATTTATTAAAATTATATCCGACCATGGCCGTACGATCGTGCGGGTTAGACCTCCATGACATTCACTTACATTTTTGCATCTGGAACAGTCGTATGTAATATAATCAGGAAATGAACAACCGAGATAATTAGCAGAAAGTTCAAAGTACAATTTTCAATCAACAAATGTCGGTTATAGTACATATTTTTCTTTCAGTTTGCAAAAACAGAAGCATGTAATGTTTTAAGGAGGGATTGTTTCGGGTAAGGATTATAGAAATGTGTTTATAATTTATGAATATCGCATAATTTTACCTTCATAATTTTACATAACCTTCCTTCTATCACAAGTTAACGTTTACATATTCGCATTAGTACTGTAGTCATTTCTTTTAATAGGGAAAGCGCTTCATAAATTCTTGTTAAAGCATGATTGTTTTTATTGTAATACAGATCTCTATTACACTAGTGTATATATATATACAAATAAAACCTTCATTTACAAGAGTCACATTTGTAACTATATTTCCTATTATTTCAAATGTTTTATGTTACTCTATTAGGTGCCCGTTGTAAATGATAAGGACTCTTTTAAATCAGATTGAAACAACAGCCTAGAAATAGTGAAACACATTTTTGTTTTAAGGAAAAGAAAGTTATATCTCTATTAATTAAAAATCTTCATCGAAAAAGAAAAGTAGGTTTCTTTTTTTTCTGCCATCTTTTATTTCTGATAGTATAAATTTAGCACAGATATTAAAACAGGTAAACTTCAAACACCCGAGCAACGCATTAGACTGAGAAGAAACATTGCATTATGGAATCAGATTATCAGATACTTCAAATATGGAAATATTCTTGTAACATTCAGATGTATTTTTCATGAAAAAAAAAATTACACATGCATATTTTTTGTATGGTAGCGAAAATATGGTATTTCTACTCAGTTCAACAGAAGTGTCAAATAGCGGTAATCAGACAGATATCCTGTACTTGATACTTTTACCAGGCGTCATTAATGTATCGAATGCAAAATATTATTCTGATATCATAGTTTTATGATATTTGTATCATCATATTTAAAGGATCAATACATTACCAATACTATCTCGCTCAGTTTCATTCACAGCTACAACTAATTATTTAAAAATAAACTTGCTTGTTTGCTAAGAAGATATTAACTTTACCTACTAATTTAAAAGGGCCAATTATCTAAAGGAATAATAAAGTTCATCCTTCCAATAAAAGAGATGGCCTTTTAATTGCCCGTAATGTAGAATTGTATGTATTAAAAAGTAAACTTTTCAATAAACTTTCAATTCCATTCCCATATATATATTTTATTTATAATACCGAATTTAAACATCTCACTGAAATCTGTAGTGTATTTCGTCATTGTATTCCTGATTTAATCTATTGGACTGTTGGTAAGTGACGTCACGTCCAATCAATGATCTGTTCATTCCTTTTTACGTTTATCTCTGCTAGAACAGATCGCAGTCTTAAAAATGTAGTCGTTCATGTTACTTGTATTTTTCATGTGTAATTGTCATAGTCATCTATTAAATTTTGTGTGTTTAAAATGAAACGCCTCGTCATATCCTAGTTATGGCTTATAAATCTTCTCCTGCTCACAAAATACTATATTGGCGACGAGATGAAAAAGAAAAAAGCAAAAAGAAGTTTTGCTCTTCAACATTTTAATAATATCTACTTCAAGATGATTAAAAATGCAATCTGCAGTTCTTCATAAAGAAAATTGATATTTCGAAATGAATCATTATGCGATCGGAGACAGCAGCAGTTAATATCATTGTCTGGTGGCGGGCAGGTACGATTTAGGCGCCAGTGAGTGTAACTATCGTCTGCGATAATCTGCGACTTTTTATTTTTTCGGGAAAGAGAGAAAAAAAGGTATTTACACATTTATATTATTTTTTTTCTTTCTGTTCTTTTATTAGATTGCATGTTTTTATTCTTAGAACTAGTATATTTTCATTAAAAATGTTTCAAAATTTTAAAGAATTCAATGATTCGATTGAATGTTTTGATACTTATATTAGAAGACTAGAACAGAATTTTATTTTGTTTGATATTAAGGATGAAAAAAAAGTTAGTGCCTTAATAACTTTTATAGGCCCGAGATTATATAATTTACTTACTAATTTACTGTTCCCAGAACTCCCTGAATCAAAAACTTACACTGAATTAGTAAATGTCTTAACAAAACATCTATGTAAAATTCCAAACAAAATCAGTGAACGGATTAAATTTAGAAAATGTTGTCAAGGAGATAACGAATCTGTGCAGGATTTTAGTGTTCGATTAAAGAAGCTTACAACACATTGCGCGTTTACAGACGAATCGCTGTCAGAAAATTTGTTAGAACAATTTTTACGCGGATTAAAAAATGAAACAATCCAAAGCAAATTAATGTCTCAGGTTGAAGATTTAACATTTCAAAAAGCAGTAGAACAAGCTGTAACTATGCAAAGTACTGAAAACGACATGATAGAATTACAGAATAAAAATTTGAATTTGAATAAAGTTTCTGTTAGTGTTAGGAAACCAAAACAAAATTATTCTCAAAATAACTTAAGTAAACAAAACGTGAACAAAACTGCGAGTGCAAATAAAAGTAAAACTTATTGTTATCGTTGTGGAAATAGCTCTCATTTAGCAAATGTTTGTAAATTTATTAATGCAGTTTGCAATTTTTGTGAAAAACGTGGTCATTTGAGTAAAGTGTGTCGGAACGCACAAAACAATGTTACTCAAAAGAAAAATGTAAATGTTCTTGATACTGTAGACATTTTGTCATTACAATCTGAAGGCACTACACCTATAAAAATTTGGGTTTTGATAGAAAATAGTGCTAAAGCAGAAATGGAACTTGATACGGGATCGGCGATTTCCGCCGTACCGATAAATCGTTTTCGGAGATTATTTTCAGAACATAAAATGTTTCCTGCTGATGTACAATTAAAAACAGCCACGGGAGAAATTTTCCAGCCCGAGGGATTTGTTAGAGTAAATGTAACTTACGAAAACAAAACTAGGAATGTTAAGTTATATTTAGTTAAAAAAGACAATTTTCCTTTATTGCTTGGTAGGGATTGGATAACTACATTTAATATATTCCCAAACAATTTACAAACTGTTCCGGTAAACAAAGTACAAATCTCGGATAATTTAAATAATTTACTGAATAAATTTCCGGATTTATTTACAAATAACGTAGGTGAAATTAAAAATGTTAAAGCTGAATTACATTTAGAGAAAGACTCATCACCAATATTTTGTAAATCGAGAACAGTTACGTATGCATTAAGGAATGCGGTAAATGAAGAATTGGAAAGATTAGAAAATTAAGGGATAATAAAAGCTGTTAGTACTAGTAAATGGGCAACACCTATTGTTCCGGTGGTAAAACCAAATGGGAAAATTCGTTTATGCGGCGATTTTAAAGTCACGGTAAATAAATTTTTAAAGGTTGACAAATACCCGCTACCAAAAATTGAGGATATATTAGCAACTTTAGGGGGTGGATTACATTTTACAAAAATTGATTTAAACCAAGCATACTTGCATTTACCGGTAGAGGAAAATTCACAAGAATTACTTACGATTAACACTCCTAAAGGCTTATTTAAATTTACGCGATTACCATACGGAATTGCCAGTTCGCCAGCAATATGGCAGAGAACTATAGAACAAATTTTAAAAGGTATAGAGGGTATTTCAGTTTTTATTGACGATATATGTATCTCAGGGGAAACTGATGAAATACATTTAGAGCGATTAAAACAAGTGCTAGAAAGGTTACGTGAATATAATCTTAAAATAAATAAAGAAAAATCTTTTTTCATGAATGATGAAATTACATACTGCGGTTACAAAATTGATAAAAATGGCATACACAAAACGCAAGAAAAAATTTCTGCTATTTTAAATGCTCCAATACCTCAAAACGTAACTCAAGTAAAAGCGTTCCTAGGCTTAGTATCTTACTATTCTAGATTTGTTCCTAAATTATCTACGATTGCTTACCCTCTAAATGAATTATTACGTAAAAATGTAAATTTTCAGTGGATTAAAAAATGTGAAAATTCATTTAATGCAATTAAACAGGAAATTACTTCCGAAAGGATTCTCACCCACTTTAATCCTAAATTACCCTTAATTTTAGCCACTGATGCTTCTCCTTATGGAATTTCGGCAGTACTTTCGCATACAATGCCAGATAACTCCGAAAAACCCATAGCATTTGCTTCTAGAACTTTATCTTCTGCAGAAAAGCGGTATAGTCAGGTAGATAAAGAAGCGTTATCAATAATTTTTGGTGTAAAGAAATTTTTTCAATTTTTATATGGTAGGAGATTTACTCTGTATACTGATAGTAAACCCCTAGTTTCCATATTTTCACCCGTAAAAAGTATTCCGGTACTTTCGGCAGCTAGAATGCAAAGATACGCATTATACTTACAGACATTTAATTATGATATTAAATATAAAAAATCTGCAGAGCACGGAAATGCCGATGCTCTATCACGTCTTCCATTACGTAGTGAAGACTTACTGCTGCCGTCGTCCGATTCGCTACAACCAGAAAAAGTGTCACCAACTTTGTCACCAAATTTATTTGGCAACCTTGATGAATCCGATTGTTTATTTATTCATCAAATCTCATCGTTACCGTTAAATACAAAGATATTATGTGCAAGTTCTAAGCGAGATCCAACATTGAAAGAAATGTACCGACATTTAATATCAGGCACACAGATGCCAAATTACTTACTTTTTGGACATAAACAACAAGATTTTTCTATACTAAATAATTGCATACTACAAGGGAATCGTGTTGTAATTCCTACTGTTCATAGACAAAAAGTGTTGGAAGATTTGCATTTTGGCCATTTTGGCATAGTAAAAATGAAAGCACTGGCACGTAGTTTTGTATGGTGGCCAGGTATTGATAAAGACATTGAGAATTTAGCAAATAACTGTTCTGTTTGTATTAAATTAAAACATAATCCTCCTAAAATGGAAAATCATCACTGGGAATGGCCTACAACACCTTGGAACAGAATACATGTAGACTTTTTTGGTCCAATGATGGGGAAAATGTTTTTAATCGTAGTAGATGCCCACAGTAAATGGACAGAAGTGTTCATTGTTCCTAATACTACTGCTGAGAACACTATAAACTGTCTTTCTTCGCTTTTTGCCAGATATGGCTATCCTGTGTCCCTTGTGTCTGATAATGGGCCACAATTCATTTCAGAACAATTCGAAAATTTTCTACAAAGTAAAGGCATAAAACATAGTTTAACTGCACCATATCATCCATCTACAAATGGTCAAGCCGAAAGATATGTCCAAATTATTAAAAAAGGATTGAAATCCTTAAGTTCAGAATCCGGAAATCTCCAATTTAAGTTAAACGAATTTTTATTCCAATACCGAATAATGCCTCATATTACAACAGGGGAGAGTCCCGCATCATTATTTCTGAAAAGAAATATCAGATCAAAATTAGATTTGCTTGTACCAAATGTTAAAAATTATGTTGAAAACAAACAAAATAAAAATGTTTTTAACAAGAAAAAGATAAGAGAATTCGAAATAAATGAAAAAGTTGCAGTACGCAATTACACATCAGGAGATAAATGGAAAATAGGTAAAGTAATTGCCAGACTAGGTAAACTACATTATAAAATTCAAGTAGGTTCATGTGTATGGAAAAGACACGTTGATCAAATAAAAAGTGTAGGTTCCAGAGTACAACTGGAGGAAACTACAAATCCTGGTGAAATCGAAAAGAACACTCTTGATGGAAATATTCCCATGGTTTCCGATAGCAAGAGTCCACACCTGCAAAGCAATGGAGAATCTATGTCGGGTAGGAGGCCTGCCATTATACCAGATCCAGTGCCAACCGATCCTGCCAGTACACCAGATCCAGTGCTAACCGATCCTCCCACTACACCAGATCCAGGGCCAACCGACAGTAGATCTGTGTCTACAAAGCCTGGAGAAATTGACTGTGATAAAAATATCAACAGTACTGTAAATAATGAACTAAAATCTGAACATTCAAAACTTAAAAACACTAATTTGTCTTTTTCTGAACAGGTTGTAAGAAGATCATCTAGAGTAAGAAAACCTCCCATCAGGTATGGTATACAGAATTAAGGGGAGGAGAGTTGTAGTGTATTTCGTCATTGTATTCCTGATTTAATCTATTGGACTGTTGGTAAGTGACGTCACGTCCAATCAATGATCTGTTCATTCCTTTTTACGTTTATCTCTGCTAGAACAGATCGCAGTCTTAAAAATGTAGTCGTTCATGTTACTTGTATTTTTCATGTGTAATTGTCATAGTCATCTATTAAATTTTGTGTGTTTAAAATGAAACGCCTCGTCATATCCTAGTTATGGCTTATAAATCTTCTCCTGCTTACAAAATACTATATATTTATTTGAATTCTGTTAACAACTCACAGACAGACTCGCAGATGTACATACAAGCCACTAAAAATGCGTATACATACCAGCTACTGAATTTTGTATTTTGGATCTTAAAAAAAATGTACAGCAAATACATCCCTTCAAAAATTTGATTACAAAACATCATTTTCATTAACATTTAAGATTAAAAAATATAAAAATATACATATATATACGATATAATCTACAAAACGGAATGTAATTCGGAATATCAGTACAGTGAAATTGTCCTATGTCACTAATAAAAAATCTAAAACCTAAATTTGAATTACTGTATAACAATTTACTCTCTTATATTTAATAAACAACAACAAAAAAAAAAAAAACTGCTTTATAACTTTCTAAAACAAATTTATTCTTTATTTCAAAGAAAATGTTTGTGTTATAGCCCGAGATACTGCTGAAGAAAAACTCTTCAGAAAGTTTTATCGGGAGGCGCACCTTCCTATTTCGGATTCCTCGATTTACAATAGTTTTGAGGGAAAGGCTTTTAACTCAAATCCTGGGAGATATCAAGAAATATTACGAATGAAACGATTTTCTTCTCCTTTAGAAAAATAACTCTAGCTTTTTTTTTTTTTTTGAGGTAATATAGTAAGGCCTGCATTCGTTAAAATTGTAAAGAAATCCCTTTCTTTTTATATTGAAGAGAGATTTTTGAATATATAAATGATGCTTTCATTAAAAATGTCGAATGAAACACTGTGTGATTAGTTTTGTGTAATTTAATAAAGCACGTTCTTTGAATTACACCCAGTCAAAAAATGTGCTTTTGACAATTTTGGGAAGCATTGTTTATCGTTTATATATTTTATACTTACCATATATACTGCATTTATATTAGTATAAATAAAAGAAATACTGCAAGTATTTAAGCATAGCAATTAATAGTTCTTTCTAAATGTAATTGGGTTCGGAAATACGTGAATTAAAAAGAAAGTATAATAACATGTTATTTATTTATTTATTTATTTATTTATTTTTTTTGCTTTTTTTCAGATTTGTATTTTTGTACATGGTACTAGAAAAAAAATAATAGAGAGAGAGGTGGTGTAAACGTCTATAAATATTGATGTATATTAGGGCTATAAGTTTGTTTGAATTTATCTACAACTTATGTAGTAATTAATAGTATCGAACTGACCCTATAACAGTAAAACAACTCTTTCTGGGTCGGAAGGAAGAGAAAGTTATTGTTTCATTCTATTCAAACAGCCCCAAATTTACAAGAAAGGGGAGGTGAAATTGAATTGATTAATAAACACGTTGAGACCTAGGTATGGGTTGTGCATATATTGAATTTTATATATATAATTTCACTATAACTTTTTTTTTACGATTTTGAAATTTTCAAATGGTCATCATTTTCAAGCATGTTATCGGGCGCAGTTGGTAGAGTTACTCATCCACGACATTTTTCAGGTATGTCTACTGTTTAGTTTCAGTTGGATTTTTCAATATATTAAAGCTATTGTTATTATATATATATACAATATAAAAACTTTTTCAAACATTTTTTAAGAAGATATGCAATTTCAAGAATGAAAGAAAGAAGATGAAAGACAAATAAAGATGATGATGATGATGATGACGATAATAATAATAATGATAATAATAATAATAATAATAAAAATAATAAAATGAAAGCATACACAACTCAATTTCTCCTTTCGCGCATTGGTTAGATTTAGCGCTGTTAGGCGATACGTTTGCTAGCACCGAGATTGCCGTGTACGAACAGAACTGTGTTTTGCTTTTCCGCTAAGTACCCAAAATCAGTCGCCTAGCAGTGTAAAATCGCCAAATATGCTTAATTTTGATAATTTTTTGTGGTCGCTGTAATTAATTTCAGCCGATATTTTTTTTCATTTTCTGGAGTTTTATGAAGAGTAGAATCACATATATTTTTTTCAATACTTTTTGAAAATGACACCTTTTGAATGTTTCCTTGTTAGTCATTCTAGAACAGAATATAAATTATGGAATCTGTTGCTTTTGAACAGAGTTCATCGTTTCAATAGAATGCCAAACATCATAAATGAGATTTCGTTCGTATGCCTAAAATTCAGGAAGCATGCTTGTAAAAATAGGAGTTGTGTAGACCTTTCCAAACTGCACTACTTTCTTAAGTGCGTACAGAAATTCATTCTCTTATATTAAACAAGTAAACAACGTGACTTTTTATATATATTTGTTTTGCTGATTTCGGGAACGATTTTGATGAAATTTTAGGGTTAGAAGTTTTTTGCACCGAAAAAAAAAAAAAAATAATAATAAATAAATAAACGTACGATTGTACTAATCTTCATCTTCAGGAAAATTCTCGTTCTCTGTTAAAACTTTATCGGGCAGTTTCAACATATAGCAAAAATTGATATACTCGGAAATTGATATAATCTACCTATTGTTTACGCGGAAATTAATATAAAAATTTAAATGAAAGTTTGGTGTTAACGTTTTTGTAGAGAGCTAAATTTATGATACATATCCTCATCTTCAGGAAAATTTGCGTTCGTTTTTAATTCTTTGTGGGCCAATCTAACCATATGGCAGAAAATGGGTTTACTCGGAAATGGACAAGAGAAGATTTTGATGAAAGTTAGGGGGTTAAATAGTTCATAGGGAACTAAATCGATTAAACATATCTTCATCTTCAGGAAAATTCGAGTTCGTTGTTAATCCTTTATCGGCCAGTTTGCACCATGTAACAGAAATTGGGTTTACTCGAAAATGGATACAACTATTTGAATGAAAGTTTGTGGTTAAGTGTTTTTAGGAAACAAAGTCAGTGATACATAGCCTCATTATATCATGACTTGACTCTTTTGCTTGCTTGAATATGCATAAAAATATGTTTTTTCGTGGCTCCGATTTCAGAGAAAGAAAATGATTGAAATCCATGATAACTTGAAGGCTTGTTAAACATATAAATTGTGTAAATAATTCTGTTTAAAGTGCAAATTTCTGCAATTTAGAATTTCTATTTAATGACTATATAATAAACTATAAAAACTGCTTTGCTAGTCATTGACTTGACTTGCGTATGCATGAATCATATTTCCAAAAACAAACAATATCTAAATATCTAAATATCTGAATTCAAATTTGTTGCATTTTGTAACTTAATCCGATCCCGATAGCAGAGAAGTATCATAATTATTTTGGATTTAGTTAATTACTTTTATATTATTTTAATGTTATTATTATTTTTATAATTTATTATAATGACTTTCATTATTTATTTCACATTTTCTTCTAACTAAGAAAAATGTTTTGACTAAAACTTAGCAGTTTATAGCAACGGTAGTGAAAGAAACAAGCCAAATCGCCAATTGACTGTCCTTATAAAATATTAAATCTAGTCTTTTAATTTCTTTTATTCTTTTTTTTTTTTTTTAAGTCAAGGATAAAATTTATTTTTCTTTCAGTGTATTGTATCATTGTGTGGTGGCTCTTTTTTCCCCCTGAATTATACGTCTTCTGTTATTTTATTCTTTCCGAGGATGACCGATTATAAAGTTTCAAACCAAGGATGTATGGAGTCACTTTCAGCGTTACATGTTTCATCGCATGACATTAGATTCAGTGAAAATTTTGAGCTTTTATTATTAAGAAGCTAAATCCTTAGGGCATATAACCATGTAAACACTGTTGTCCATCAGGAGCACATATCTGGTGGTAACAACATATGTCTGTAACACATTCATAAAATATTAAATTCTTTCAAAAATTTTAAATTTTTTTTATTTCTCGTTATGTAAATTTCATCAGGCTATATGGGTCATTCTCTGAAAAGTGGGCATTTTTTTTTTTTTTTTTTTTTTTTTTTTTTAAGTAAAAAAGATAAAACCTTAGTCCAAATAAAATTGCTCCAATTTTTTTTTTTTTTTTTTTTTTTGTACATGTACACATATGTTACAATTAATAAAAAAAATAATATAAACCAAACTGTATCTGATAAATTTTGATATAGCAATTACTTTTATTAATTAGAAAAATGAGGGAATGACTGTGAGGGAATGACAAATTTCTTCTAAAAACTACTTTATAAAAATATTATTAAGTTTAGTTATATTTTCAAACGCTAAATATTTATTAAAACATATTTTTATTAATATAATATCATAAAAAAGCAAATTTGATTTATTTTAGTTAACTTTATAATGAGTGAGGGAATGACGTATAATAAAAATACTGTATTTCAATCTAACGTTTGAGAGCCTTATGCAACTCATTGTAAAAAGTTTCGAACAGAACACAACATGGCTTTTTACTTTGCTGCTATACAAATTAAGTTTGACTTATATAAAGCACGGGCTGCCATTAATGGAGTAAGTAGGGGTGTGATTATAGTTTGATGAGGGAATGATATCTAATACCAGGGACAACAATAAAGTGTCTTCTAATTTCTTTCATTGCATAATATATAAATGTAGTATAATGGATAAATATTTATTAAAGTATGTTTAATAAATTTTTAATTCAAATAATCCAAATATACATGCTTTAATACTATAGAAACCATTTTATTTACTTACATGTGGGAATGGGGACACAGTGAGGGAATGATATTTTGCATTTTAAAAATTATTTAAAAATTATATTTGAATTCCAATAACCAAAGAATAACAGTTTATATGTAAAACCAACTAATATTGATAGTTTAAACAGCGTTTTGTTTTTGTGCTTTTAAAAATATACCCTCAAGACTACTGGGACATGAAATGACCACTTTTCAGAGAATGACCCATATATATATATATATATTTATATATAATATCTTCTTAAAAAACATACTTTTTATTTTTACTTTCCGAAAACTATAGTAAGGAAAGTATTGTAATCATTTCAAAAATCCGAATTTGAGATTTTGATGTTTCTATACGTTTCGAGGTCCAATGAGTCCGTTTTCACTATTTTTGCGATGATGTACGTATGCGTGTGTGTAGGTATGTGTGTATGTATGAGTGTATGTATGTGTGTATGTGTCTGAGTGAACACACTAGCGTCTACACGCTTTGTTCGAATAAGTTGAATGTTCGTACGTATATTGTAAGCCATCATAGTACGAACCCTATTGATTTTGGTGAATCTAGCACTTATAGTTTTTTTTACAGGGATACAAAGGAACATTCTTTACCATTAGGGCCTATAAGACAAAAATCTTAAAAGTGCGATAGCATCTAAACGCCATATTCAATTGAGCAAAAAATTTATACACATATTATAGGTCACAGATACACAATCTATATAGATTTCGGAGAATCTAGCAGTTATAGTTTTTTTTTTTTTTTTTTTTTACAGGGACACAAAGAAGAATTCTTTATCATTATGGCCTACGGGGCCAAATTTGTAAAAGTGTGATAGCGTCTAAACGCCTTATTAATCTGAGCAAAAAAATTTTACACATGTTATAGGTCACAGTTGCACCAACTGTACATATTTTGGTGAATCTAGCACTTACAGTCTTCTTACAGGGACACAAAGAAATATTCTTTATCATTATGGCCTATGGGACCAAATTGTTAAAAGTGCGATAGCATCTAAACGATTTATTCAATTGAGCTGAAAATTTATATGAATATTATAAATCCCTGTTGCACTAACTGTAAGCATTTTTGTGAATCTAGCATTTATAGGTTTTTACAGGGACACAACGAAAAATTCTTTATCATTATGATCTATGGGCTCAAAGTTCAGTAGCGTTAAGTAAAACATCGTGTAATATATGGAGGAAAAATACTCAAACACTCTATTATGTTTTTCTCTCTTTTGTTTCTTTAACAACTCCTCTTTCTTTACTTTATATACAAAATTGTTAATTTCTCAATGTTCGGAAAATCGCGTGGAGTCACTCCAGATTGTTTACAGAATCTGTTTGACTTTTCAATAATTTAAAGATTTATATCAATAATTAATTTATATACTTATCTTCAGCAGCAATTAGAAAACACTGATTCTTAAATTTTAACTAGTATTTCCATAAATGATCTCTAGTTAAAATACATGATATTTATTCTCTTATCGTGTATTTAAGTAAAATAATCTAATTTACCACAGTAATAACAATTTCAATTCCTTTTCGACGAGTAAATACGCTTATTTGTATTGAAAACCTTGTTGCCATTTACTTAACCACTGTAATAAAAGAAAAAAACAACAGGATGTAAAAAAGAATACTTCAGTGAAACTTAAGCATTAGGGAATTTTTGGATTTTTCCGTCATCGCAATTTTTTGTCATTGATTTTACTTGTTTGAAAATTAGTAAGAATAAGCACATAAAAATATTGAAAATATAATAAAAAACTTTAAATAAAGTTTCTATAGCCAATTATATATATATATATATATATATATTTTAATTGACAATATACATGCAAGCTAGATTGATAACTCAACTAAAAACAAATGAGATTAAAATAAATAACTACTTAAAAATTATTCATGTGATCGTTAATTTACTAATAAATTTTTACATCATTGTTAATTTAATTTTTTTCATATAATTTGTGCACATTTTTTTAATATTTAATGTATGTTAAATTATCTCAAACCTCAAAGTTAAAAACAGATTTTTTTTTATTCCAATAATTTAACTTTCATGTTTACATAAATAACAATGATAAAAATTTATTATTCAACACAAATAATATTTAAACAAAAGCTTCTAATTACAATTTAAAATTTTATTAAACCCCACTCTCTTTAAATACGCATTTATTCGGAACAAAAATTAAGTAACATATTTGAGATTTATTCCGAGTAATTGCTGTGATAAGTAGATGCTTTAAACAAAAGCTTTAGTTGTAAATGTAATGTGCTTTTGAAATGTCACATGGGAAATTAAAACCATACTTTATAAATTTAGGCAGTGAAATTTGTCTTTACGTTTTGGCAATGTTCCATAAAGTGTTTTACCTCCAGTTACAACTAAATGCTTTGTTTCAGGTTCATGATTTTGTTTAAAATTCATCATTTCAAAATAAAGACTTAAACTAAATAAATTGTTAACTTTGAAAATTTCCCATTAAAACACTGCACTGAGAAAAATTCTGTAACTGACATCTAGAATGTAAATTGTGGCTCTAGAAAAAATATTTCCATGCCATCTTTTTAAATTCTAGTCCCCTTTGAAAGCGAGTTCTAGAAACCCCTATTAGAATTCTAGAGTTTGTCTACATTATCGAGGTCAAATTTATTTGAAAATACCTTCAAATAAATGCGAAAACAAGAGGCAGGTTTCAGCAACAATAATCTTGATTTATAACCCAATTTCTGATAATCAAGCGAGAATTTCTCACCATACAAATTATTCAGAATATTCAGAATATCGTTTCACCATCTAGAAATGTGTAGACTAGAAATCCTCAATCATTTCGTGTATTCAATTTATTGGCGTGTCATGCGCATGGCTCAGAAATTTATATTTCAAGTTAACCAGTTAGTTGTCGCTAGTTGGTCGATTTGCCGCCCATCTTTCAGTGTTGCCAGAATTTTATATTCAATTGGCACCAAAAATTTTTAGAAGTGTCATTTGACATACATAAAACGCGAATAAAATCGAAGAAACGTCGATCACATCATTTCTTAAAATTATTGGTGACAGTTAAATAAAAAGTGCGCAATTTGTAATAGGTGGCGCTGTCTATAGCGACTACTAACTGGTTAAGGGATTTAGAAAATGGCCACTTATTCATTCTATTGTACATGAAGACGGTATATATATTTTCTCAGTGTGAAAGAATTTAACAGACTCCAAAATTAAAATTTGTTTTTCACATTTAAAAAATATAAAAATAAAAGTTTATATTGTGGACATGAAATGAACAGCTTCATTTTTTAATAGAAAAATTTGCTACTGGATTAAAAATATTGACGTATTGCAGAATTTTGAAATTTCATTTTTTTTTTTTTTTTTTTTTTTTTTTTTTTTCTGAAATAATTTTTTAAAATGGTTTGGAAATCCAATATAGATAAATAAATAAAGAAAAGAAAATAATTATCATGAATTTATGTATTTTTTCTAATCTGTTTAAGTACTTTCTTTGCATTTTCTGGTATTCCGTAACATCTTCCCTGTTTAAAAGGCAATATAAAAAACCATAATTTTATTTTTTTTTCATATCGGATAAAATAACATTAGTTACATAATATAAAAATTACTATGCGTGAAGAAACCCACATTTTTACGATATTTTATAACAATTAATTGTGTTTTATTCTATAATAGCTCAAATTATTTGCACCAACCGCAGAGAGCACTGCAACAAGCATGTCCTCTAAGATAAAATAAGGAGAGCCGTGGTCACATCCAAAAATTTTAGTATTTTAAATTATATATTAAAAAGAAACTTCAATAAAATGTTCTTCTATGCATACATTTTATATTCTAGTTATAGATTTAAATTTACTATTCAGGTATTGCAAAAGGTACATTTCTAAATCTCTGTTTTTGGTCATTGTATGTCCTGCCATTTTAAAGTAAGAAATTATTATTTTATAATTTGCACATATATATGCAGAACATTAGCTATCAAAGAAAATCCTATATTGGCCACATTATAAAATTAGTCTTTATCATCAGAAGGTGCAAGGTACTAGATGTTTCTTGATAATAACTTATAATGAGAATAAAGTTTAGATTGTGTGTCACTCACACGACTTTCATATTTAATTTTAAATTTTAAACTTCATTTTTTTTAATTTCACACGACTTTCGACCTTGAGTTTCAATACAATAAAAGCAGATAAGATAAAAAGTGCTGTGTATGGACCTACTTTAAAACAATTTTTAAAAGGTTTAAGAACAGCTTTATATGACATATAAGTCTATGTGCATGTACTGATTCTTTCAACCCCCCTTTTAAATACAATATCAATATTTATCAAGAATTAATGGCTATTATTATTTTTAAAAGTTCATTCAATAATAATCCAATCCGCAACTCGCATTGGAACGTGTTAATCTTGGTCAATTTTCCCTAGTAATTCAAAATACCAAATTTGAATTATCTTCTATTATTTATTATTATGTTGCTTTCAGATCAACTTCTAAAAACTTTACTTTCTTATTTAGGGGACCAAAAAACGCGTTATTACACATAAAACCAAATCAGAGAAATAAACTTCAAATAATACTTCGTTAATTATATGGGTATGATAAATTAATCTTTCTTCCTCAGCAATTTTCGCAATTACATACAACAAAAAATAGTTTTTGCTTGATTTTAGGTGGCGTTGTATGATGTCTATAAATTATATACACACCATAATGTGTATTTAATTTCAGTCCTGTACTAATAACGCACATCACAACCTGAAATACGTTTCTAGCAATTTAAAAGTATACCAGTCCAAGTATAAAGTCTCATTCTATTCTAGTTCTGTTGGGTAGCCCAGTAAACCAATGGTGTTTGCCTATAGATGTTAAACTGTACCTATAGTATATTTTGTCCATAGATATAACGTATATGAATTTTCTAAGATACCCTGATACACGAACCATTAAATGCATCTCAACGAAAATTTTAGTACACCATCCCTACATAATATACATCTAGAATATTGAACTTTAACTTTCTGCAATTATTTAAAAAATTTGGCACCAAATCAATACTTTTTTCTATCATATATATTGTGAGAGAAAGAAAAAAAAAGTAATTTAATAAAATAATTGCATCAAATTTACAACGATGTGTCGAAAAAAAGAAAATAAAGTATTATCTTTGATTTGAAATAATAGAGAAAGAATATTTAATAAAATATATAAGATTCCATTTTATGTAAATATATCGTTGATATTTTTTTTTATGGTTTAATTTTTCTTTTTTTTTTTCTTTTTGAAAGAACTTAATCTAAGCAATCGCTTACTGCTTTTTTATTCAAATTTCCCAACTTGGCACAATATTCCACCTTTACTCTGCAAGTTGTAACAATTGGTAAAACAAATAATAGAGTCGAAAATAAAAAACAAGATACGGAGCATTATTGGAGGGAAAAAAAGATAAAAAAGGAGTCAACAAAAGCGGTTATATATATGTTAATTATTATATTAACATGTTATTAGTATATATATATATATAAATGTCCTCCTATCCAAGATTACTGCCATGTCCCAAAAAACATGAAATGATAACATTTAATAAAATTACTAGTACGTATAATGTATTTAAATATGTATGTATTTATGTTTTATTTTAAAATTGGAGTGTGTATATTTGCATTTATTAAAATGTTTTTTGGACGTCTGTGTATTCTAACACATGAAATTTGTATATATTATTATGTGTATCAGGTAGTCCTTAACGATGTTTTTTTATGAACCATTCGGATTAATTAGACGAACCATAAAAATACAAAATTACCGATTTTTCTTATAACAGATTTTTTTCATTAGCAGAATTCTATTCAATAATATCTTTTCTTTATTTTAGTTTTAGTACGCTCGAGTTCATTAAATTGTCGGCAGCTTTAAAATTTATTTGACCAGTCCTCTTGTAATAAAATTGAATTAAATGATTAACGTATCACATTTTGATTCTTACAGTCTTTTGAGCATTCCAAGGTTACAATTTAGATTCCATGATGTAATCTAAAAAATAATATAATTTTTTAGATTAATATTTAAACCGATAATAAAGAATTGAAAATACCATAATAACTAAACAGGAAATGAGTAACAGATTTTAAAATACGTTTAATTGAAAATCTGGGACATTAAGCGGACGAAGACCAACTAGTACTAATACTAAACGATCAGATTAAAGTTATAAAACTTTTAGTATCTTTTTACTTTATATTCAACATTTTGAAGGATATTTATATGAATAATAGTCAAACTCATCATTTTCATTGTTATTCAATTAATCTTTAGATCATTGTTTAATAATAGTATTGTTTTGTCCATTACATGATAAATGTTTTAAGAAAAATGGAATCCCGCAATTACGTATTTGCTCGTACTAAAATAATTAAGAAATAATATTACAAAGTTTTCAGATGATGATGCATATCATATTTAATACATACAACTCTCACTTACCAGCTTTTTAATAAAACATGTTCCTAATATGAGATAAGGCAATTTAAATGAAATACTGTATTCAGTACAATGTGAGATATAAGAATCTTACTACTATATAACACCGTCAAAAATGACGGAATGTGAAATGAATTAAGGTAGTGAATCAACGAAGGCTATGTCTGCTTTGCTGGTCACTATATTTAAAGGAAACACTTTTCTATATCGCTTTACAAACAACAATAAAATTTAAAAGAATCATGAAATTGCTCTAAAGCAATTCTTGTCCCCGCTGCTTTTGGTAGCAACCCACTCATTCACACACTCTCGGGTGCCTGTCCCTATTGCCTGTGACAATAGCTTACCAGTGGGTTTCCATTTGGGTGCTTATCAGATAACAGTTTCGAAACGGACAGTATCGAAAAGTTTGAAGTAGAAATTTTATATTTGAATACCAGTTGCATATGAACAACGCTATACGTGGTGTACATAATATTTTCTTTCGCATTATTTTCTACATTTATTTGATTTATTCGATCAACTATAAAATGAGAACAATTTCTCGCCAAATTAATTCTCGATTTAATTAATATATTAATTATTATAATTTTAATGCTAATTTTAATGTCGTATTTGTCTTCTAAAAATAATATTATACGAATACGTAATTTTTTACGCTAATAACTATTGATTTGTTATGTAACTATTATACTCGACCTGAACTGATCGGTTTTTAATGATATGGCAATCAACAACGAAAATATTATCTAAACATTATAATTCAATCTCTATTATTGCGTTGACTATATCATTTAATGTAATTTATCGGGAAAAAAGAAGAAAGAAAGCTTAATTGGCGAAAAAATAAAACTTAATCCTGTTTCCTTTATTTCAGGCATCGAAGTCATCGATGTTACGCATGTGTCAGGTCTTCTGCAATTTTATAAATATAGTGATGAGAGAAAAGATTGGATTTTAACACGCCATCAGCAGGAATGTATTAGCGTTAGAGTACCCTTAGCGTTCAACCATTCACGGTTCAGAGTTATCCCGATTTCATTACGACTACAAATTTTGAACGTATAGTATATGTGCTGTACTGCATAAAATTTTCAATAATTATTTTACAAACATCATGAAATGAAAACATGTGACTTTTTTTTTAATTTATCAATTTAAATAACATTATAAAATACGCGCAGAGGCAAGAAAAAAAAAAGTATAGTTTATTATGAAAATTTAGTTCATCTACAATTTAGAGTACTGGTTTAACAGTAAATGTAGATAAAGATTTACAAATTTTCTAATATAGAAACTCCAACAAATGTGTAGTTTAATAATAACTAATACAAAGTTGGAGAAATATTTTTCTACCGAGGCAGATGATACTGGTATAGTATACAAACGTTAAATATATAAATCAAAATCTACGATGAAAATTCATGTTTTATCACACAAATTTAAAAATAAAATTATGTATGATTCTTTCATTCATTATGGAATCAAGAAAATAGTCAGGGTTCTTTATTAAAATAGTACCTAAGTTAAACAAACTTAAAAACACATAAAAAAAAAGAAAAAAAAATCTAATGTTCTAAAAACTTCAATTCAGTAGATGTGCATAAAATACATGTATGCAAAACTAGAGAACAATCGGATGATAGAAAGTAGGATGAAATTCGAAAACAAACTTTGACCTGTAGTTCAGGATCCATAATCACTAAGGTCATGCACCTAAATCCATTGTTATTTAACCATGTATCGTCATCGGAGTTCTACATGTATGCAAAATTTTAGCTCAATCGAAATTAAAGGGAGAGGATAAAATTCGGAAAGAAATTTTGAGCTGAATTTGCGGGCCAGAACCACCTGGATCACAAACTTATGTTACTGTTTGAGTATGTATTATCAGTAAGATTATATATAAATGCAAAATTTCAGCTCAATCCAAAGATAGGAAGTAAATGAATATTTATTTCTGAAATTTGAATTACACACATTGAAAAAAAATGTACGAAGTTAAATAAAAGCCTGTAAAAAAAAAAAAAAAACCCTGATATAAGTTCAGGGTGATGATCAGCTAACAACATTTTTGATAAATTTTCTGACACCTATTTTTGAAAAAGATATTGTTTTCCTTAAATATTTATTAAAACATGTGAAAATCTAACATGAGATTTTTTTTTTTTGTGTACTTTTATAAACAGGAATTTCACAGCATTTTCTGAAAATATTTATAGAAAGTATCAGAAAAATATTTTGTATCTTTCAGTATTTCAGTTTGAGAATGCTCTCAAAACTGTCGTTAATCGAAGAATACTTTGAAACGAATCATTTTTATGGCTTGTAGATAAAAGTTTAAAGAGAGTTCCCTGTAACAACTCACATACGAATATATTTTTCAGATGCATTATTACATGTTTTTTTTTTTTTTTTTTTTTTTTTTCCATAATGGTGTATGTAAGAATATATGAAAGTGTTAAAGGAGGCACAAATGGTTTTGCTATAAATGTCTTTGGGAAATTGTTATTTTTTCAACATTTTCTAGTTGTGCAGACAAATGAACCAAAATATTGTTTAAAGGATAAAGAATAAAAGGTTTGTAAGAAAACCCTATAATTTACCAACGCCTGTTAGAGTTTCTAACAAATCACAAATGATTTTTCTTTTGCTACATTCTTTTATTATATATATATATATATATATATATATATATTAATAATGTAAAAGAAATGTATGAAAGTGTTTTAAACGACATAAATGATTGTACTATATATGTTTCAGGGGAAATCGTATTTTTAAAGCATCTTCAATTTGAGAAGAAATCTGCAGCGAAATATTTATTTATTTATTTATTAATAATAAATAATAAAAGCTTAATAAGAACAGACAATTAATTACAAAATTATGTTGCAGTGTTCTCTGTAATAACTCTCATACGAATATCTTTTTCACAAATTTCATCTATTTTTACTCTTATTGATAGAGTTTATAAAATGTCCTAGTAATTCAGAAGACTGTATCCCAAATAGGGTAGGTGCTCAAGGGATTGGCATGCTCCAGAAATTTTCATCTATCCCGAAGTAACTAATAAATAAGATAAATAGTAAAATAATATATTTTTCATATAAGAATTTTAACATTTTATATCAAACACTGGAGCATAGGTTGCTAATAACTGGTAAAATGAATAACTAGCAGTGTCACACAATCGATCATAAGGGGCCAATTACAGATAAAATGAAAAACTGGCAGTGTCACTTACTGGAAAATTGAGTGGATGTCAAATAAAAATTCATAAAAAAAAAAATAATAATTGTTATGAAATGTATATATTTTAACATACATGTGGTTCTGAATGACTTTCATGCCATATGTACTAACTTAAGATTTCTAAAAATATTTTCTGATGACTAGAACATTAAAAACATCAGAGATTGCTCTAAAAGTGCCAACCACTGGTGCACTTACCCTATATTACTTGATGATAACGATTAAAAATCTTTGCAAACAAAAGTAAAACTAAAAATGTATATTTGAGTGTTCTCTGTAACCACTTGCACATATATATTGTCTCTAAGAATATTATTCGTTTTCCAATTTCATATAAGGGTGCAATATAAGGTTTCCAATATAAGGTGCGTCATAAATTCGTGAAACTTTTTAAAATTCATAATATAATAAGTCATGCTCGGAAAAAGTTTTGTTATTAGGAGTACGATTAGTGACTCATTCGATCTTTTCCATGTATAAAAAATGAATGTAAATGAAAGAGAGCAATCATACTTCATACTGACACAATGTATGCTAATTAGGTAAACATAAACAAACAATTTGACGGATCACAATAACTTGAGACTGTGTATTTATTATATCCCCATACCTGCCGAGAAAAATTTACAAAATTCGCTTCCCAGTGCCACAATATTTCACACAGGAGCGTATGTTATGCGTTCATTGTTTCAGAAATATTCCTTTTCAAATTCCTCCCACTCTCCACTTCTCTGAAATAAGTAAATCCATCAAAAATACTAACAAAGTCAAATCTAAGATTATTTTTTTTGCATTCCAAAGCCATGGAACCAGTTTTTCTGGTAGAAGCGCTACATAATGGATCGCACTTTGGAAAAGCGTATATATAAGCACCAGACTATTAACGCATCCGCTTAGAAGGATATATACGCTCGAGGCAGTTAAGGGGTTAAAGTGCAAGATGTTTGACATGACCACCGGCGTAAGGTATCACGCAAGTGTATTATAGCTGAAACTTAGTACAGCATGCTGACATAAATGACACCAACTAGACCGTTTGTCAGTTTAATAACAAACATTTGATCTGGTAAGACAGTATATTGTCGATATCTAATATCGAATCTATTTCCAATCAGGTGTTTTATTTTTAGGCTAATTTTCAAAAAAGTCTGAAGATGACCTGTAAATGCCTTCTTTCTGTTACTTTTTGATTCATTTTTCATAGATGTGGAAAAATTGAGTATCCCTCGGATCATATTTCAACAAAACAATTTTTCCTTTCGAACATTACTCAATTTATTACGAATTTTTAACGTTTGCACGACTTTATGTCACAGTCAATATGTAGTGATGGTGTATTAAATTGTTGCAGAAGACAAAAGTATATCTAT
This sequence comes from Salticus scenicus, assembly GCA_963930645.1. NCBI lineage: Eukaryota > Metazoa > Arthropoda > Arachnida > Araneae > Salticidae > Salticus > Salticus scenicus. The sequence continues at coordinate 379,013,660 of OZ005648.1, forward strand.
GAGTGAGAATCCATGTTTTCTTAGCATTTTTAGGTTGTGAGAAATATGCTCAGTAATTTTGATGCGTTCAGTAATAAAAAAAAAAAAAACATTTTTACAAACACAAACAATTATAAAATCATATTAGAAAGATTCTTGGGATATAACTTACATATAATATATTTTCGATACTTTATTTCATTTTTTATTTTGAACCAGAGTCTGTTATATAAATAAACTTGTTTAAAAGAAGACCTTAATTGAAATAAGCACTTTAAATTACAAAATCCTGTAACTCAATAAAAATAAATATTATTATAGCAAATTATAAAATTAAAATTTTAAGGAAATTTTAATACCTTATCCTGCTTTAACTTTTCTTTTAATGAGAAGTATTAGAGCAGATGTGTAAAGCTATATAAGTATGAAAAGTAGTGATTTTCTGTTGAGAACAGAGATTTCAAAGAGCATGTGTAGTAAAAGAAACATTCATAATAATAATAATCGAGAAAAGATTATTAAACGAAAGGGCAAAAGTTTTTTTTTTTTTTTTTTTTTTTTTTTAAAGCTGGGATGTGTACTGAATACATAAATTAGTTTAATTAATAAAAAAGTTTAGCCAAAATGTTTTTACTTGAAATAAGTCTAACGAAGGTATCACACATGCAGCATCAGTAAGACAAAGTATATAGTTTAAACAGTTTTTTTTTTTTTTTTTTTTTTTTTTTTATTAATACTGCATATAAATGTTCAGATCATTAAGTTAAGTAGATTTTCCATCCCTAGGCCCTAAATTTCTCTTTAAGAAATGCCATTGAAAATTAAAGCAGATTCTATGACACCTGAATGAATTTAATTTAAAAGTTCTTCAGTTTCAACCACACTTTAATGAAACCCCTACAATCGGCTTTTCTAAGCTTTCAAAACTCTTTGTATAGGGTTTTTATTGAAGAGAGATTTGTAATGTAAAGTAAAAGCTTTGAAGAATAAATGCATTTTAGTTTGTACACAAAGGCTAAAGGTGTTTGCCTAGTAATTCATATAACAACGTGAAGAGAGTGTAAAATATGCACCGGAGGACTGGTGCAGGAAAATAATAAACACAATTTTTTGTATAAATGCTATAAGTTACAAAAACTCGCATAAGTGAAATAAATCCAATCACACAAACCTAAATCAGAAGCTAAATTTTCCATTCGTTGATACAGTTTTTCCTCTTCATTACACCTGTATGTTTTGCGTATTTTCGTTAGAGTCAGTTCCGTTTGTTTATCTCAGTTATGATTGTGTGATTCTGTTCACAATTTTCAAAGCTAATTGCTAATATGCGGTGTACAATTAGATAAAAAAAAAAACACTTACATTTCACCTAAAAGTATCATTCATCGAGAGTGAATATTTATTTGGAGAACTTGTATTGTAGGATTGATCTATATATATTTAACCAACTGTGTCAAAAATTCAAGAACCGAAAATTAAAACATGGGCCCTCTGCTTATGGTGTGAGTGTTCTAAAAGTGAGCCACCCAAGCTAATTACAACTTGGCACATCCATCTCACATTAACACACGCACTTAAATATTCATCGTTGATGAATAGTATTTCTAAGTAAAAATTTTGTAGTTCATCAGAGTTGTGGTACAGTTAATATGCTCACCTATTAAATCTGCATTTGCTGACAAGGTGACTTTACCAACGTATAAATTGTGAGAAGTGTCGATATGGTAATCAGCTAGGGTAGCACAGTGGTAGAGCATTCTCATGGTAAGCGGAGTGTTCGTGTTGAGTTTTCGGTTATGGCATTTTTCACACAGTTGATATACGAAAAAATCAACTTTATACTCCTGTTTCTCTGAATACCGCATTCAAATTGCAGAATATTGAATGTCTGAAAACCCGTTTTTCCAAAATCCGAAGTTCCTTAATTAGAAACATTAATGAAGATATCTTACCTATAATAATAATAATAATAATAGTAATAATAATAATAAATAACAGTATATATATGATATAGTGTACTATGTTTCCGTATTTTCATACTGTGTAGTTAAAAGGACATAAAATATCCATTTCTTATAAAATATTCATTAAAATTAAATGCTCTTTGTTTGTTTGTCCCCCCCCCCAAAAAAAAAATATATATATATATATATATATATATATATATATATATATATATATATATATATTTATTTACTTTCCCATCTAATAAAATGCTTTTGTAACACAGCTTTTTCTGCACTTTTGATATGATTTTTTTTTTTCTTTTTCGAGTGTGGAAAAAATACTATACAACCTGCTTGATTACTTCACTGGTTACTTTTAAGAAGGGGAACCATTTCATGATTAAAAAAAAAAAAAAAAAAAAAAAAAAGATTGAAAAAAAATAATAATGAAAATGTAGAATTTTTTCTTGAAGAAAATTCGTATTTTCAAGAATACTTTAAATTAATTAGTAAGGCTGTAAAAAAATAAAATAAAATTTAGAAACAGAACTACTGCGTTCACTCATTCTTTTTTTCTTTTCTTTTTTTTTTTGTTTGTTTGTTTTTCTGATACAAAACATTTAAAATTCCAATAAACAATTTTATACAAAAAAAAAAAAAAAAAAAAAAAAAATATTAGAATATATTTAGATCGGTTTGCAATTGTTTACTTCTCATTTGAACATTTTCGCATAGCATTCTTTCATAAAATTTTACACTTTTTCTGTTGATTTATTTGGGATATATTTACCTTTTAAAAACTACTACCAAATATTATTAAAAAGCTTCGCAGTATAGTGATGCTGTGTTTTATTGTGTTTATTTATTTATTTTTTATTCTCTTTTGTATTTTATAGAATTCACCTTCGCGTATTACTTTTCAAAGCGTCTTTCAAGAAACAGCTTTTATTTCGTTTAATCTCAAAAGATTTTCTTTGTATATATATAGCAACATTTGTATAATAAAGTCTAACAAAAATATTTATTCGATTCATTTTTTTTTTTAAATCACTTATATATATATAAAGTAATATGTATAACAAAACCACAAAATTTAAATTTCAAGGCTTTGTAGGTGATTGTAGCTGGTTTATGATTTTTATGTCGCAGTAAAATACAAATTTCTATTAATAAAATCAAATATTTAAAAAAATTATTTTTAATGTTTTAAGGAGCCTACGAAATAATTACAAAATATCTTTGGAGTACTTTAGATTGCATATATAAATTCGGTCTTCTGTGTGTCTACTGATCTACGCTCCCTTTTCTCAAATAAATAAATAAATAATGGATCTACAGATCAGGAGCCTCAGCGTCCTATTTGCATCACGCATTATTCAACAGATCATTTTTATTTATTCCTTATTACATAATATATATATATATATATATATATATATATATATATATATATATATATATATATATATATATATATATATATATATATACATATATATATATATTGATTCGATTAATTTGCTACATACACAGAAATGTTTATGAGGGGGCTGCCGCCCCCTAAATCCCTCCGCAGTATCTCGCTTTCGATAACTCTCTGTATGTATGTATATAGATAGATAGATAGATAGATAGATACAGAGAGTTTTATATATATATATATATATATTCCTAAAAACTGATTGTCTTATATTAATTCCCTGTAATACATAAATACTTGTACCATATATCATGCAAAATGATTACATAAAATATCAGAATTATTTTCTGCAACCCCGTAAATGAATTACCAATTCTATGCCCACACTTCTCCACAGAAAAACATTCTTTTATAATTCTAATAAAAGTTCATTATATTTAACGAGGTGTAAGCATGTTAAAATACACCTTTAAGAAATACTGGCTATAGAACGCAGAAGTACGAAATTTTTTTATGTATCCCAGAAAAGAAGCCACAGTAATTATATACACTGAAACGAATACACTTATTTAATTAATTATAACTCATTAATATTTGAACCTTGTTTGACACCATTTGGATGATTACAGTATGTCATCAGATTTTTCTGTGTGGTCCCATAAATAAATCATTCAGTCTATATAGATCCTTTTTCTAGAGTAAACATGCTTTTAAGCATCTTTATAATGTATGTTAATTTCAATATGTTGAATGCAGCATAAACGCATTAAAGTGCGCTGAAATTAAAAATTGTTCATAGGCTCTAATGTCACGAAATTCTTTTGTGTGTCTCCGTAAATGAACCTTAAACATTGTATACACCAGTAAAAACTCTTAGACGTTTTATCATTATTCTAGGTTTTTCATAAATAATTGTTCGAAAGTTGACATAATTTTGCTGATTACATTACATTGTCAGTACACTTTTACATGGTCGTGTAATTAGGAAGCCTAAGAACACATATTTTCTGCAAAAAACATAAGTTTAAGCATCTCAGTAATGTACGCTAATTTTATTTTGTTGATAGCAAAGTCACGATGTCAAAATGCGCTTAAACGAAATTCACCCATATGCTGTAATGATAAGAATTTTGACGTATCCCTGTACGCAATCCAGAAAATATTTAGACATAAAAATTTATGTAGATATTTCTATACAGAGCCTGATTGTGTGTGCTAATTTGCAAGTCAATTGGAGGATTTTTGCGGCCGTTATCGCAGTACATGCAAATTCTGCACACAGGCCGTAATGATAAGAAAAAAATTGTTGTCTCCCTGTACACGAACTAGAAACGGAATACTCACCCAAAACTATACAGCTAAAATTGCATGTGGCTAATGAATATGTGTACCAATTTGCGGTGTTTATCGCAGTACATGAAAATTTTTCCCATAGCTGTAATGATAAGAAAAACTTTGACGTATCCCTGTAAAGGTACTACAAATAGAATACACACCCAAAAATATACAGCTAATTCCGTTGGGCACATGCATATGTATACAAAATTGCAAGTCAATAGCGTGATTTTTTCAGCCGCTATCGCGGTACATACAAATTCTTCCCATAGATCGTGATGATAAGAAAAACATTGGCGTGTTCCTATACACGAACTGCAAATGTAATACACACCTAAAAATATACAGCTGATTCCGTGGAGCTGATGAACATGTGTACCAAATTGCCGGTCAACAGCGTGGTTTTTGCAGCCGCCATCACGGGAGAGACAGATAGACAGACATGCTGACAGAACCCAAAATCTTTTAAAGTCTCATCAGAGGGCCTCCACTGACGTTGCGGCAAAAAATGCAAGTCAATAGCTTGATTTTTGCGGCCACTATCACGGTACATAAAAATTTTCCCCATAGGCCATAATGATAAGAAAAACTTTGGCGTGTCCCTGTACACGAACTACAAATGGAATACTCTCCCAAAACTATGCTGCTGATTCCGCTGGGCTCATGAACATATGTACCGAATTTCACGTCAAGAGCACTATTTTTCCGGCCGTCTTCGTGCGATAGACAAACATATAGATAGACACACAGACGGAGCCCAAAATCTTATTAAGTCTCAACATAGAGCCTTCACTGACGTTTTGGCAAAGATTGCAAGTCAATAGCTTGATTTTTGCGGTGGCTATCGAGGTACATACAAATTCTGTCCATAGGCCATAATGATAAGAAAATCTTTGGCGTGTCCCTGTACACGAACTACAAATGGAATACACACCCAAATCTCTACAGTTGATTCCGTGGGGCTCATGAATACGTGTACCAAATTTAAAGTCAATAGCTTGATTTTTGCGGCAGCTGTTGCGCGACAGACAGACAAACACACCCAAAACCCTTTTGAATCTCAACAGAGGGCCTTTACTGATGTTTAGGCAATTAATTAATTAAAATAAATAAATTTTAAGAAAATATGGAGCTTGTTGAAACAGGTTATATGTAATTCAATATCCACCTAGATTGTTTCATATTGGAAATATTATAAATTACTTTATTTGTTTGTATACACGAACTCATAAAATATTTTAATACTTTACGTTTTGTCAGAGTATTTCCTTACAAATATTTTAATATTTGTTTTGAATGAGATTTTAACGAAATTAACATACTTTTTAAATTGTATAACATGTTTATTATAAAATGGCATATGATTACCATCAATGATTGGCTTGAAGCTCTGCACAAAAATCATATTTATATGAGAAATTTTACGATGTTTATTTTTAGTTGAGCTACTATGATTTTTATTCTGTTATATTAATGTTCGAGTACATTAGATGATGTTGGTGCGCGTAATATTTTTAAATAATAGATTGGGTTTCATATAAGCAGTCAGTTATCTAAATTATTAATTGCAATGAGTAATTACAGTTCAAAAGTATTTTCAATTTAAGTAAACGATATGATTTTTCTATTTTTTTAAAAAGGGTGCAGCTTGTTGTCAGCGATTCATATCGCAATCATTAATAATAAAAAAACTCCCTTTTAAGAAAATCTAAGACATTGATTCACAAGCTAATTTTACTATGAGAGTTTTTGAAAATTCTGGTGTACATTTGCATAATATTTTCACCGATTTTATAGAATTCTAGAAAGAATATACTAATGATATGGGGCATTCAAAGATTTATAGGACACTGTGTAAATTAGAAGCTTTTCAGAATTGTAATTGCTGTATGCATTAAGTTAATGAGGGGATTCTAAAAGCTTCATTAATTTTAGCAGAAGCCTTTAAATCGTATTGAAATTAGATGCATTCACAGGAAACTCCTTCACAAAAGGAACGATAAATAAATAGATTCATTCCTTTTTCGAAATTAACGGATATGGAGAAAGTGTGTTTGTGTGAAAATAGATATAGTGGCGGCGCAATTTTATATTTTAATAGGGAAATTATTGGATCTTAAAACTTTAGGTTTGTGAAAGAAATAAAATTATAAACATTTAACATGTAAAATATTTAAGTTATATAATATCAAGGTTTATGTAATGTCACAGAATTTTTTTTTAAACAAAACAGACAGTAAAATTCAGCCTTTTTTTATATTTTGAAATGAATTTCTATAGCATTTCTACAGCTTTTCGAATAAGATAACTTTCAAAATATGTCTTTTTCCAAATTTCTTTTGAATAATATTAATAATAATAATAAAATTGAACTAACTAAACTGAGTAAGCATTAGCAAAAACCAAATAATCGTGGCAATGTATCAGAAATTTCCTTTCTAGCATTTTCATCTAAAGCTAATGCTTATTAGTACGTGAGGTCACACTATTATTTCAGGCAGTGTCTCACAGCGGGGCATTTGATTGATTTAGCCAGCCAAAAATATTTCTTTCTTTAAAATTGCCTAAAAGCTTATCACTTGTTATTTTTTCATATTATAATACTTTACAACAGTTTTCTTAAGGAAGTATTTTTTTTCACTGTATACAAAGGGCATATCAAAATCACTGAAACACATAACAATAACATATTAGATTATTTCTGTTTTTGGGATTGTATTTAATCAATAAATAAAAAAGTGTCTTATAAACAAGTGCAAATCAATCATATTTTGTTATGTCACATGAAAATTCCTTCAAAAGGTTTGCAGCTGACAGTGTTTATTCTCAAGAGCCTTTGAAGATTTTTGAATCGATATCAAATTTCATTATAATGAATTTTTATTTTCTTCCATACATAGATAAGATAGAGAAAGTGTTGTTTTATTTACTCGTTTTGAGGTCCCCTGAATAAGAAAATAGGGTTTTTAGTGGTTGGTTTGCAAATGTTTGTGTCTGTCTGCTAACTCGATATCTCAGGAACAAACAGTAGCAGAAAATCCAAACTAGGTTTTCTATCATACAGGAATGCTATACTAAACTTTTGGTTAGCAAATAGTTCATACGAATGATTCATGTAGACTAATATCCAAGAAAATTCAATTATATTATGTCTAATATGGATGAAATTTTTGGTACAGTTTAACAACTATAGATAGTCCTAAATAGAATGACATGAACAAATATTTTTATGCGCATGACAGCAAAGTTTCTATAGAATATGGTCTGAAAATTATTCGTATTTCATATGCAGGTCTTTCCAAAAGTACTGGAATATAGAATAATAATAATATATGAAAATTTATAGAAGTGCATTTTAAGGTTATGCTACATGTTATTGGTGTAAAATTATATATAAATGTTTAATGTGGTGTGTACATAATTTATAGAATACATACAGGACCAGTGCCTCATTTAAGGCAGGGCATTCGGGGCATGTGCCCTGGGCCCTCACACTGAGGGGGGCCTCCGAGAAATTCATCATACATAAAAAATAAAAAAATAGTTAAAATGAAAAATTTCCAAATTTGTTATAATGACTCTTATTAAGGCTAACTAAATCCAAAGCACACATTGCAAAGCAGATACACAGGCGCAATGTACATGTATATTGATCCGACAGACAAGCATTGGATCTAGTTAAGCCTTACTCTTATCAATAAAATGAAAAATGAAGTGAAATGAAGAGAATTTTTAGGCACGCGAATCAAAAATATGTGGTTTGTTTTGTTTGTTGTAATATTAAAGTACGATGAAAAGGGGCCCATTGAACATGAGTGCCCTGGGCCTCCAAGTGTGTAAATCGGTCCCTGTACAGGACTACCAATATTTAAGCGAAAAAATGTATTTAGTAAAATATAATTAGTGGATGTGCTTTATTGTACTTTTCCTTGTCCAGGAAAACTGCTCAGGAATGAAAATTTATAATTTATACCCATACGGTAAGTAAAAAATTATTTTAAGTTAAAATTTCAGCGCTTGTTTTTTGTATACTTACATGTTTTAAAGTTCCCTGAATGCTAAAATCAAGTTTTAAGTGGTTGATTTTTGTGTATATATGTTATCTGCGTAACTTCACAACAAATAATTGCAGGTAATGCAAATGTTGTATTTTGACATCCATATGAGGTTGCTATTTGAAACTAAAAAGTTTGATTGAATGATGTAAATTAAAGTTTTTTGAGTAATTTTGAATTTAATTTTAAATTCAAAAGCGACCTTGAACTCAATAAATTTATAGATACTATGCTGAAAAGGGGGTTGAGAGGGCTGTAGCCCCTCTCAAACAGATTTATATAAAAAAAAAAAAACACAAATTAAAAAAAAAAAAAAAAAAAAGAAAAAAAAAAAAAAAAAACTTTAAAACACGTATAAAACGATACATTTAATTAAAATCATCTGTATTTCATCTTGTCAAGACCTTTCTCCCTGATCATCAGGGTATCATCAAGACAAAGCCATTTTTAGTTAAAAGTACAGTAACAGATAAATTATTTATGCAAAAAAAAAAAAAAAATCACAGTTACAGTTATTATAGCTGAAACAATTGAAACAGAGGAAACAGTTGGAACAGATTAACCACAGATGAAACAGTCAGAAAACGTAGATTCTAAATTTAGTCGAGTTTCCCTTGGTTACCATGGAGACACTGGTTGTGCAACGGTTGAGACTTTATTATGCTTCCATGGAGCAGCTAATATTCTGTAGTAAAGGGAACTTATTAATTTAGATCTCCACAGGAAAGAGCGAGAAAACTTTTTAAAAGTCGCAATGATTGAGTCCCTTTAATGAAGGAATTATATGGGAAGTAAATCTTTTACTAAACCTAGTTTGAACTGCTACTAAAGCAGATTTTTATAACGTACTACTACTTGCTATCGTTCCAATTATTTTGCAATTCATGCTTATGTTATTGAAATTCAGGGTAAGAGAATGTCGTGTAAGTCCTACACCATATTATTACCGTCGCTATGAACTCTCTCTTTTAATACTGGCACAACTCTAATAAGATATTCCCTGTAATAAATTTTAAATTTGGCTCCGAAGTATCTCGAACGTTTCTCGTCTAAGTGTTTTTATTTACGCAATTAAGATAGCTATTACAATTAATTACCAAAAGTGGCAAAGATAATAAAATAAAATAAAATTAATTAATTAATTAATGAAATAAAATAAATTAATTAATGAAAATATAACAACTGATGCCGTGAAGGGTGTCTTATATCAAAATTGTGCTACAAATAGGACATTTGATTACAATTTGTCATGTAATAACATAATAATATTTGGTGATTCCTACAAATAGTTTAACGAATTTAATTTATACTAATAATGCGCAAAATGCATGTATACTGCAAGAAATCGTCCAATTACAACCATTGGTCGGTTAATAGTTCCCCCACATATTCCTTAAGAGTTTCCTACGATAGAAGGGGAAAATAACCTAAGAGTGTTTTTAGTTATGTTTAGAGTTTTCAAGGAGTTACATGGGTTTGCAGGAAAAAAGATAAAAAATATAAAAAATTCATATTTTTATTAAAATCTTCGGCACATGAAAGAGCTACATTTTAACAATATTTTACGAAATTTCCGTTTTGAAAAGTCAGCCGGTAGATCTTCGTTTCCGAAGACAGTACAATATTCAATTTTAAATCTTCTATAATAAATCTATGTATATATATATACATATATATATATATATATATATATATATATATATATATATATATATATATATATATATATATGTCTAAATTAAAATAACATTGTACATTTTCAAAAATTGTATAGAAATGGAAATACAATTAAGTGACCAAGTGTCTCAATTTTCTGGGGACAGCCTTTATTTTGAAGGCATTTTTCTAAGTTTTGAAAAATTGTACAAAGTAAATGACTTATCGTTGATATATTTTTTTTTTTTAGTCCTTATTAATAATAATAAAATAATACATCCGCAATTAGATAATTGTAGCAATTTTGAAAGCTTCTATGTTATAAAGGTACTCTCATTTGGTCACAATAGAATACAGGCGGCAGCGAAACTACTCAAGCACCCATCCACATTCTCATCTACTTACTTCTTTAAAAACAACATAAGAGTAATATCCTGACTTGACAAATACATACAATATATATATATACATATATATATATATATATATTTAAAGGGGACTAATGTGGAAGTTGCACCTGACGGGACTAAAGTAAAAGTTGTACCTCAAAGGACTAATGTGAAAATTGTACCTCACGGGACTAATGTGCAAGTTGCACCGAACGAATAAACTATTTCTTTCAACGAAAATGTCTACTAACCCTGGACGATAGGTATTCATTTTTTTACTTATTTTTATTTCATATTATTTCACGCGCACTTTTTATTTCCTAATTCAAAATTATTAAAAAAAAAAAACTTTTTCGATATCGCTTGTAACGATACTGATTATTATTAATTTTCTTTTCTTTTTCTTTCAATAATAATAATAATAATGATAAAAAAGATTTTGATAAAAGTCTGGCAAAAGCAGAATTTAGTTTAGGACGGAAGACTATAATTTTTTTTTTTCTTTTTTCAAATTATAACATCGCTTTCAAATTATTCAATTATATTTTCGATAAATTTTAGATTTCGACAAATTTCCAACTATCGAAATCAACAACGCAAAAATCCCAGATTGAGACTATTAGGCCCTCAGTCCTAAAGAAAAAAAAAAAAAAAAAAAAAGGTGCGAGGTGCTCATCATTTAAGTAGGAATTATCGCTATTAGCGTTTCAATAATTTTGCTGCCGACTGAAAGAAGAGATAGACTTATAGACGGATAAAAATAATTAAAACTTTTCAACTTCACCGGAAAATGTTAAAATGACTCGCACCACTCGAAACGCACTTTGAAAAAATTCCGCATATGACTTTTAATGCAGTAAATACATTTTGAATAGCACCGAAAATGAAACCAACATCATAATAATGCAATATTTAACATACTTTTGTGCATTTGAATGTTGTGTTATCAAAATAACTTTTTTTTTTTTTTTGAATATATTAATACTATTTAATGAAACAACTTTCATATATTTTGATGTATTCTAATTATTTTTGCGCATCTGTACGCAATCCACAAGTGCATTCGTTTTCCTCTTATTATAAAATCATGTTCGGTTAAATCTTTCTTTTAATGGAACATCTCATAAGTAAAATTGCTTAAAATATTTTACTTAAAATAAAATAAATTTATGTAGAACAAATCTAACTTCAATATCATAAAAGATTAAAATTATGAAATATAGACAAAATAAAAATTCCTTTTAAACTGTAACGAACATTTACATATGGATTATTAGAATTAATATAAATGACGCTGAAGCACGGTGATCAATAAGAGATATATACGTCCTGCAAGTATTATTCATTTCGCACATTACGGTTCCATCTGGATTATTAGTTATTAATGTTGCATTATCAGAAATCATTTTCACGTATTAGTGTAAGATATATTAATGAACCGAGCTTTATATTCCCTAGAGTGAAAATTGATCTCTTTTAAACCTAATCAATCTTCATTGAAATTTTCATCCCTAATAGAAAAGGGTGACTCAAGTGATTTTTGTACGTTTAATAAAACTGTAATTATTTATTATTTAGAGATAGTCTAGTCGTTTACAGATATTGTAATGTATCGTTGTATATACGTATTTAAGTCTAATATCAGACATACAAAATATAATAAATGTGTAATAATAGTTAAACTATTTTTAACACACTCTAACATATAATACACAGTCAAAATGATGATGGTTTATATAAAAACAGGGAAGATTTTTCGGCTGATGCAAAACGCTTTATTTAGTGCAAAAACTGCATTACGTAACTTGATATTATATTGATGTTTTTAAAATATATTCATCATTTACAAATGAAAATAAAAGTGGTTGTGCAGAATTTTCATAACATAACTGAAAATGCAAAGCAAACAACTAAGAATACAGATAATTTCTGCACATGTTCCATCACGTTTCTAAAATATTTTGTCTGACACAGTGAACTATTTATAAAAACTAATCGAGCCATGTTGCATTACAAATATGCTTTTGTGCATATGAATCTATTTAATTTTGTTATGTTTCATAAAGATATTCTCAGGTAGCACATAACGGTGTTATAACGTTGCAAATATGTCTGAACAGTGAAAAATTAGTTATAACAATGTTTTAACAACGTTATGTGCTACTGGGGTTAACACGAGATACAAAAAATTGCTTCTCATAAATTGTATAGTATCATATTTATTTATTCATTTATTTTTTATTTTTTGATCCCCATCCCCATCCACAATTTCACAGATCAGTATTTATATTTACAAGTATGGATATTTATTCGATTTTTAAAAGCATACATGCGATTTTGAAACTGATCACATATGAGTGTCAATGCATTCCAAAAATATTTACTGAGTATTTACAAAAAACATTTACCAAAAATATTTACTGAGAGTGAAGTAGAGAGAAAAACGAACCGAGTTCATTTTAACACTTTTCTAATTCGAGTAATCGAAACGAAAAAAATTTTTTTTAATCATGTTAAAATTGTGTCATTAGCAGAATAAAATGAAGAGCTACTCGGTAAATTTAGAATCTTGTCAGAGCACCTATCATTCTAAGGTGTTTTTAATTAATGTTTTTAAATCACGTCAATATTTTAAAGTAAATTAAATAAATAATGGGATGAAACACTGAATACCGTAAATTGGGGTGACTTTGACACCCACCATGTTTTGTGTTTGCTGCCTATATTTTGCTCATGTATTGTACTTGGGGTTATTATAAAAATTATTATCCTTTTCTTTTCAGATAAATAAACAGTAAAAATGCCAAGAAAATACATTCGTGTTGCTGGTTCAAAACCTTACCGCAATTACAACGTTGAGCAATTTGACTTGGCAGTGACCGCCATTAAAAATTTCTTATCAAAGAAAAAAGATTCGCATTCCACGTGCAACTCTCATCAACAAAGTCATTGGTGTACACAACAAGATTCCAGGTGGCCAAACTTTTCTAAGAGGAGATGAGGAAAGAATCCTTGCTGAGACTTTAACCAGTATTGCTACGTAGGGATTTCCGTTAACTAAGCCTGATGTCCAGGCTGTCGTTAAAAAATATCTGGACAGAAAGAGTGCAAACATCAAAATGTTCAAAAACAATCTTCCAGGTTCTGACTTTATTGATGATTTTATGCGAAGAAACAACTTATCTGCGCGTTTAGCTGCCAATATCAAAATATCCCGTGCAAGTGTAAGCCCAGAAGTTATCAACAACTTCTTTGACAATATCAAGAGTGTTTTGGAAAACGGAAATCCAAAACGTGTGTACAATTACGATGAAACGAACGTCACGGATGACCCTGGTGCAAAGAATGTTGTAGTTCAGAGGGGACTTAAAAGAGTGGAAAGAGTTCAGGATCATTCGAAGCAGACAATAAGCATCATGGTTTGTGGAAATGCAGAACATATAAATATAAAATTTTGAAAGCATGTTCCTTATCATATCATTAATTGAATTTTATATAATTTGAGCATAAGTAATTATTTTAAACTGATAATTATTCAGTTTTTCTCACAAATAAGCTTCAACAATTTTGAAAAAGAAAACTTAATGAAAAATGGTCATAAGAACGCATTACTGGTAGATGAAGATCAGTGTTGTGCAAGTTCACGAAAAAAACGAACTAGTTCAAACTCAAGTTCATCGTGTAAAAAACGAGCTAGTTCGCGCTCAAACTCATGTCTGAAAGAAATGAACGCGTTCAGTTCAAGTTCATTTTTAAAAACGAGCGAAGCTCACTAAAAGTTCATTTTTACGTACATTTATTTATTTATTTATTTATTTATTTTTAAATAGATCTTATCCTCTGTGAACACTTTCATAGGTAATTTCCCTTTTTTTTCTAAAATTACCAATTACCATGAAAATTACTTTTAATTTTACACTTAATTAAACTTATCAACTTATAATTCTTAATTATAATTTATTAATTTAATTGTAGTAAAAATTTATTTAGCAAACACTTCTGAATAGTGTACCCACTGTTTTTGCAAGGTTTTTTATTCTCAAATTTTCAATACGTTTGTTTATGCGCATGAGAACTTATTAATAGGAGATAAATTCTATCATTTAGAGGTTCCGTTGTTTTAAATCAGTGTTGCGCAGGACCGCGTTCATGAGTTTAATTAAAACTTTTTCAGTTTTGAGCTGAATTTCGCTCGTTTTTTAAATTATGAACTTGAGCTGAGCAAAGTTCGTTTTCTCATGAATTTGAGCGGGAAAAGTAACTCAAACTCATATGGATTTTATTCCTTTGGGGGAAAATTTTATATTCTTGGTAGCAATACTTTCTACCCTTTTAATCGCAAGAGAGGACGCATTTCTCACAAGAGAGAAACGCATCGGGTCGGGTAATCGCTTATTACCTGCTTTACTGGTCGGGTGCAGTTAAAATTTAAAATTTGCATTAATTTTTATTCACAAAATGTTTTCTCCGAAGATAGTTTTATGCTTTACTTATGAATCGAAACTTTTTAATGAAGAAATTGGATGACATTGTCTTCCTTCCTAGTAATTTAAAGACATGACTGATAACATGAATTTAATTACATTTACTTAAATATTAATACTTAACGTTTAAAGCTTTATATGGAAAACAATTTTTTTTTTCAACCTATATTTTCTTCCTTATTTTACTGTCAAAATACTTGGAACAATGGATTTTTTAAATATAAGTTTTAATACTGCTAAATGTTTGTTTATAATTAGATAAATACATTGTTGTAATATACTTAATTTTCTGAAAGATTTCTTCAGTAATATAATTGTAGTTTGTGTAAAAGAACTTCTATTCATCTTATTATCTAACACAATTTTAACAATATGGCGGATCAGAAGCTGCAGATTTATTTCGTGTTGAAGGTCAAAAGTCATTTTGCAGGTCGGGTCGGCTGCGAGTCAAGTTTACTCGAACAACGCAGGACTCTAAGCTAATCCTTTCATAAGAAGAAATATAAATTCCGCTGGTCACCTGGTACGATTGAAGACTTAAATGCCCTATCCAGTAGGCTACCGTTTTCCTCGCTACAGTATTTTTTATTTTTATTTATTTATTTATTTATTTTGTGTGTGTGTGTGTGCCTCAGTTTTCCACGATATTATACTGTTGTCAATTTTGTATTTCAGTTTTCATGCAATCAAATCCATGCTATTTCAATATCAGAAATTTATGCGAAATACCTCGTATTATGAAAAGTTATGGAAGTTCTAAGAGTGATTTAAGAAAAGTTTTAAGAAAGCCTTTTATTATAAATAAAAATTTAAAAATTTAAAAGTATAATAATAAATTCCAATAATTAAATCCTGTTTGCTGTTATCATAAATGATATTTTAAAACTAGCTGTACATTTAAAAAAAAGAAAAATAATCTTTAGCTTAGTACACGTACTATATTTGAATTTTTGTGGATGTATATATTCATTTTAGAAAAAAAAAAAAAAAAAAAAAAATTAAGACAATTTAAATTAGATTATAAATAGATTGTTGTAATAAGGAGGATTAATATTCTATTTTTATTTTTATTTTCTTATTTTTTTATTTCATTTATTTATTTTTTATTATTATTATTTGCATTTTCCAGAAAGTGTTGAAAATAAAATAATCATTGATATAAAATCTACATCTCTGACATGAAATTACTTCAATAATCTGAATGCATTTTTATTTTTAGTATTAAAAATATAAATAGACATTAAAAATTTTAATATTATTCTATTATGTATAATAAGTATGTGTTAAACCAGTATTCCTTGTCTAAGTGCTTTAATTTTTAAGGATGCTATCTTTCAATGCAAAAGTTATAAAATAAAGATTATTTTCGTGAATTAAAGAATTACTTTCGCAAATAACAGGAATCTCATTATTTTTAAAGAAAAAAAGAGAATATATGGACATGTGACTCGCAAGATATCTAGTTCTGTGAAAGCAGATCCTTTCTCTAGATTTGCATCGTCTTTATCAGCAAATGTCCGGTACTTTTATGAGAGTGCGGCAATTCTGCCTCAGGGCTGTGAGGTGTAGTACCAAAGAAAGTAGATAGATATCTAATTTCTCTGGTAGTACATCTCCCGCGTCTCTGGGTGGTCTTGCACCCGCGCAAAGCAATGTAATGTTTAGTATTTTATAGTAGATTCTCACGCTTTTTTCTTTTGAATCCAATACAATGTCGCCGTGTGCATGTTTTGTCGGAGACGACTGACTAGGTACTCTCAAAGAATATTTGCGCTCCCCTTACTAATTATTTTTAACCCATATGTTCGAATTGTGCCGAAAACATGAAAGAAATCCCTCTCTTCAAAAAATGGTCAAGAGATTTCCTGAAAAGGAAACTTACCACTGAACTGTTATTTAAAATAAAATGTATTTGTTCACAATGTTTCCAAGAAATTTTATAAACATGTCTCAGATTTATCAATATATATTACTACGTAAAATGATGAGTTTTTATTTATTTATATATTTATTTTTTAACTGATTTAAGCTTTTATTAAGATTTATTTTTAGTTCTGTAATATAGGGGAGACCGGGACACAGTGAACCACTTTTACACTCTTATTATTATTATTTATTTTTTTTTTCACAAAAAACAGAAAAGCAATGTACTTAAATATATATATATATATATATATATATATATATATATATATATATATATATAGCAAACAAACTCTAAGCCCTTCTTGACATGTCTTAATTTTTTTGTAATAATATTTCCAATACATTATGAATGAAAAAAAAAACAAAAATGTGAGCACTCACAAAGTGGACCACTATGCCCCATGACCGAGGTACAGTGGACCAGCCTCTTTTGTTTATATTAAATTATTAGAAATTACTTTATTTTTTCTCTAAAATTAATTTCTTATGCTATTCTAGTCTAACAAGTATAATTCAAGGATTTTCCTGAAATAAAATAAACTAAATTAAAATAAACGAATAAGAAATCAAATTCCACTAAGAAAATTTATTAAGTTGAAATAGATAATTGTTTTTTATTCTTTTATTAATATTTTATAAATCAGATATATTTTTTTTAAAATTCAGATATTAATAAATATTATACTACTATTCAAATATTTAATATTTTTTTCTATTATTTTGAGGTATAATTAATTTACATTATATTTGTAGGATAAATTTAACTAAAATGTATAAAGCTACTTTCTTTTGCTTTTCACATGTGATCTCTAAAACCAACATTAATAATAAATTTTTCTACTATTTATTAAATTAGATATTTTTCCTTTTATTAATGCGATATAATTCAAATATTTATTAAATTTAGATATCAATAATTATTATATTACTATTCAAATATTTATTCTTTTCAGAAATTTATATTTTTTATTTATTTTATCATAGCATTAAGATATTTATTACTTTGAGATATTAATACTTTACATTATATTTGCATCTATAAATTTAACTAAAACTAATATAAGTTACTTATATTAGTTTTAATTAAATTTAGTTAAATTTAGTTTAAAAATATAAATTAGTTTAATACTTAATATAAGTATTAAACTAATTTATATTTTTAGGCACATTGGAAGGTGGTCCACTGTGTCCCGTGCCAGAGTAAAACAGATAATAATAATAAAATAATATACAGACTACAAACTCGCTAGTTCAACCTTTATAAAATTTTAAAATCCTTCAATGTGGAAAAATTACTTTGAGCAGTTCAAAGAAAAATAAATAAATAAATAAATAAATAAATACAAATAAATAAAATCTGCTCAAAATGGTTACCTTACTATTTCCTATGTGGTTTTTTTGGCTGCATAGATACAACTAGTACCATGCTGCCATACATGAGTATCCATATGAACTAAAAGAGTTGAATATTAATAGATTTAAATAGGGGTGGTCCACTGTGCCCCGTGCTCCCCTACATTTAATAAAACTTTATAAATCAAAGACTGAATTTTATTATGTATATTTTCTTTACACAATTAAAGGTTATAAATGGTCAAGTTAGTGATTTTTTTTTTTCTTAATTGGTTAAGTGAAAGATAAAATTTCTTAAAGATAAAATAATTTCTGTAATAATGATACTTTTACAGTTTTTATTACCAAGAATTTTTATTACCAAGAGTTTTTATTACCGGAATTTATTACCAAGTAATAAATTCTGGTATTTTATTTTATTACTCCCCCCCCCCCGACACACACACATAAAGTTTCAACATATATTTATTTATTTGTTTGTTTGCTTGTCAGTCACATCCCTATATTTTAATATTTTGGTTGAAGGGAAAAAAAAAAAAAAAAAAAACTCTAAAATTTTGATTGTATTTTTTTATTGTTCAAAATTAATTGTAAAATTGCTGGTAATTTGAGGTTCAAGTTACAACACTTCTAGATCATTTTCAATTGATATTTCTAGAATATACATTCTAAAATTAAAAATGGTTTGAACTAAGAAGTTTTGTTTATATAATTTTGAAACAAATTAAAATAACCATCTAAAATATTTTTCAAGCTATAGTAAAATTTTCGTGTACATGCTATTTACAATAGCAGAGATTAAGTTCATGAGTGAGACGTACAGGGGTCGATCCAGGTTTTAATTTTTGGGTCCCTTTTTTGTGAAAAACAAAATATTTTTGTGAAATTTTTATTTATTTTTGTGAGATATAAAATATTTTTGTGAAAAAGTAAAATATTGTGTAAAATCTTCAGTTTTTACAATCACTTTATGTAATGTTTAATACCAAGTTAATAGAGTTTCGTTGAGCCAAATTAAGGCATAAATTAAAAATAATACTGAAAATATGAAAACATTTAATAAAAGGATCATTTTTATAAAACAAAATATTGTGAAGGGACTCATTTTATAAATTTGAATTTTGTGAAGGGTCCCTTTGTATGGATTTGAATTTTGTGAAGGGTACCTTTTTATGAATTTGAATTTTGTGAAGGGTCCCTTTTTACTATGTGGAATTTGTGAAGGGGCCGCAAAAGGGACCCAAATTTTGCCTGGATCGACCCCTGATGTATCTACACACTTCAAGATAGTCCACGAAGAGTTGAGATGTTTACAAAACTACACATTTTTTCTCGCTAATATTTCTGAAGTAATTGAATAAATCTTAAAAACTATCAAAAAAGTGAGAGAGAGAGACTAATACTGTTTTTAATATGTAGTATTTTGTAGACGAAACTTTATAAGGCGATTTCTTTGAATTTTTGGAAAATGCAGATAAAGGCGAACGCATCGTTTTCTATGAACGCTTGCAAACGGGAGGTAAGAGGGAACACTCATCCCTCCCCCAAGTCCTACACACACTATCTTAAAAAAAACTGGCACATTTCGTAAATTTCAAAGTTAGTTGGCAAAATTCTTAAACACTTTTCAGTCAAAAACTATAATGTATTTACAGATTCTAATTTTGCATTTCTTTCCCCCTCCTCTTTTTTTCTTTTATTCTATATTCAATAAAAGAAAGTATTGGATTCGTAAAAATTTTCGGCTTCCGGTTTTTGATGAATTTACACGTTTTTAAAGGTCCAGAACACTATTGGACGATTTTTAGAAAATGTCTGTCTATGTGTGTGCGTCAAAAATTTGAGGGACTACAGCACAGAATTACATTTAAATTTATATGCAAATGTACCTTGACTAAAATTAGCGCCAACGGAATTTTAGTATCAATTTCTCAACAGGTGGCGCTGCTAGGCCGCGATTTCCACAGTTTCATGGAAGGTTGTATCACAGGAACTGCTGCACGAAATTGCATATAAATTTATATGCGGACGCGCTTTGATCCAGATTAGTGCCTTATCAACTTTTGGTGATCATTACTCAACAGGTGGCTCTGCCATACCGCGATTTCTACAATTTCAGGGAAGGCTATATCTCAGGAACTACTGCACGAATTTGCATATAAATTTATATGCAGATGCATTTTTTCATTAAAATCAAAGAAAAGGTAATATAAAGAAAATTATTATCTTTCAATCTGCTCCTTGACTCCCCCTTCCGCCAGGTATACACTAAGTGAAAATGGTAACAATTTCATTGATTGAAATTTCTAAAAATGTATTATGAAATAATTCTTTAAATTTATTCTTCGATGTTTATTATTTTTGCGATTTGCAAATTGCAAAAATGCCCTTTTTTCCTGGGCCCTTTTTTCCGGGTGCCCTTTATATGAGTGCCTTTTTTTCCAAGTGCCCTTTTTTCCGGGATCCATTTAGCACAATTATTCTCTTTTCTGTCCTTTTCTTCTTCTATTTTCCTTTTTATATTTCAGACAGAAATATTTAATATGAGTTTGAGTTTGAATTGCTTTTTCACGCTCAAGTTCGTCAAAAAAACGAGTTTCGTTCAACTCAAGTTCATAATTTGAAAAACGAGCGAAGTTCAACTCAAAATTCAAAATTTTTGAGCTTCGCTCATGAACGCGTTTAAATGAACGCGTTCGTGCACAACACTGGTGAAGATACATATGCTTTCATGAGATTGAAACAGGATTTTTCCTCCTGTATTCTTTTTCTTCTTTTTTTCGCATGTGAATATATATATATATATATATATATATATATATACATATTTTTTTAATATACATACAAACATGAAAAATTGGATAAGACATTCATTATAAAATTATTTATTGTCATTTTTATTATTATGGCGATGTTCATAGCTTACAAAATAGTAATTACATTTTTTCAAAAAGTCTGTTATTATAGTAAAAGAAAAGTGAATACAAAAGAAAAATTGAGATTTAGTTTGACATTTGAAAGCATGTGTATTATTATCTATCTCTAATGCATCCTTAACTCTATTTTTCATAAGTTTTCTTTTCTAAAATTGTTGAAATGTTTCCTTTTTTTCCAAAACTTACTTTTGATAAAAATTGAATAATAATTATAAGTTAAAAAATTATTAGTTTTCTAAAGTTATATAAAATTTGATTAATGATAAAATAAGAAACATGTCATATAAATTTTGTGTTTATATGTTTATTTGTTTAAAAATTATGCGCAAAAGAAGAAAACGAGAAAATAGGTTGTTGCTTTAATTTTGAACACCAGTGTATATACATATATTAATATATATTCAGTATTAATAATTCTCAAGGAAAACTGCATACAACACAAATAAAATGTTAATAAACTAAATTAAATAACTGAATAGAAAAAAAAAAAAAACATTTCCCGAAATAATGTAAAAAGCAGGAGGCTTCCATCATCCCAAGCCATTATTTCTTGAAAATGAAAATGTTATTAATCTTCATTTCGACTTTATTTCAATTCAATACTTTTATTTTTTTATAAAACTACGTAGCAAGCCATTTGTAAATAGTAGCGGATAATTATTTTTCAAAGCTTGGCTGTACATATCCATAATCTCTGTAACTTTATCTAATGTCTCTAAATTAAGTTTGCTAACACGTCTAACTTCATTTAGAAAAAACACAGAAATATGCAGAATAAAACAAAACAGTGATATCTGTATACTTTCAAAATGTAAATTATCTCTGTGTTCCTAAATATTAGAGATTATTTTATTATCCTTATTTTTAAAATTAATATCCAAATGGTGACGTATGGAATTCATTAAATTATAACACATTTGATTATAACGCATTATAAGATAATGCGTGTGAATAACAGTATAGTAATTAAAAAAATATAGTTTACCACGTTTTTTTGTCTACAACACCAGTTTTTTGTCTACTGTACTGTAGACAAAAAATTATAATATGTGACATAGGTTAATTTTTAAATATAATTCTCTTAATTTACTTTTACTGAAGACCAAAAGATCATTTTGCTAAAAATATTTTTCTCATAAAGAAGACTACACGAAATGCGAAGTGACACGACGGGTAAGTAAGGTTATAAAAAATTTAAATTGTACTCTATTGTGTCTCCCACTATCTTCTTTTTGAAAATACCACTGTTTTCTTTTTTCTTTTGTAGAAAAATACAATAACGTTTAAATGACACATTATGGTTAACTATTTTTTTGAGGTAGTTTAAATACGTCTTAAGTAAAATAATTATTACAAAATATTACTTTTATTTCCTAGTAAAACATTTGAATATTGCGTCAAATAGAAAAATAAATTATAATAGGTGTTATAAAAATGGGAACAATGAAGACGGATTATACATTTACATATAATTACTTTCGAGATTAGTAAGATGAAATTTGTAATTAACATGCAAATGAAGTCACAAGTAAGAAAAACAATTATTAAAAGGACAAAAAAAACATAATTTATACGAAATGTGTTTTTTGTAGAAAAGAAATGATTTTTATTTTCTCATAATATCAAAACAGTCTTATTTTAACTTTATTTTATTCATTTAATCGATAGCATTTGTCATACAAAAATAAAAGATTGTTTTATATTATTTAAATTTCAACGTGATACGATAAAATATATCAGCAATAGTTTTTTTTTTTTTTTCAGTAATTTTTAACATTTAAGAGTATTATTTTAGATGCAATTTTACTGAGTCTTAAATTTACAGTCCATGCACAATAAATTTCACTTGGAACGAAGTTGAAATAGAAATTCGTATCTGATTTAAACAAGAACGGAAAATCATAGATTAGATTCGGATTGATTATAAACACTTTGATACTGAACATACTTTCTGCCTTCAATGTATTTTGCCTATCTGATCACACAACGGGCTGTCAGAAAAAAAGACAAATAGACGAATTAAATTTATATTTACACTTAAATAGTTTTTGAAAGTATTAAAAATGCTTAATAAAACCAAAAAAGCAATTCCAACAATTTCCAGTAATAGCCCGTAACGTATCAGCTATTTAAATATTAGTTCTAACAATACAGTATTTGTAGAGAAGGCCTGGGTTAATTTACATAGAGGGCTAGTTGGCAATCAGCCTAAATTTCTTGTCACAGTTGAAGTAGAGCACTATATATACTAATAGAGAGTGGATACTAGTGGAGAATGTATTTATATGTGCATATTCACCGTAAATTCAGGGTCTTTTGAAGCGACATAAAGGGGGAAAAGATCTTTGTTTCGTCGTTTTTCTGACTGGTGAGTAAAATTTCTCATCGTACATCTTTTTAGTCTGGTGAATCTGTAGAATAAATTGAGGCGCTGCTAATGGAGGGCGTTCGTAAGAGTAATTAACTGGGGTTGCATGCATGCGGCATAGTCTGTTGTTTCCGATATTTGTGATTCCGATATTTGTAATTCATTCTATCTTATATTAATTATCACTGTGGGGCTATTTGGAATATTTAGTTATGGGATCTGTTGGCATAGCATAACTTACATTAATGGTAGTTCAAACGCTGAAGAACCTCTTCAAGATGAAGAGTTATCATTCTGAGTTCCCTGCTAAGACGGTGGTGAAACTTTTCATTTGACGGTTTCTACAAACTCCAGAGAGTTTCAAAAAGAGACGAAAAATCACATAAAACAAGATAAACAATGAATAGTCCATAAAATCAAGTTTCCTCCGGATCACTCTAAATGAAATCAGTGACTTCATTTCGGTCAAATACCGATCCCATTAGAATCTTAGAAAAAATGACGAAACCGATGATAATGACATTCAAATATACACAATTAAAAAAAAAAAAAAAAAAAAAAAAAAAGATTGCGAAATGAGAAGGTTTAAACTTAAGTGAAATTGTGCAAACACAGAATGCACCTATACAAATTAACAAGCGAATAACTACCACATTCGAAGTTGATTTCAAAGATTGAGGTACTAATTCTATTTGAATATGGGTAGCTATATAATTGAAACCTAATTTTTTCTTATGGATTCATTGATTGTTTATACATTTAATTAGAAAGTTTTCGTCAAATATTAACTAAATAGGATGTTTCGAAAAATTTATATATTTTCCTCGAAAATTACTGAGTTCTGCCTAAGTATCCCCATCACGTTGTGCCAACTCACCTCAACGGATAAGGCATCTAGCTCCGCACAAATAGTTAGTGGGCATAAGTGTGAGCTGCTTGAAAAAGTGTTTTTTAAGTTTTTTAAACATGTATTTAATTAATAGATTATATATGATTTTTTTTTCCACTAAAGAGTTAAGTGTTGCGATGCATTCATAAGAATTTAACTAAGTATCGAACAAAAAATAAAAACAAAAAATAAAAAATAGAAGGAAACATTTCATACTGAATTTGAATAACATATGTTAGTTTTAAGAAATTTTATGAATGTTTAAGATAATTATAGATGGATAACCAGATGTACAGAAAGACAGACAGAAAGTATAATTCAAATAACAATTACTCTGAAAAACTGTTAGAAAGTGTTATAAATAAAAATGAATCGAAAATGAAATTTCAGATTATACTTTAGTGAATATGAATAATTTTGTGTGGCCCTGTAAATCTCAATTCTAATCATATTTTACTCTATATAAAACACTTTCTTTGTACATATGTGTATATAGAAATTGTTGTACTTAGAAAATGTAATGAAATACATTTGTATATACATATATTTATGCCAATTTCATTATGTTTTGCTCAAACTAAAATTATTAAAATGTTATTTACATAAATAGATCTCGTAGAAAGCAAAACATTCTTTTAGAATTCTTTTAGGTGTCTCTGTACATAAACCGGTCGTTTTATTTACACCGTTCTCAATTAACATCCCATTGTGAACTTGAATTATATATATATCAGTTTCAAGAAATTCCATGAATATTTAAGGCAGTTAGAGCGCGGACATACGGTCAGACGAACAAACAGACTGAAGTCATAAATGATTTTTAACTTTGTTGGGAAGTGTTAAAAAGAAAAATTTGCAGTATACATCATATATATACATTTTTAATTTTATTGTTTAATTTCTGAAGTAGAAGATAATACACCTATTTATTTCTCTCTTTCAAATATGCCGTAAAAACGAAACTTTGAAAAAATCATAAACAAATGTTTTGGCATGGATTTTTTTGTATTTATTATGTTTAGTTGTTAATTATATTAAATTAATTAAACTATAAAATCATACAGAAATTTCAATATGAAAAAATAATAATAACTTTTGTTGTTTAAACTTCTTTGGGCAAATCTTTTTTTAGTGATAGAGACCTATTTCAGTCGGTACAGTTGTCAAATTTTTATATGTCACTCTTAATAGAGCTAAGGACCTATTTCAGTCGGTTTATTGAATGGGGATTTATTGAATGAAGTCCCCCCAAGGCACAACTTTGACATGAGTCCCCCCCAAGGTACCCCTATTTCAGTCAGTACAGCGTTGTCGAATTTTTATACGTCACTCTTAATAGTGCTAAGGGCCTATTTCAGTCGGTTTATTGAATGGGGATTTATTGAATGAAGTCCCCCCAAGGCACAACTTTGACATGAGTCCCCCCCAAGGTACCCCTATTTCAGTCGGTACAGCGTTGTCGAATTTTTATACGTCACTCTTAATAGTGCTAAGGGCCTATTTCAGTCGGTTTATTGAATGGGGATTTATTGAATGAAGTCCCCCCAAGGCACATCTTTGACATGAGTCCCCCCCCAGGCCCAACTTTGACATGAGTCCACCCAAGGCCCAACTTTGACATGAGTCCCCCCTAAGGTACAACTTTGACATGAGTCCCCCCCCCAAGGCACACCTTTGACATGAGTCCCCCTCATTGGGAAAAAGAGAAAAAACGTTGTTTTGCGGCTATAAGACAGTTTGGACTTCCAACGTTATTTGTTACAGTATCTGCAGCTGAAACACATTGGTTTCATTTAATGAAAACTTTATCATGGAATTTAGATCGTCACGAATTAACTAAAGAAGAATTTGTCGATATTAACAAGTTTAGCAGTAGGCCTCTGGCACTAAATTAAAATCTGTCAATGTCAGATTTTCATGTTTTATCATTATTTATTTATTTATTTATTTATTTATTTTTGTTTGTTTGTTTGTTTGTTTTCCTTAAGGATGAATTCATCAATAGCTTTGCTAAAGTAATTTTGCTTTCTGCGCCATGTATATTATGTAAGTAAACCTGTGACCGGACATGCTTATTTGGCTTTTAAAGGAAAGTTTTTATTTTTTTTCGTTAGTAATAATTGAATCTGAAATTAAAAACTTTTCAATTTAACTTGTAAATTAATCTACTTTTAAAACAGTTAAAGTTTATTTGTTGTATAAGTTTTGAGTTTAAAGGTGATACAAAAAATCATTTTTCTTTAATATGCATTTTTTATGTCATGCATTCATTTATTTCCTTTTTTTCTAACGAAATATGAATTAAATAAAGGTATTAATTAATGCAAGCTTTGTAAAACCAGGAATTCATAAATTGAGAACTATGAAATACCGCTGAGAACCACTTCCATTAAATCCTCTTAAAAAAAAAAAACTTCTTATTTGTTTTAAGGGGAATAGGTCCCATTGAGGGTTTTATATGAAATCTTATATTTTCATTCAATATTTATAAATTGAATTATACTAGGTTTTTTCAATTAAATATATATTCAGACAACAATTCTTAAGGTTTTTGATATGTACAGGGTGATCAATTTAAAAGAGTACTCGTTGGTTTTTCTTATTACCTTAAATATGACGGATGTGGCAACAATTCTAACACTGAACTATAATTGTTTGAACCTTGTTTAAGTGTGGGCGACAATTTCTAACACTGTTGGGCTGTTACAACTTTATTTGTGAGGCAAAACAAAAATGGAGACGCAATTTTTTTTTTTTTAATCCTGTAATATTTGTATTTATGAAAAATAAAATTTTTTTTTTTTTTTTTGTTTTACATTATCATTTCTACATTAAATTTAGATTTACAATACCATTTTTACATTATCATTTCATACGCTTTTCCAGAGAAGCCCTGCAAACATCGATGAATTAAAACAGATCATAACTGAAGAAATCTCGTCAATAACACCAACATTGCTGGGAAGTATGTCAAAAACTTGGTTCGGCGTGTTCATGTTTGCATTCAAAATGGTGGCGAACATTTTCAGCATTTTCTGTTAGGAATGATAATGTAACAAAATTTGAATTAAACTGTGTTTTTGAAAAATAAAATTATTACAGGATTAAAAAAACTGTGCGTCTCCATTTTTTAACTCACAAATAAAGTTGTAACAGCCCAACAGTGTTAGAAATTGTCTCAAAATCTTAAACAAGGCTCAAACAATCATTCTTCAATGTTAGAATAGTTGCCACATCCATCAAATTTAAGGGTTATAAGAAAAATCCCCTGGTGCTCTTTTAAACTGATCACCCTGTATATATATATATATATATATATATATACAGAGAGAGAGAGAGAGAGAGAGAGAGAGAGAGAGAGAGAGAGATTGGAAATCTTTAAACTACATTATTTCAGTTTGCATGTTTTCAGGAATTCATGATCTTCGAAATGCTTAAACATCTACTGATATTTAAAACAAATTTGTTTTAGATGTTTAACAGATTCTACTTCTAAGAATTAGTGATAGATTTGGAATATCTTTAAAAGAAAAATATAGCAAAAATCATGTTTTATTGCAAATTTGTATATAATCATGGACTTTTAAATTCCCCTCACCCCCAAATACTAATTAATAAATTTCAAAATTCATTCCTGATTCTTTTAAGTAGCTTCACTTAAACATCCAAAAAACATTAATTTGTTTCTTAAAAATATGTAAAAGTTTTAACATTTTGAAAATCATGAATTCATGAAAGAAATGAAATTGAGAAAACGCAATTTAAAGAAAAAAAACATAAGAATTATTCTCTGAATAATTATTTTGTTAAACAAACCAAATATATAGTTCAATTTATAAATATTAAATGGAAATATAAGCTTTTATATGAAAACGTTACTGGTGGCAAGTCAAAAGTGCCAAACCCCCTTAGAATTACAGTGACACAGTCGGAGGATTCAAATTTCATGCATGAGGATTTGCATACGTTAGGCTTTTAATTAAGAAAATGTAGTATTTAAAAATACTTTCATCATGCACAGCTAATAACTATCTCGATTAAACCATCATTCATAATAATAATAATAATAATAATAATAATATTTCAGTTTGTGGCACATTTACATAGACATAAAGAATTACATTTTAAAATAACCCTCTTTTATGTGTGAGGAGTTATTAAGAGAAAATTCTAAAAATCGAAATACCAATCTGATATAATCTATCATTTGTTATTGAGTTTTTCATGGGAATCGACTTATTCTTGGGAGTTTCATAAAAGCCAGGATTTTAGTATCACGCTTTGTAAAATTTGTAAGGCTTATTAATAACACTGGTCTACAGTGATTCGGTAACAACGGTCAAATTATTATTTTTATTATTAATTTCAATTTTTATTTAAATATCTGCAAGTAACAAAGTACCACCACGTCCCATTTTGCTGTTAGAGTATCATAAAATGGCAATTTTCACGATTTTTTTTATCATTTTCACAGTATTACAGGTGGTAACCCTTCCTGCTGGCAACCCAGAGTTCTGGCAACTCAGAGTCCCGGCAACCATGTTTGTTCCATTTTTTTGTTAAAGTACTAGAAAATGGCAAATTTCACTATTTTTTAATTATTTTTACAATACAGTCGACAGCAAAAGTATCCGACCACTAGCCATTAATTCCGATATCAAAAATATGCATTTAGTACTATTTTGTTAAATAAATCCTTGTCGAATCATGTTCTTAGACTGACTAAGCACATGACTCGACAAGGATTTATTTAACGAAGCAGTATTAAGTGTACTTTTTTTAGACAGGGATTATTGCTAGTCCTCAGATACTTTTGCTGCCAACTGTATCACATCTGGTAAAACTTTCGTGCTATCAACCCTGCCTCCTGGCCATCTTCTCTGCTGGCAACCCCTGTTTGGCAACCCTGTATTCGTACCTTATCTGTTTTTTTTTCCTGCTATTCTAGTTAACATATATCCTTTGTTAAGTATCATCGTGCTGTTTTATAGTTAAAGTTTCATGTTGAAAACGGCAAGTTTTCAGTGTAAAACTTGTAAAACCGTACCCGATAAGTTTTGCTGTATTTGTAAACTAATCATATTAAAATCACAAGGTAGATATTTAACACAAGACTTAAAAAAACCTATTTTTTGTATTTTGGTTTTAAATTAACAAATAATAACAATTCAATCATTTAGTTTATTTTGCATGATTTTATGTTCTACTTAGTTTACAATATGTACATTATCTTCATATTAACAGTATTCCATGCTAAATTAATAATATTGATAGTAATAATGCTTCTAAAGACTTTTGTACATTGCTTCCAGTAGAGATTAAATAATCATAACAAAAAACGAACTGTACGTGTTACAGATTTGTCACTATTATTTTTTAATTCTGCACTACAAAATTAGTTGAAAATAGTTAATTTAATTTTTACTACCCCCACACTCCTTTTTTTTTTTTTTTTTTTTTTTTTGTCGACTAGTGTAATTAGAAAATATAAAAATAAGAAAATATAAAAAAAACCTAGATGCCGTGAAATTTTTCCACTTCCAAGACATAATTCAGGTGCACGTGTGACCTCGAATATTTCTATTGTTCCAAGTGAATTGATTATTAAAATTCATTTCCGTTATTTATGTTGAAATTGTAGTTATGTGGTAATTCAAGTTATTTACCTCAATTCAAACTATTGTCAGTGTGTAATTTGCGTTCATTATTTTTGCCTAATTACTTCAATAATTCAATATTCCGTTAATGATTTCCGTTAGTTGCGAGGTTTAAAGTTCTCTGCGATAATGCATCTACTTCTCCGATAATCAGATTAAAAACTGACTTATAAACAAATATTGATTCATCTTTATACGAGAAGACTACATGCATTCTTTGTTTCACAGCTAATTATGAAAATTAAGTATTCTGAGTTAATGCAAATAAATCGTCCCATTTTCGGCATTGTTTTTAAATGAAATCAATCTTAAACATGACGATACACAGCATTGTGACTCAAATTGAAGTTGTCAATAAAGTTATTTCCTTATTGGAAATGATTTAATCATATGTTTGACTGCAACATACAGCTTTAAAATGCTAAAATACTAAAGCTTTATTCTCTCTATAATTTTTAAAAATAAAATTTTATAAATAAAAAACATATTACATTCATTTTATTTGTATTCATTTTAAAAATGATCGAAAATATCGTTACTTCAATAATAACAATAATTTCATTGTAGACATATAATGCTTTAAATTTTGGAAAATCTTTAAAAACATTTTAAGAAAACAAATTTTGGTATCATTCTGTAGATGTAGACAGTAATACTTAAATTCGATGTAGCTGTAGCATAAAATGATGCATAAAATTAGGATAGAGTTAAGATTATATGCTTTATAACAGACTTATGATTATATATTTATGATAGATTTAAGATTACATGCTTTATAAATAAAGGAAATTTGCAATGTGATTTCAAAGCTGTTATAAATACTTTCTTTATTCGTAAATGTTTTAATTCTGAAATGGAAACATACAGAACATATATACATCAGATTTGTATGCTTGACTCGTAGTTTGCTTGTAAATCTTCGTCAGATAATTACAGATAGTACATGACAGAATTACAATACGAAGAAATGAAAAAACACCCAGGGCCAGCGCGAGAATCGAACCCGCTCTCCTACGCTCGAAGGCGATTAGCAGTGTGGTGAAATAACCACTTGGCTAAGGAGGGCTCAACATACAGAAATGTGAATATAAACCTGGGCCCCTGCGCTGTTTTTTTTTTTTTTTTTTTTTTTTTTTTTTTTTTTTGAACAATCTAATAAATTTTAAGATATTGCTGAATGAAACTTCCTCAATTGTGAAATACTTGTTGTTACATATGGCTTTATTTCGGAAATTAATTCATATAATTCAGACAGTTCACTGAATTACAAAGTATTAGAAATCGCATCAAAACAAAAAGGAACAATATACAATTGAAAACAGAACCATAAGCAATTAACAACGATTAATAGACAAATTTTAAGGATAATTAAATCATTAGGAGCTCCTATTGTTTTTAGCGTTCCAATACAATTTACTAATGTCACTATTATTCTGTGAGTTTCTATCAAGTCCTTTCCAAGTCAAAAGAGAGCCCGAATTTATGTTGCCTGCTCTACGAACCGGGTATATGTTGGTAGGGCGTGCAACTATATTCATAAAATGTTCTGCCAAAAATTTGCTACTACCTGTTAACGGGTTCTGTGACTGAACGACTTTCAACAAAACTAGATTTCTTCCGAGGTTTTATAGCCATATCATTGTTGTCTGTTAATTAAATTTGATAGTAGCGTATATTTTATGTATATCTGGTATGACGGATTAAATGTTAAATGTTAATCCCATTTTTTGTAAGCAAAACTGCTTGGTTATTACCTTCGATATTAGCGTAAGATAACATTCACTGGAAATCAATGATTTTCCCTAATAACTTAAGAAAGTATGTAATTCATTTGAATTCATATATGATCTTACTGTCGAAGAAATGGTTTTCTGTTACAGATTGTACGGCTTATATTGAATCAACCGTGGTAACCAATTTAGAGAAATTGTTGTACTTTTGTTTTTACGTTATCTAATGCTAAATAAATAACATAGATCTCATTATTAAATATTATGGCTCACAGTTGCACTGTAAGAAAATAGTTTACTATAAACCCTAACTCCTGCTCTGTCCTCTATCTACACTGTTAAAAATTGCAACTTTGGTGCCAGAAAGTCTCTGTAATTTGATAAAAAAAAGTCGTAAATTATGGAAAAATTTCGTTCACAAAACGTATTTTCTGTAATTACAGAGAATTTCTGACAGCAATGTTGCATTTTTTAACAGAGTAGGATCTGTCTGTATAAACTCGGATCCAGCCATGTTGTGGGTGCTTCTCGTTCATCATTGCTTTCAAATCAGTTCCAATATTATTTTTTTTCCTCAAATTTAGAAAAGTCAATTTACTTTCAATATCTTTATAATAAGTAGACAGGGTTATCTGTATTGTATTTTCTTCATTATTTACTGGCATTGAATTCTTCAACAGGAAAAAGTTTACGTTTTAAAAGTGCTAGGTTGTTGATCCTGTAACCACCTTGTGCAAGATTAACATTTTGATATAAGCTGAAACCACTTGCTTCATGAATTTTATGTTATTAGGGGGAGGAGAAAGTTCAAGTTAGCATTGCTGCAGTTAGTGTATTTTCACAGCTTCAATGATTATCCAAAGAGCCTTATTCTGAGCAATCCATTACATCTCTTTTTCCCTTAGGAGCGGAGTTCAGGGTCTCACAATCGTATTTGATTGTAGGATTTACGTATTTGTTCTGTACCACATTCAATGTTGCTCCCGTGCCTCTCCCTTTGCTGCTGACAAGCCCTTTCATAGTAGTAGATTGTATATTTCACCTTTTCTGCTTGAGCTTTCACGTGGTCGATAAATCTTAATTTAATTTCTAGCACTACACCAAGATATTTTGTGCTATTACTTTTACTTAGTTTTTCGTTTTCTATCTTTAATTCAAACTCAATGTTCATTTTTCATAGAAAAAAAAAATGTGTTATGGTCTTTTTAATTACAATGCTATCATATTTGGACCCGAATTTCAAGCATTTATTACGCTCTGTTTGTTAAAATTTCTAGACATTGTTTTTGGTCTGTGTATTTTATAGATTTTTTATTTAATTGGACAGTATTACCACATCATGTGCGTATATGGAAACGTCAATATCTCGATTTTTTTTTTAACGTTTGTAGAATGTCATTTTCATATATATTAAAGAGAAAGCAACTTATTACTGTTCCCTGCTGTAAACTAACTTCATTTGAAATAAATGTGATTCTGTTTCATTTCAATTTGTTTTCACCCATCTTTGGGCTAAAACATTTTCTTACCCAACTCAATCTATTTCAGATTATTTAAAATGTTTGTAGTTTGTAAAGGAACTTTCTTCTCGAAATTGTGACGTAAGCTCCATGAAAGTCCACAAAGACTGCCAAAGAATTTCGTTTAAAATTACATCCTGTTATAATCTTATGTACAGTCGGAGAAAAAAAAAACGCAACATTCAACTTAACTTCGTTGCTAATCGATGTAGAAAAATGTAATAGGTATCATTCGGCGGGGAATTGTGAGTAGTTTCAGAAAAGAAACTGAAATTTTGAATTGGGGGTCGTCTTCATATTAAAACGTGTACCAACTTTGATTTTTTTAATACGAGGGTTGCTATTTATATTTCTGGCCTTGGCAACAGTAAGTGTTGCTAGGTGACCGCAGACGATTTTAATCGAAAGTTTGATATTTTTAAACGTAAATTCAGCAGACGATTTACCATTATAGCTTTATTTGTGTTGTTGACAGTAAATTGAAAAGTTCTTCTCTTTCAAAAAATGGAATTGAATCGTGAAAATTTTCGTGCGATTATTTTTCATAACTTTCGACGTGGATTGTCAAGACAAGAGTGCTTCGATGAACTTAATTCTTTATACAGCGATAAAGCGCCATCCTACAGCACTGTAAAAAATTGGTATAACGAATTTAATCGTGGTCGATGTTAGATCCAGGACGAATCCCGTGCAGGTCGTCCAAAATCCGTTGTTGTGCCAGAAAAGATCGATGCTGTGCGTGAACTGATAAAGCAAGATCGTCATGGGACATACCGTGAGATTGAGGCGTCTTTGGACATTAGTATGACCAGCATCAATAAAATATTGCATGAACATTTGAGCGTAAAAAAAAATTGTTCGCGTTGGATCCCGCATAATCTGACAAACGCTCAAAAAAAGGCTTGTGTCGATTGGTGCAAGGAAATGTTGGAAAAATACGTTCAAGGTACATCAAAGGCTGTGTATAACATCTACACAGGTGACGAATCATGGATCTATGCATATGAGCCGGAAACAAAACAGCAATCAACTGTATGGGTCTTCCAAGGCGAGGCAAAACCAACAAAAATTGTTCGAGGAAGAAGCACATCGAAACAAATGATTGCCTGTTTCTTCGGCATTAACGGTCATGTGGCAACAGTGGCGTTAGAGCAACGCAGGACGGTCAATTCTGAATGGTACACGACCATTTGTTTGCCAGAAGTCATCGGAGAAATTCGAAAAAAGCAAAAGAACAGGCGAATCATTCTTCATCATGACAATGCGAGCTCTCACACATCGACTCAAACAAATGCATTTCTGACTGAGCGAAAGATCGAACTGATGGGTCATCCGTCGTACAGCCCTGATTTGGCACCCAATGACTTCTTCTTATTCCCACACATCAAAAATAAATTACGTGGACAACGATTTTCGACCCCCGAAGAAGCGGTTGATGCATTCAAAACGCATGTTTTGGAGTTACCTCAATCGGACTGGAAAAAGTGCTTTGAAAATTGGTTCAAACGCATGCAAAAGTGTATTGATCATCATGGAGAATATTTTGAAAAACAATAAAACCAATTTCGATCCTACATATTTGTTTTTTCATTATTAGGCCAGAAATATAAATAGCAACCCTCGTAGTAATGCCCCATTTTTATTTTATACTTGAATTCCTGGGATCGCGACAACGCGAAAAAGTATATTTTTTGAATATTTTACTTATTTTTTCACAGAGTTATAAGCGTTCAATGTTTGAAGGTGCTAATGTTAAATTCATATTTCAAACTTTTATTAATATCTTCATAAAAAATAATACGAACGATATAATTTTTTTTTTTTACGAGATACAGTGAAGAAGCCCAAACATAATCCATCATTACTTTTGATTCTAAAAAATATTTTTCGTTCTGAAAAATATTAATAAATTCATATTCATAAAAATTATGAATTATAACCTATATTAATTTTTACATAAAATGAATCCTAATGCTGAAAAATATGGGTATGCAAATATGCAGCTCATTCCAGTTATTAGTTTTCGAGATATAAATAAATCTTTCTTTTGGAGTGGTTTAGGGGGCCGTCTCTTATAAAGTTTTGCATGCGATAACGGATCAAATCTTAAAAAATAACAAAGTTAATTTATTAACTTTGTTAAGTCAGTTTAGTTAACTTTGTTAGTTAAGTCATTAATTTTTATAATTCTTTTTTACCTGAAAGATATCAAGTGTGAAACATTAAAATTTTATCTGTTTCTTATAGGATCTTAATTTTATTTTTCTAAATTTACTGATAACCCCCTAACACATTTTTGATTATAACTCTATAAATACAAAAGATAAAGTATACAAACAGTATACTTTTCCGAAATGCCAGACTCTCAGAAATTCGAATATGAAGTCAAAATTGGCTGTTGCTATTGTTGGCGCTTGTTTCAATATGTAGATGACCCCTAATTCAAAATTCGATAACATTTTCAGAAAGTTCATTTAATTTCCTGTTGAATTATATCTATTAGATGTTCCTGCGTCAATTAATAACGAAATTACAGCGGATGTTGCTTTTTTTTTTCCCCCCGAATGTACAATCTTTATTATTGAGTTATGAGTGAACATGTTATTTCTAAACTTTTCCTGTTTTTCAATAATTATTTTTACTTTCTTCTATATGTAATATAGAGAAAGTATTGGATTCGCGAAAATTTTCGAAGTCCACTTTTTGATGGATTTACATGTTTTGGGATATGGAGAACACGAATTAATAGTTTTAGAAAATGTCCGTCTGTCTGTCTGTCTGTCTGTATAATTTTTTTGTGGACGCTGTATCTCACGAACCAATGAATGAAATTTAACCAAACTTGGTATTTAGTTGCACCCTGACATAAACTGGTGCTGATTAGATTTTGGGATCAATCGCTCAATAGGTGGCGTTGTGATCGCATTTTATGCAAATTTTTAACATGGCAGGATAGGACAAAATTCCGTATAAATGGGCATAAAGAGAGTTATTTTACACTTGTGATTGTAAAATTAAAATGAATTATTGATAATAGTAGTAGTTAGCTAGGAAAAAAATTTTGTGCATGTGGGGGCATCGGTTCCCCCTCCCTGGGGGGGAAATACCCCCCCGGGGAAGTAAATTTTCAAGATGGACATCTTTCGAAAGGTCTCGTCGATAATAGTAATAGTTAACTGGGAAAAAATTTTTGTGCATGTGGGGGCATCGGTTCCCCCCCCCCCACACCGGGGGGGGGGCGGAAGTTCCCACCCGGGGGGGCAAAGTTTCAAGATGGGTATCTTTCGAAAGATCTCGTCAATACCTTTAAAACGAATGGTTGAACGATAAATCTGTGATAATTTAAACCAAAGTTATCGATTTTTTTTACTTTTAACAAAAAAAAACTTAGAAAAATATCGCAATTTTTTTTTTTTTTTTTTTAACGAAATTTAACCAAACTTGGTATTTAGTTGGTCCCCGACATAAACTGGTGCTGATTATGTTTGGGGATGAATAGCTCAACAGGGCGCTGTGATAGCATTTTATCTAAATTTTTAACATGGCAGCATAGGACAAAAATTCGTATAAATGTGCATAATAAGAGTTGTTTTAAATTTGTGATTGTAAAATTAATATGAATTATTGATAATAGTAGTATGTAACTAGGAAAAAAATTTTCTGCATGGGGGGCATCGCTTCCCCCCCTGGAAGCGATAATAAATTTTCAAGATGGGTATCTTTCGAAAGGTCTCGTCAATACCTTTAAAATGAATGGTTGAACTATAAATCTGTGATAATTTAAAACAAAGTTATCGATTTTTTTTACTTTTAACCAAAAAAAAAAAAAAAAATTCGTACTTTTTTTTTTTTTTTTTTTAATATTGTTACTGATTGAATATGTATAGGTAAATATAGAAGAAAGTCTTGTGGTGGCCACAACATACTAGTTTCATTAGTGATTATAGACAAATACACATGTACATATAGACAGATAATCATAAAGACCAACTGTTAAAACTTGATTTTCTAATTCAGATGATCTCAAAACTTGTAAACATAGAAAAAAAAAAAGTCAATTTTGAAAAATTTTAATTAATAATAATTACTCTACCTAATATTGGTAAAAGAAAATAAAGCGTTATCTATGTTCCTTTATTTTCTACATCTTTGTTTTCTCTTACTCGTACAGTATGTTTGAGAAAAAATTGTTTTGGGTCAAACTTTCGAAATTGAGTTTTTGGAATGTTTACACGTTTTTAGGTCTCCTAGAATCTGAAAATCAAGTTTTTTTTTCTTTTGCTGATTTTTGTATCTATGTGTGTAACTAACTGTGTGTCCGGGAGTTTGTTATTAGCATATCTCAAGAACAAATATTAGCAGGAAGTCCAAACTTAGTATTCTGAATGTATGTCATACGGGGATGCTCTTTGAAAATTTTTATTGAAATCGGAGAAATCGTTCGTATGCATAAACATAGAGATGCATAATATATATGGGAGAAATTTTTCGTAGGTACAATTTAACATCTTCAGATTGCACTTAACAAAGTCAAAAGAACATATATGTTTCATATTTATAAAAGCATATTTCGTATAGAATATATCATAAAAATATATTTATTTTTTGTTTACAGAGCCACACAAAAGAATTCAATTGTGTTAAAGCTATACATGAAAATTGCTGAAAGTGTATTTTAAAGCGTTGTTATTATTACTTTTTTTTTATACAGTGCTAAATTTAAACCCACTAAATTATGTGTATTGCATGTAACTTATAGACAATATACAAGGCTATCCAAGATTAAGTGAATATAGTCTTTTTCTTTCTATTTAATATAATTGATTGATATTCTTTGCTAAATTTTAACACGTATAGGAAAGCTGTTTAGTAATGAGAAATACTTTCTCATATACTTATGATACTCAAAGTATCACGTGAAATCCAATTTTCAACGTTGCTTTTTACTTTCTCTTACCCTTACGGCAGAGAAAGTATTGTTTTAGGGTCAAATTTTCAAAAGTGAGTTTTTGTTATATTTACATATTCTGAGGTCCCCTGAATACGAAAATCATGTTTTTAGCGAATGGTCTGTGTGTGTGTGTCTGTCTGTCTGTTATCAGCATATCTCAAGAACAAGTAGTAGCAGAAATTACAAACTCGGTATTCTAAATGTGTATCATATAGGGATGCTACACTAAGCTTTTCGTTGAGATGAAGCAAATGGTTCGTGTACAGTGACACTCAAAAGTATTCAAATACATTATGTCTATGGGGGGAAATTGCAGGTAAGTAGAGTTTATCATCTACAGACTGCACTAAACTAAATGAAACTAATATATATTTTTTGTAATAGAGATAGTTAACTGGGAAAAAAAAATGTGTATGTAGGAGCCTAGCCTCCCCCCTGTGTAGGGGGGGGGGGAGACCCCTCGAGGGGAGTACATTTTCATGTTGGGTATCTTTCAAAAGAGCTCGCCAATTTTTTTTTTTTTTTTTTTTTAAATGCAATGTTGAGAATAGATTCATTTTTTTTTTTTTTTGGATATTTAGTGTTGTACTATTTCTCTAACATGGAAATCGTCTGCATTATCATGGAAGATAACTTTTTTAAATAATAATTTTAATAAATTGCTTTTGCTGAGTGAATTTGTATAGGAAAATATAGAAGAAAGTCATGTGGTGGATACAACACACTTGTCCCGTCAGGTTTTATAAATTTCATAAGAAAGAGGATAAAATATTTCTTACCTGACAGGTCTTGTTCTCTTTCGCCGGCTTGTTCTAAGTAATCACAAAGAAGTCGAAATAAGCACAGCTCAAGTTTCACGACACTAACGTTTAATTAGACGCACTATTTACATTTATAATACATAATTGTTTCATTAATATCTGCAGCTATCACAATATTTAATATTAGCTGTCGAGCGTCAGAACGCTCTTTCATATCCTTACGGATTCACATTCCTTCATTTTTACGACAGAAAAACAAAACTTTTCATCATCAGAAAAAACCATGTTGCCAATCAATCAAACATAAAAATAGGCAGACGATCTCCAGTGGAAGAACAGCCCGCCTCCTGACGGCAAGAATGGGTCATCCTCCCACCTTTGATTCTGGCAATCTTGTACAAAATCAAACTAAAAAAGAGAAAAAAGACATATTAATAAACATTACATCAAGCAAAAATGAAAAGGAACAGAGAGAAAAAAAAAAGTAAATAGAAGTTCTATCAGTCAATTATAAATTCAGTCTATCTGGAGCTCTAATGGATCTACCCCTCCTGGTAAATCGTTGTTTTCCGTCAGGTATCTCAACAGATTTCTTGACATTTTTTGAAACAGTTCTAGACAGTGCAGAGGGATCAGGGCATCTTTTTGGTGTAGAACGAGTAGGTATCAAAGTTCCATTTGCAGCATACTTTGCACGAAAATCACTAGATTCATCAGAAGAGATCTCTAACGGATAAAGTCTTTGAACTGGGCGTATCAAAAACCCATTTTCTGTCTTGATTTTTGCCACTCGAACTATTTCGTCTTTACCAGGATAAGTTTCCACAACTCTGGCTAATGGCCAGTTGATTCTTTTTTGATTATCATGACCGACGAGAACTATGTCTCCTACAGCAATTTTTTTGTCAGTTTTAGCGATACCCTTTGAATTTTTTAATTGTCCTAGATATTTAATTCTGAAACTTTTCCGTAAATCTTTCTTCAATTTTAGCAAATATCGAAGTCTTTTTTT
Organism: Salticus scenicus; assembly: GCA_963930645.1. Taxonomy (NCBI): domain Eukaryota; kingdom Metazoa; phylum Arthropoda; class Arachnida; order Araneae; family Salticidae; genus Salticus; species Salticus scenicus. Next base: position 379,054,027 of record OZ005648.1, read on the forward strand.
TAAATTCATATTTTCGAAGTTATCTAGGTGAGGAAGACCAGTTTCTTTAATTCCTTGCAAAAACATGCTCGGAGTCAATGGAATTAAATCATCGGGATCCTCAGAAATAGTAGTTAATGGTCTGGAATTCATCAAACATTCGATATCACATATAATTGTGTAAAGTTCTTCAAAATCTAGAGCTGCTCGTCCTAATACTCTTCTCAAAATTTGCTTTGTACAGCCTATTAAGCGTTCCCACCAGCCACCCCACCATGGTGAAGCTGGGGGGATAAACTTCTATATTATGTTCTGTACTAGGGCTTCCTTCCGTATTTTTGCAAGTATAGGATCAGTAAATAGCTTCGAAGCTCCTGAAAAATTTGTGCCTCGATCGCTGTATATTAGAGAAGGTCGACCCCTTCTCGCAACAAATCTTCGCAGGGTTTGCAAAAATGCTTCAGAGAATAATGATGTTAATAATTCAAGATGTACCGCTCTGTAAACAGCGCAGGTGTACAGCACAATCCAACATTTTTTACCATTTTTCAAGTACAAAGGTCCGGCTAAATCAACCCCGGTAATTTCAAAGATAGCAGCATCTCTGATCCTGTCTTCCGACAAGGCGGTGATTTCAGGCTGAACAGAATTTACGGTGAAGCGTTTGCATCTTATACAACGTAAGGTAACTTGCCGTATGGACTTTCTGCACCTGAGAATCCAATATTTTTCTCGGAGATGGTTCATTAATATTTGTACTCCTGCGTGGTTTAATTCGTTATGTTTCCATTCTATCAATTTCTGCACGATGTAATGATTTCCTGGTAAAATGATAGGCAAACGAAAGTCTGTATTATCTTTACTTCTAAGTATAAGAGACTTTACCCTTAGAAGGCCATCTTTGTCAACGGTGGGATGAAGTTTTCGTAAACGATCATCTATTCCTTTAGGAAAGTCTTCCCTTTGAACCATCTTTAACAGGATTAATTCAGCATGTTTAAGTTCTTTATTTGTAAGATCCCCAGAATTTCGTTTAGAATGATTTCGAAGATTCGAGATGAATCTGTATATCCATGCCGTAACTCTTAATAATTTCACGTAAGACGAGTATCTCTCATAAAACTTCTCAGTAGTTTCAGCACTTAGAGCAGAAATGATCGACCTTTTTTTTTCTGAATTGACAATCTGTATTTCGGGTGAGATTTCTTGTCTCGGCCATTGACTCGTTGGTGTCTTCAAAAATTCCGGACCTTCCCACCAAAGGGATTTGAGTAAAGCATCAGCATTGCAACCTCTTGATGGAAGGTCAGCTGGATTTAAGTTACCCGGGACGTATCTCCAGTCGTTGGGATGACTCAAAGATCTTATTTCTCTGGTACGATTCAGCACAAATACTCCCCATGGTTCTTGATTTTTTATCCAGAACAATGCGTTCATGGAGTCAGACCAATAGAAAGTTTGAACTTGGCTGTCACAGAAGTCTCCTTTTATAGAATTCATTAATCTAACACCTAAACAACATGCTAATAATTCTAGTCTCGGTATGGAGACTGATTTCAAGGGTGCTACTCGAGCACGAGCTTGAACCAATTGACATCTCACATGAAAATTATTTTCTTCTCTGATATATATACAAGTTGCATAAGCGTGGCTTGATGCATCACAAAACACATGGAATGACACATTTGTATTTAGAGCATGATTTTCTAATATCCTTCTAGGGATTCTAATGCCTTCCAAGCATTTTAATGCATTTTCCCATTTCAGAAATTTTTTCTCGATGTCATCTGGTAGCTTGGCATCCCAGGGCAGTTTCCTACGCCAACATTCTTGCATTATGATCTTTGCAATTAAAGTGACAGGACAGAGAAACCCAATGGGGTCAAAAATCTTACTTGCTAAGGACAGGATAAATCGCTTACTTAGATTTGCATTTTCGCACTCATCAAACTTTAAACTACAGTATAGAGTATCTTCCAAAATATTCCAATTTAAGCCCAAAACTGAGACAGTCTCTGGAAAATCTTCTTCAGGAATTCCGTACACACTTGGTGGTAGACCATTACCTATCCATCCTCTAAGATCAAAACATCCCGCTGACATGATTTCTTTAGATTGTGCCATAAAATTAACTACTTCTTCTTCGAAACTGCAACTTGTAACACAGTTGTCGACATACATAGAGTTTTTAAGTTTAGAAGCAGTCTCTTGCAAATAATCTGGAACATTACTTAGGTGGAAATTTAGAGTAGCTCCTGAAAGAAATGGGCTGCAGTTTACCCCAAATACTACTGGACGATGTCTGTAAATCTTCACTTTATTAGGATCACCGCCCTCCCACCACAGAAATCTTAGAAAATCACAATCTTCTTCATTTATTCTTATTTGTAGAAATGCTTTGCGAATGTCTGATACTACCCCATACTTGTTCAAACGAAATTTATTCAAAATGTTAGGAATCAACTCCATGTAGTTTGGACCTTTAGCTAGGCAATCGTTCAAAGAATAACTGTTCTTTTCTTTTTCAGAAGCATCGAAAACAGGACGAATTGTTGTCGTTGAATGCTCTTTTATAACTGCTCTATGAGGCAGATGATGGCAATCTATCTTCTCGAATTCATCAGTATTTACTTCTTCAATTATTTCTTCACCAAGCCACTGACAAAAAACTTCTTCATAATCTTCAATAAGACCCTTATTCTTCAGAGTCCTCACAGTTGATTTTAGCCTTCGTTCAGCAATTGTTTTGTTATCTGGGAGTTCTTGGTGTCCTTCTATCCATGGTAATTTTACAACATAGCGTCCGTCATCATCTCTACTTAGAGTTTTCTCAAAATGATTTTTGGATGCTTCTTCAAATTCTTCCTTTGACTGTTTTTCTGCAGGATCCTTAATTCCTAGGACATCTAGTTCCCACAGATCAGAAATTTTTACTTCTCTAGCTAACATCGAAGTGACTACAAGGTTTTCAGTATCTTCAGTAAACTTCTTAGTGCGTCCCATAACAGTCCAACCTAGCCTTGTTTCAATAGCGGTCAGGCCGGATTTCAGATTCTTCAGCTTTCCTGTCATTAATTTGCCAGCTACATCTGCACCTATAAGGAGCTCTATGGGGTTAAGGCAATCTTCTAAATATATCCCCGTACCTGATAAATCATCTTCACACAGTTCTTGAGTGACCGGTGGCATAGTAAAACAAATTGTAGGCTGACTCAAAACTTCAAAATTGCAACGATAAGTTTCGCTGACATCAGAAAGGTAAGCTTTGTAAACATTGTGTGTCAAAGTATTCGTGTTCGAACCACCAAATAAGGAATGCTTCAGTTTTTCTTTTCTAATTGGCTTGTATCCAATCTTTTTTGCAGTGTTTTCTAAGATGTAAGACCTTTGGGAAGCGGAATCAATAATCGCCCGAATTTTTAAAATTCTGTTTTCACCTCTTAAATTAATCACGAGTGTCTGTAGCAAAACACTGGGAGTTGATGAAACATTTGATAATGTTGTATCTTGATCGGAAGTATTCTTGTCATTTTTAACCCTTTGTGCGTGCGCAGCTGATTTCGGATCATTCTTACAGAGAAGAGTATGGTGGGGTTTCCCACAAATCGCACAGTTACATCTACTTCTACACGAACTAGAAATGTGGTTCAATTTTAAACATTTAAAGCAGCCTCCCCGTTTCATAACATTTTGTTTTCTTTGATCATAAGTCAAGTTTGCTACTTTTCTACATTCCGCACTTAGATGTGGCTTATCGCAGAACACGCACTCTTGCTCTCGGTTTTGTTTACTTTGGGACGAGGTTAAAAGTTCCATACCTGTTGGAATAATTTTATTGTGTGTTAGAAAATTTTTAGATTTCATTGTGTTAAATTTCTTGGGTTTGTTTTCAAAACCAAATCCACTTGTCGCTAAATTAATTTTTTCTTTACCTTGAATTTCATTACGTAAAAACTGCATTAAAGTTTCTAATTTATTAAATGATTTATCTTCCGAACTAAGAGAAACAGAATTCAAGTGTCTTTCCCAAATACGCAAAAGATCTATTGGTAAACAAGATTCAACTAACGGGTATAACATTGAGGCATATTTATCGCTTGTTACACCAAGCATTTTTAAAGATCGTAACTGTGTTTCTAATTTATCATAAAGCTTCACAATTGGTAATTTATGTTCCTGATTTACAGTATTACTTAGCACAAGGCTTAATAATTCCCTAACATAAACTTCAATTAGTACATCTTCCCTGCCAAATCTTGTATGTAAACAATCAACCGCTTGTGAATAGTTCTCAGCTGTTACGGGAAAAGATTCTACGACTTCTCTGGCTCTAGACCCCTTTTGAGTAGATTGAAGTAGATACTGAAATTTATCTACCTCCGAAATATTTGGATCTTCATGAATTTTCTTAAATAATCCCCAAAATGATAACCAGTCCTTTAAATTACCATCAAACTTTTGTAATTTAATTTTTGGTAACTTAAAACTTGTTTTAGAATTACTCTCGTTTTCAAGTACACTTGAATTTAAATCCGAAGGTAAATTTATTCTACGTTCAAGTTTTGTTTTTAAATCAATATAAGTACTACTATAATTATCAGCACTTTCGATTTCGCTATCCAACATGGTCTGAGTACATTTTTCATCAACTTGTAAAATTTGAAGAATTTCTTTATCAAGCGTTTCAACACTGGAATATTTTTCTTGTAACTGTGCTAAGAACCCAGCACAAGAATCGATGTCACAAGTTTCAGTTTCTAAAAGGTTTTTTACCTTTTCAGTAAATTTTGTAAAGGTACCTCCATAAGAACCGCGTAATTTAGTTGCGGCTTCCATAATTCAAATAAAGACTGATAAAATAATAAACAAACACTTCAAATCAAAGCTTCATAAAACGAGAACAAAAAATATTCCGAAATCGAAAGTAATTCTGGGAAGAAATTTTAGAATTCTAAATAATGTTTTGAGACAAAAACATTCAATTTTCGAAACACTTTGATTCAAAATAACAATTTTCATATAAAATAATAATCTTCTTTATTAAATCAAAATATGCAAAATCAATGTAAAATCAAAATATGCATTCATAGAATATGTATTAACATTTTCTTCAACATAAACAAATTCTTCATATTGTTCCAAATATCAAATGAGCAGTTCAAAAATAAACATACATTTTATGTTTTCAAAATTATTCTCAATAATACTTACAAAAAGTATTTCAAATTTTTAATGTTATCTTCTCATAAAAATGAGATCATATTTCAATTAGAATAAATTATATTCTATTTCTATACTTTATTCATTAGAACAAATTAGAATTTATTACTTAGAACAAATTTTTCTACCGGCGTCCCTGTTCGGGCGCCATTAAATGTCCCGTCAGGTTTTATAAATTTCATAAGAAAGAGGATAAAATATTTCTTACCTGACAGGTCTTGTTCTTTTTCGCCGGCTTGTTCTAAGTAATCACAAAGTAGTCGAAATAAGCACAGCTCAAGTTTCACGACACTAACGTTTAATTAGACGCACTATTTACATTTATAATACATAATTGTTTCATTAATATCTGCAGCTATCACAATATTTAATATTAGCTGTCGAGCGTCAGAACGCTCTTTCATATCCTTACGGATTCACATTCCTTCTTTTTTACAACAGAAAAACAAAACTTTTCATCATCAGAAAAAACCATGTTGCCAATCAATCAAACATAAAAATAGGCAGACGATCTCCAGTGGAAGAACAGCCCGCCTCCTGACGGCAAGAATGGGTCACACTAGTTTAAATCTAAATTAAATTTTAATCAACAAATTAGTATACTCTCAAATGTTTTAGCCATAATGCGTATCGGTCTACGTGATATTGGTCTATAGGACTCTGCATCCTTTCGTGGATTCTCCGGTTTAAAAATTGGAATAACATTAGCTTTCATTCAGTCAGTTGAGAGGTTAAGAAGTTACACTCGTTTTGTAGGCTAAAAAAAGCACGTTTTCTCCATTTTCCTTGCATAATAAATAAAAAAATTTAATGAATATTTTAAGCACAGTAAAGATTGACAATATTTTATGAAATTTTCATGAAATATTTTGAGAAATTCAACCCACCTAGTTTCCGGAGACCCTTAAAAAAATGTGGATAAGATTTCCCATAAATTAATACATCGATCTTATCAAAATTTTGCACAATTTTTTCAAAATAGAATTGACAGTGCTTGAGCGAAAGATTTTAATTGATATTTGAATTTTTAACAGAGTTGTATGCAAAGATAGTACAATTTTCGGTAGATTTACCTCACATACAACATTTATTAAATTAGTTGTAATCGTAAAAAAGAAGAACCGTTCAAGCACTAGTTAATTCTATTTTAAAAAATTGTGAAAATTTTCCAAAAGTTCGGTACATTAGTTTCGAGAAATCGTGTCCACCGCATTTACGAAAGGTCTCCGTAAACGAGTACACACCGGATAAATTTTCTGTAATTATTAACGAAAATTTTATAGTATAATCTTGTTTACATGTTTCAGTTTTATACTGTCAAAATTTTGAATTAAAAATCCTATTTATTATAGAGAAAATATGGTTTTTCTTTTCCTTTGAAACCCATGTAATCTCAATGCCTTTGTGAGGTTGAGACTACAGAACGTCTCCACAGTTTGTGTAAAATTAAGCTGGATCCAGCAAGGTATAAAGTTGGGACGGTTAAATCACTTCGTCGCCAGTGACTCGGCGAAAGTTTTCGTCGGATTAGTTTCGTGTCGACATGGTGCTGCAACGAGAGAATTAAGCTGTGGGAGGTAGATGAATTTGAAGTGATTTTAAAAGTATTGATTGAAATGAAGTGAAAGGAAGTTGGTAAGAAGTAGTATAAGATGGAGATGCTTTTAGTAGATTAAGGTGGATTGGAGGAGATTGTGGTGTAGACTGTGAAAATTCTTGTTTTGGTGAGTATTGAGGTGTGAAGTAGTGGAGATTCAGTTGTGTAAAGATTAAGTAGTCGGATGACTGTTGGTGCGCGTATCCACTAGCATTTATAAAGGTAAAGTTGGATCAGACGGGAATCCTCTGATCCACAGTGAAGTCACAGTAGCTGAGTTAAAGAGTGCATCCGTCTCTACACCTTCGATTGTTGCTGGGATGAGATATTTAGAATTATCTAATTGTAATTCTGATACATATATTTTGATAAAGTAATTAAATACGCTGACTGAGCTGTCTTTATTGCCAGACGCCCTCCCTTTAAACTGTTCAAATAAAATTCTTATTTATAGTTATATTCAAGTCTCGTGCTATCTTTAATTATCCATTTAGTTATCTAAGCAACTAATTTAGATGGAGTTTTCATCAACGCAAACCTCACACCTTTATTCAAAATCATTTTATAAATTAAAAAGTTGGTTATGTCTGTTTGACCTATATGCTGAGTAAATTTGAGGAAGACACTTCATAGATAATTTTCGAAAAAGTCTTCGCATGCATGTCGGGAGTGGTGATTTCTTGATCTCTATGGCTGAGGTACAAAACAAAAATTTAATGAAAAATGTTTAATAAAGCAGGTAAAATGAATGCCTTACGAAATGACACCAAGTTTCGTAATTCGATTTAACCCTTTGAGGAGCAATATAATTAGGCTCATGTATTTTTGACTGCCACCAGAATTTGCGAATAAAATTAAATAGGAGAAATAAATTACTTTTTCCGTTGTGCTATAGAAGAAAAAAATTGCTTAAAAATTCCGGGATGAGTTTCTGCAGTTTTAATTTAATAATTGCGTTCACGCAGGAAAGACACCTCGCATTAAATGGTTAAGCGGACGGTGAGCATTAGAAAAGGCATTAATAAATTACCATTTTAAACTTAAGAAATTTTGCGTCAATGTGTAATGAAATGTAACAGCATTAAGTATAGTAAAATTTTATCAGAACATTATAAATTAAAAAAGGTAAATTTAAAAATTAAACTTTTAACAGTCTATTTATTTAATTTTTTTGAAATAATTAGATGTTCTAGCTTCAGTCTTGCATTGATTATTGCATTTTCTCCCGTAATTTCACATTATTATTTTTGAAACATATATTTTAAACATATTGCTTTGTAAATCCATTGACAAATTGATTAATAAGATAAATTTGTTCACATTTAAATGGTAAAATTTCATGCAAATTTCAGGTTTCTAAAATATTTTAAGTGTTTTGTCTAATATTTTAAGTGTTAAGTCTAATATTTTAAGTGTTAAGTCTAAATTGAAATCTAAAATGAAAACGTCGATAAATTTTGTCTTTAAAATTTATATGAGAATGCCTCATACGTCATTTATTTATAATTTAAACACCTCATGCTAAATATTTTTCATGTTTCATACAAATAATAGCAGATCTATGAAATTTAGTAAAATACCTTTTAGAAATTAACACTCTTTTCAAAAAACATTTTACGATGAAATTTAATACACTTGCATATTTTTCAAAATCTTAATAATTTTTTTTTACTATTTCATTTTATTATATTTGCTTTTTATTTATTTCTTTAATAATGCTCGACCGAGAAACATTAGTTGAGATCTCAGAAACTAAAGTCCTATGATTTCATTTTCCAATCTTCACTACTTTACTGAAAATGCTCGATTTCATTTAAGATAACAAACTCAATTTATTGAACGATACTTCATATTTTATGAAGCGTGCATTCAAGGGAAATTATAAATTATGCGTGAAATGATAATACTACTTGTAAAATGCTGTGTTTTATATAGAATTACGCTTCCTTGTGAATTAAGTTAAGTAACAGCATTTCATGAACCAGAAATAAGAAATATAAATGGGTTTTGAAAAACTATCCAATCGAACTTAGTTGAAACCCTGTTTACGCGACTGGTGTACGTTAGAATGTTGTTTCAAAAATTAACGTAATAAATTTAGGAAGTTTTGCATACGTATTCTCAAAATAATAAATAAATAAATAAATAAGATAAAATTTCTTTAGCACTATTTGCATTAGCAGTATAAAAATTCAAAAATTTATTTTTCTTTCCTTGGGTGTGTTTTTGAATGCTCTAGCCTTGCTATTTATATACATATATATATATATATGTATATATATATATATATATATATATTTATTTATTTATTTTTCAGAATTTTTACATTTTGATTGATGAAATATATATATATATATATATATATATATATATATATATATATTGTACTTATTTGGTTAGTCCTTTGTGCATACAGGTGGTTATAATTAAACTTCCCCTATGAACAGCCTCCTACAGCGCAAACAGGTGAACGGAATACAACGAAATTTGGAATATAGACTAAACACGAGATGGGCTCACGGAGTTCCAAAAAAGAGATTTAAAAAAAAAAAAAAAAAGGTTCCAAAATATCTAATAGAGGGCGCCTTTTCTGGAAAAACATTAAATTCAACACAATAAACGACCAAAACGGAATACAGAAACAATATTAACAATCCAGAACAAAATTATGAGTAATAAAATGTAAAACACGGAAAAGCTGTCAGTTCTAGGGGGGGGGGATGTCGAGATCTGTATGCTTGCAAAGAAGAGCAAGCTTTATGCAAAACAGGTATTACTTAATGTGGTTTGATGACAAGGCGATCAGAAACTAGTCCATAAATGTTAATATTGTTTCTGTATTTCGTTTTGGTCGTTTATTGTGTTAAATTTAATGTTTTTCGGAAAACACGCCCTCTGGAGGAAATTTCGGAACTATTTTTTTTTTTCGAAATACCGTGAGCGCGTCTCGTGTATAGTCTATATACCAAATTTCGTTACATTCCGTTTACCCGTTAACGCTGTAGGATGCGATTTTTAGTGGAAGTTTAATTATAACTATCCTGTAGATTGAAAAATTAATTTGTAAGATATACGTTTAAAACTGAAATTCATCCAAATTTTAAGTTATTCAAAACTTAAAATATTGTATTTTGAAGTGTAAATTAAAGTCGTTACTTAGATATATTTTAATGTCAAAAATGTGTCTTCATTAGAATATTTATAAGTTTTACACTAAATTTAACAATAAGGGTTCAGCATAAAAAATATATATATATATATATATTTTTTTTAACTTAACTTATTTAATTTAAACAGTTTTCAATATATTTAAAATCACTTATATTAAGATTTTTATATCATCCGTAGAATTTGTCCTGTAGACAGTAAACCTTTATCACTTAACGTATTTTACTACCGTGGTATGATGAAAAAAAAAATGTAATTTTTTTCACATTTTTACACGTTTTGAGGTGTGAAGAACCCGAAAATATCAAATCGGGTATGGTGTACGTCTGTAGAGTGTCTGTTAGTTTGTTAGTCCGTTAGTTAAAAAAAAAAAAAAGATTAATTATTAAAGAAAAAAATATATAAAAGATTATCTAACCCTTTTTCTTTTTTTTTTTTTTTTTCTTTTTTAGTATTCACGGTACTTTAAAATGTAACCTTTTAACACAACACATCATTACTTTTTCCTTCTTCTAAAATCATATGAATTTTCGCAACCGATTATTTTCTTGAGAAAAGATTTATGGTTGTGGTTTCAAAAATTTTAAAATTAGTTTTCTAACGTATCAAACACTACTTTATCATGAATAATAGATATAAATGACCTTTCCTTTTCAATGAAAGTGTCGTTTGTTTAAAAGACGTTTTTACAGGTTCTGTTTTTGAATTTGAACATTTTTATATTTTAAAGAAAATACAGTTAAAAGGCATGATTTTTAGTAATATTAATACATTTTTAAACATATTGTTGTGATAAAAAACTGGGGATTATCATGTATACAAAATATTTGATGCCACTATGGACACTTAATTCAGTATAGAAAATTAGAAAGAAAAGTTATGCAGTTGGTATACATTATAAAATATATTTTAACTGCACTTACAATCGGCAGCAAAATATTGAAAAGCGAGCAGTAACTCACATTTAAAATATGTGCGATCTCTGGTGCAAAGAATGCGATCACTGGCGTAAAATTTAAAATTTTTGTCCTCAGAAACAGGCCCTTTATAGTACAATCGCATAAAAAAGGTATCTATTTCTTTGCTTTAAAAACTACTGAATAGAAAATAATAATAAATTCTAACCAAACTATCATTTTCACTGCATTAGTGAATTCAGGACGTGATGTTTATTGAAGAAGAGAGAGAGAGAGATGTTGTTTGGGTGTAAACATGAATGTTTTACCAAAAAACCCTGCTAAGTTCCCTAAATTTCATCATATTTTATTCTATTTAGACCGAATAATAATTTCTCAAGAAAGTTAAAAAATTGATTTCATTTTATGTTTTTATTATTATTTTTTTTATTGTGAAATAAATAGAAAAATGTCAGCGAGGACGCCTGATTTTTTAACACTCTAAATTAACCCGGCAGAACGGGCGCCGTGAAATGTAACGTGAGGACGGGCGTGGGGTGTCAGCGCACCCCAAACATATTAAATAACATAAATACGAAAAAAACCTTTAGAATTCATTGTGTTAATGAAATTCATGATAATTACACTATTTCTCGTGAAAATAAATAACTGAAATGTTAAGTTATCGTTAACTTTAAAAATTAATAGAAAATAAATTAAAAGAACTCAACTTTTTCCTTCTTGTTCGAAAAACTTATTTTTTCTCATGTGACATTTAATTATTTTCTTTACAATATTTATTATAATACAAATTATGCATTACTGTGGATAGGAATATTGAGACATTAATTTTCCTAATAATTAGGGTGTACATGGATCAGAAACTTTAGATTTTTTGCAGTTTTTACATATAGCTTCAATTTCTGAGTGTTATATAAGAATGAAAAAAAAAAAAGATTTCGAATTTGCCGTTTTCATACGCTCCTCACGGAGGATGACCTTGGAAGCAGGTATTGAAGGGCCCGACCACTTCTGTTTATAGAGAGAGACAGCAGATAAATATTTCCGGGCATGGGGTGTCAAAACACCACGCGCCCGTCCTCCCGGGTTAAACAGTTCTCTTTTATTTTTATTTTTTACAATGTTTTGATTAGACATTAGTTTAACCCCCTCTTTGTATAACATATCAGTTTGATTTAAACTGTTTGAAAGAATCAAAATCAACTTTTATTTTGAGGCTGGAATTTTTTCTGAATTTTTTTTATACAAAATACGTGGAATATTTCATGGAGCATATATATTTATTTAATTTATATATCCATATTCTTTGGTAACATCTCAACTACTTCTCAGTTGTTTTCCTTTCGGATTCATTTCGTTTATTGCTTTCTTATTTTTCGTGTCAGTATTTCAATATCTGCCGACTTCCTTGAGGGGATTTATGATGGGATTTGATAAGTAGAAGAAAATGTTTTTTATCTGGCATGTAGGATTTAAAGAGCTTAAGGGCGCATTGAGTAAAAAAATACAATCCGTGTATTGAATACTGCTCGTTTCTGAAAAATACCCAATTGTTGTATAAATTTATATGTGTATAGGCATTTAAGCATCTCCTTTTGTTTAATACGTTTTAATATAATTTGCATAAATATCTATAAAGAAAAATGAATGTAGTCTCATTTACAGTAATGAATTAAACTGGAGGTTTATTAAAATTCTAAGAATAAGCTGAGAGGGAGCGTTCTGTGTGATTACATATATTTTATTTCTTCTGCATTATATTTCAGTATGAAAATTGCAAGATATAAAAATGAGAGCTTTTATATCTCTACAAAATCACTTAAAAAAAATACGCTAATGATTGAAAAAATAAAGAAATACTTTTTTCTTTAAGTTATAAATCTCATTGTTTAAATATATAAGAGGATGCGAAATGTTAGATTCGAATTAAATTTAAAACAAATATGTAGCACATAAAATAAATAAAATGGTCACAGTTGTTTTAATTTTTCTTTTCAGCTTACTGATGTGAAGAACTGTAAATCTATTCTATATCATTATATAAAGCGCAAAAAAATTGTTTGTTTGTGGAGGGTAATCTCTGAAACTACTGAACCGATTTAAAAACTTCTTTCACTGACCGAAAGCTACAGTATGCCATATTGTTATAGGCTATATTTAATTTTGATAAAATAAATTTTAGTTTAAAATCTGAGCATTTTAATTAAAATCCCCATAGAAGCCGTAATAGAAATGGAAATAATGAAATATTAAAAAAATTAGCTGCTGCGAACATAAAAGAAACATTTACATATTCATTTCGTTTTTAAAATATCTTGACGTGAAAAGAAAAGAAATATATTTGCACGTGCATTAAATTGAAATTCATATAAAGCTTTTTTAATTGTTAAACTTACACGTTAAATCTGACGTCATTATAGAATTAAAAGTGTTTATTTTTCTAATAATTTAATTTGATATCTCGTTGGATATAATATAATGATCTAAGCATCAATGTTTAAACCACGGAGTCTTTATTACTCCGTGGTTTAAACTAATGTGTGTAAACGAAATTGGAATTTAAAAATAAATAAATAAATAAAATAAAATAAAATAAGAAATTCTATTTTATAATATTATTTATTTTAATTTATAATTGTTGCCAAAAGATTTACGAATTAATTTATTTTTAGACATATAATAAAGTATATTTTCACGCGAACAATAATATAAAAAGTGAACTGGATTTTTTGTAAAAAAATAATAAAGATCGAGGAAAATTATTTCCCCATTTTAATCCCCATATTTGGATATAGATATGCATTAGTTATCATGTGCATCCGTTAGATTAAATTGTTTTTGTTGTAAAATTGATAAAATTGGAATTTTAAATTTCAAAACTCTAGAAAAAAAAAAAATGGCAAATTTCCATATTCGATTGAAAACATAAACATTTCATTTCAAAGGATGATATTTACACAATAAACATCCAACTAATAAACTAATTAAAAAGGAAAGGATAAATATTCTATCATAATTTGAAGTCAAATTTGTTTTCAAATGTCTAAATAAAGTATCTGATATAATATACTAATATGCTGCAGCGGAATAGATTTGATATCCGTCATCCTTGGCAGAAAAAAAAAAAAAAATATCGCCAAATTATCTGGCGAATATAATTTAATTCCTTTCAAAAATCATGGTTATTTTAAAAACTTACATTAAGAGTGTAACGAATAATATGAAACAATATTTCGTACAATACATATTACGAAAATATACATCTGGCATGTATATTTTCGTATTACTTTTTGATCGCCAAATACAAAAAACGCCAAGGGTGACAGTTTTGAAATTTAAAATTAAAATTTTGTCAATTTGACAGCAAAATAACTCAATCTAACGCATGCATACAATAACTAATACATATCTATACCCAAGTATGAGGATTAAAATCGGGAAATAATTCTTCTAGAATTTTAATAAAAAAAAAAAAAAAATCCAATGAGCGATTAACATGGAAAATCTTTTTCTTGCATCCATGGGCGGTCAGTGATGTCACACTTCGCTTGCGTATTGAGATGTTTAAATTTATTTGGCGACTATTTTTAGCAACTAACAGTTATGGCAAGTAGCTCAATATACATAGCGCATACAGCCATTACTGAAATGTAAATAGCATTTAATTATTTGAGTTACATTATGTTGATTGGAAACCTATATAATATACCTATGCTCTATAGCTATACTAATATAAAAAGAAGAAAGGTTTATATGCATATGTAGAGAACGATCGCTAGAACTAAAAAGCCGATTGCTTTTTTTTTTTTTTTTTTCTTTCAATAATCAAAAGTTACACTGTCTCTCTCTAAGTGCTAGAAGCTTTAATAAATTTTGGTAAAATAAATTTTTAATTAAAAGTTTCAATATTTTAATTGAAAACAAAGCATAGATTTGATATCTATCGTCATTGGCGATTTTTGTATTTGGCGATCGAAAACGTAATACGAAAATCTGTATATTATCGTAGTAAATACGAGATGTATGTGTTTACTTCAATTACCCTACTACCGTAGGTAGTGGAAGTATTGTATAGGTTTTGGCAATTGGTCAGTGTGTGTGAATATGTGCACGTGTGTGTGTAATCTTCTCGCTGTCATATCTCCAAAACTAATAAAAATAGAACTACTAAACTTCACAAATTATTCAGGTCTGGTGTACAGATAAATTTTCCAAATTTTCGTGAAAATTGAAAAACCGGAATTGGGTCATCGAAAACCAGAAATGGGACCGTAAGCCCATATTCAAAAACACCTCTAATGATTTTCTTCAAAGTTGCTGTATAAATAATATATTAGATGCCCTTTCGATTGAAAAGTTGCTTAGTTCAGGAAAATTGATAGGCGTCCTCTATAAACAGCTCAATTTCAGACTTCGCAAGTGCGTTCCTTTAAAAACGCCTGTACGGATTTTTTTCAAACTCGCCATGTTAACTTCCTATTAAATATCCTTTTGTATGTAATTATTGTTTTTAGGTCAATAATTGAGTATGCTAAGTTTTGGTAAAAGTTGGTATCTCAAAAACGGCTCTAACGTATTCTTGAATTTTTTTTCTTTAATCCAATTTAGATAACCTTTCTCAAGTATTACGTGCTTATTACAGGAATATTAACGGTCATCCTGATTAGGTAGTTCAGTTTTAGATCTCGGAAATTCGTGTTTAAAAAAATAACTATCTATTTTTTCCCCCCTTATTTTTTAACTTGCTATGCAAACTCTGTTGTATGTGTCTTTATACGTGTATCAAGTTTCTCTTACTCGAAAATCTCAAAAAATGCAAGTAATATCTCCAAAAAATTGTATATATTACGTGTAATAGTGGGTAATGGAACTCGTGTGGTTGTTTCACACCAGATTCTGTAATAGTATATATTGTACGAATATTGTTTCATATTATTGATTTCTCCTTTAATATACATTATTAAAATAATAATCAATTATGGAAATAATTAAATATATTTGCGAAATGAACAAATAAATAATAATTAAAGCTATTATGACGTCAATTTTATCAAAAACATTTTCATGTCATAGGTTTATTTTTCAATATTTTTTATTCATGGGTAAAGAAATGTTTCTTTTTATGAAATAAATAAATAAATAAATAAATAAATAGCATTAAGTAAAAATTGCCAACATTTAACAACTAATTAAAAAAAATAATTGTAAAATTATATTTTGACATTCCAGTTAATAATATTGCCTGACTATAACATATAAACTGATATATTTCTTGATTTTTTACATATCAATCCATCTTTAACTAAAATTTGTTCATCAGTGCGAAGCCGGACGGGTCAGCTAGTTAATTATATAGGTGTACGCCACTGCAGTTTTGGATATTCCTTGTAGATTTTTTCCATTGCCATAAATTATTACTTTAAGTATAAATAAAAATTTATATTAATTAAATTAGCCTCCTTGAAAATTTAGAATTGATACATTTCATACATTTTAAGCACGATCATTATTTTTTCTGTACTAGTTTAGGTAAAATACAATGTATGCGGAAAAAAAAAAAAAAAAAGCTTAAAAAATTAAAACCTTGACCTTTTTTTTTTGTTTATATATATATATATAAAAATTTAGGGGCTTAAAAGTTAAATATATATATAGTCTCCAAAGCATTCTTAAACTGTGAAATCTAAAGTATATAATCGAGTGGAATGATCTTTCTAGAGCCATGTTTTAAACAATAATAACAAAAGGCAAAAATAAAACTTTAATAATTTTTTCACGTCTGTAAATGTCATTGAAGTACCTATGTCACATTTTAAGAGTTACTTTTCCACTTTTAGAATGAAGATATGGTAAATCAATTTTCACTTTAATAATAAGAATAATAATAATAAAATATGGAAGAACATAATCGTAATAAAAACAGCGTGAAATGAAAAAAAAAAAACCCTGCAGAGTTGGATTTCGTGAAAAACGTGACTAACTTTTAAATTACGTTTGAAGTAATCAAAAACGTAATCTATAAGGAACATTCCATGCATATTTCATTTTTGAATCCTGATATTTCTGTGATGAAATTTGTAAAACCACCATATATATAAAAAAAAATGCTAGGAACTTTAATCGCAATTTTAAGTTTTGTAGCAATACAGTATGCATCTATTTCAGTAGGGTATATTTTCTTGAGTAAATATTTCATAGCATTTTATTACTGAAATGTATCAAAATTTGTATTTTTAGTGAAATTGAAATTAATATAATAATTTATCAAAAAATATTGTAGGACGTTTGCTTGAAAAAAATATTTTTGTATATATATTTACATTAATTTTAAGAAAAACAAAACAGAAAATGATTTTTTAAGGTAATTTATTGTTTACATACTATAATAATTATAACTATTAACGTACTATCTATGCATAAGAAAATATTTTTTAAACTATAAAACAATATTTTATAACTTTTTTTTTCGGGAGATTTCATTAAGGATTTAAGAGACAACATTAATTTCACCTACACAGCAGTGCGGGTTGAGCTCGAGGAATATTGTGAGAGGGTTGGGTTAGAATTGAAAGGATTAACTGGCTGAGAATAGGGTTGAACTAATTTCAGAAAGAACGTTTTCCGTTCCGTCGATTTTCAGGGATAAAATATCAAATAAAATATTAAATAGTACAGCGATCCCCCTTCCCGTAGTGGCATGAAATGTTTCTTTAAGATTTTTTTTACAGCGTGATCGTTACTAAAAAAATAGCCTAGTTCCTTTTTTTTTTATTTATTTTATTATTTTTTTTTTTAATCCCGAATATGTCAAATGCATTACGGTACATTGTACTAACTTGCGTATTTTGTGTAAAATGCTGAAACGTCCTATTATAATTTGAACATTTATTTTTTCACAGTACTATTCACGAATCTGTTTACACCTTTTAAAACTAATATAAGTTTTCAAAAATCAAAGGATGTCAACAAGAAAACACAAACATTTCACACACACACACACACACAAAAAAAAAAAAAAAAAAAAAAAAAAAAAATGGAACAATATACAGTAACCGCCGCTTAATAAAATCACTGGTTAATAAAATCAGTCGATGAAATTGCCAGGACCGGAATCAAATCAATACAAACTATTGTTGAAGCCGCCGCTTAATAAAATCTGTATCGCCGGTTAATAAACTCCAAAAAACCTCCTGAGCAGCCAAAATTATCACTTATGCACACTAATTTTTTTTCTTTTTTTATTAAAAAAAAAAAGAAATTAAAGTATTCGTTATCGCTCATTGTCCAAAATTTTACACTTGCAGCATAGTTACAAATTAAACAGGACACATAACATCTCTAACAATTTCAAGGAACGTATTCTTCAAAGCGCAGTAATATGTTGCAAATCTGATTTGATTTGATTTGCAAATGATATATATATATATATATATATATATATATTAATTTTTAATAATCAAAAGACAATTTCTAGTTCTTATCTGAAATAGCTATAAATTAAGAGATTTTAAATTTATAAGAAAAGCCTTTTATTAAAAAATGATTTTATTTTTTAGTTAGCTACGTAGTACGTTTTATACGTAGTACGTTTTATTTAAAATTATTTTACCTTTTGGTAAAATAATGATGATTTTCTTCGAAGAAAAGCACATAGAAATTTTGAATGCTTTTAATTTACTTATATCGGAGGAACAATTATCTATCAAAATTAATTAATATTGTTTATTAATTCCGTTATTCACTACCATTTGAAATTTCTATCCAAATTCACGAAAGTAATACCTTTTCCTTGCGTGCTAGAAAGTTCGCCGGATATAAAAATCAGCCGCTTAATAAAATCACTTTGGCTCAGAATGAATGTGATTTTAATAAGCAGCAGGAACTGTATTTACTACAGCTCACGACAATGTTTTTTTCATACATAACAGTGGGGAAAATCCTTTATATTAATTATCTTCATATTCGAGAAGACTTACCCGAAAATACTTCTGTATCAGTTATTCACATTTCTCATTTCACACATCTTGTTGTACTTTCGATGTAATATTGCATTTAAAATATACGTTTATTGATTTTTTAATAATGTTTTCTTATCTTTAACCTTTTTTAGTTCTTAATATACGTTTTTGGGTGTCTTGAATTAAATTTTGTGTATATTCTGATTATAATCATGTCCTTTGATCCTTTTGTTTTATTTTTCCTAAGCCTAAAGAACACATTCATTACAAACTTAAATTTTATTAAGAACAATCAACAGATTAAGTTTTATTGAACCACTGGTACTTAATTTCATTTTGTATGGCTACTAAAATCTTTTGTAATTTCAAAAAGTAACATTTACATTCGATTGAAAAACTTAAGAAATTACACATATTTTACACGCACACATTCCCATTTTAATTCATTCCGGAGTATTGTTAGTGCCCGAGCTTTTTTTCGCACAACTTTTCTTAATGGGTATTTTTTTTTCCTTTAATCGTAATTACATACTGGAGAAAGTGATGTGGAAAAAAAAAAGCGAGTACTAACAATCCTCCAGAATAAATTAAATTTTTGTATGTCTGATATTAATATCTATATATATAAAAGAACACTTCCTGAGTGAGTGAGGGGGGTGATCTATCAACGCCCAGACCAAACCCCTGGACCTAGAAGCATGAAATTTTGTGACAATGTTCTTTCTATGACGTAGGCATCCACTAAGAAGCGATTTTACAAAATTCGCCCCCCAAGGGGGGAGGGGGGGGCAAAACGTGATTTCACAAAATCTTTCATATCTCAAACAAAAAAAACAGATATCCGTAAAATTTTTGCTTTAAAATATAGCTAATACAAATGTCAAAAAACCAATTTCTGGAATTTTCAAAATTCGGTCCCCAAGGGGGGCGGGGGGGGCAAAACGTGATTTCACATGCGTAAAACGTGATTTCGCATAATCCTATATATCTCAGACAAAAAAAATAGATATGCATGACATTTTTGCTCTAAAATATAGCTAATGCAAATATCTAAAAACCAATTTCTGGAATTTTAGAAATTCAGCCCCCAGGTGGGGCAGCAGGGGGGGGGAGGGGCTAAGGGGCAAAAACAAATAGAAATACAGTTAGGGCGTTCAAAATTGATACAGATAGGTTTTAAAGGATTACAAGTCGAATGAGGATATTTTCGATTGTGTAAAGTTATTAGGAGGGGCAGGAAGGGGGGAGGGGAGAGGGGGCAAAAAATAAAAACAGAGTTAGATCGTTCAAAATTGGTATATAGAGGTTTTCGATACCTACAAATCGATTTCGGATATTTTCGAATTTGTAAAATTATTAGGAGGGGCGGGAAGGGGGGTGGGGCGGCAAGGGGGGGCTATGGGGCAAAAACAAATAGAAATACAGTTAGGCCGTTCAAAATTGGTACAGATAGGTTTTAGATGCCTGCAAGTCGAATAGGGATATTTTCGAAAGTGTAAAGTTATTAGGAGGGCCGGGAAAGGGGGAGGAGAGAGGGGGCAAAAAAATAAAAATAGAGTTAGATCGTTCAAAATTGGTATATAGATGTTTTCGATACTGCGGATATTTTCGAATTTTTAAAATTATTAGGTGGGGCGGCAAGGGGGGGGGCTATGGGGCAAAAACAAATAGAAATAAAGTTAGGCCGTTCAAAATTGGTACAGATAGGTTTTAGAGGCCTGCAAGTTGAATGGGGATATTTTTGACAGTGTAAAGTTATTAGGAGGGCCGGGAAGGGGGGGGGGGGCAGAGGGGCAAAAAAAAATAAAATAGAGTTAGATCATTCAAAATTGGTACATAGAGGTTTCCAATACCTACAAACCGATTGCGGATATTTTCGAATTTTTAAAATTATTGGGAGGGCGGGAAGGGGGGAGTAGAGCGGCAAAAAAATAAAAATAGAGATATATCGTTCAAAACTGGTGCATAGAGGTTTTTGATACTTACAAATCGATTGCGGATATTTTCAAATTTGTAAAATTATTAGGATTCACAGGAGGGAGGGGGGAGTGGGAAAATAGTAGAAATAAGGGTTAGAGCATTTTGGGAATTTTTTCCGAAGGCAGTGAGAACCCGGTGCGACATTTTTCCTAATCAGATTTTGTTTCTCTTTTTTTTTTTCACGTGATAAAAATTAATGCAATTCTGAGAATTCATTATAGTGATTGATTTAAAAATGGGGACCAGCGAAGCGGGCGTTGCCTGCTAGTTAATAATATTTCAAGAATGATTGTATAAAAAAAATTGCGTATATATGTGTGTATGTATATATATATACATATCTAATATAAACTTTTTTAATAATTATAATTTATACAAATTTATAATCGCACAAAAAAAAAAAAAAAATGTTAAAAACACACGAAAGATTTTTTACAAATAACGTTACAAAATTATCTTTCATCATTATTCTACATCAGAATTTTCATGCTTTTTTCTGCAATAATTATTTACATGTAACTAAGTTTTGACATTTTTTTTTTTTTTTTTTTTTTTTTATCCGAAGAGTTATTTAGAAATACAATAATGATAAAAATTTTAAATTATTTTTTTAAGTTGACTATTATGTATTTAGATTCGTTTATATTAAAAAAAAAAAAAAAAAAAAAAAAAAACACTTAATGTGATGGATAAGGGTGTGGTTTTTACGATACAAAAGCGATGCATTTCAAGACCACACCCGTGTACTTTTATATTATATTGTAACACTATAATAGAAAAGTATCACCTGTCACCAACTTATTGATATTTGAGCTAATTCCTAATTATGATAATGACAGGACGTGTTGAATAGCCTGTTGTGTGAAAAACCGCATGAAAAAATCGTCAATGTTAATGTTCGTTAAGAGTTCTAGAATTCGGTAACAGATTTCAGTGGTATGTAATTTTACATTTTAACTAGTTTAAGCCGTTCTCCTGTATAAATTTAGAGTGACATAATGCATTAATTTGATGCAGAAATTATTTATTTATTTAATTTCATATGTAGACTTAAATAAGAAATATTTATTGCAACAATTTTAGACTAAACGCAAAAGTAGGAAATTCATCTCTATAAAGTGCAAAAAACATTTCATGTAGCAATTAGAGAAAAAATGTTTTAAGAATATTTCGAATCCGTTGAATATGAATCTGCTTGTTGCCAAAGCGAAATTTCAACTGGAAATACGGTATCCAAGATGACGACCAAAACTTTGCTGTCCTATAACTCCCTTGTCTGTTAGCTTAAAATACTTATTTAAACGTCTACCTAGGGGTTTTCTGGGATGCCAAACACATTACGATGCTCAAAATATACTCGCCCTGGGTTTGGAGTGCATCGGTTTCCAGATGGTGCCCAAGATGGCCGTTGAAACTTTGTTGTGTTTACAGGTGCTTCATATATCTTGTTGAATTTGGTATAAAATCCGTCATACGTAGTTTTTAGGAATGAATGCGTACTATGTAAACTATTGGGCGTGTGTTACGTGATTTTAAGTAGAGTTTTACATCTTACGAAACGCTGTTTGGTAGTAAAATTATGTTATTGAAAGGTAGTCACATTCAGAACTTTTAGTCATTTTTGTAATATACCTGCGGTTTTTTACAGGATATGGCGTCAAAAGTGTGTTCCTTAGTTGATATGGCTTAAACTTCCAACCACATCCTATGCATAACTTACCAGATGAAAAAATGCCCGAAAGACAACATATCAGATCTGACGAATAAGAGCTAGCCACCGTTCACTTCGATACATTCACCTTATCTTAATTCTTAATTTGTTTTATTAAACTCAGTTCAGCAGTTTAATTTTCATACTAATTTCAATACAACAATTCCCAAAATGCAGGTTTGAATGAAAAATTCTACTTTATTCTGCAGTATTTATAAAATTTAAAATTTGAAATAACTTCTGAAAATTTCAAATTAGAATATTTGTAGTCAATGATGCTCAAGCCCGAATCATAAATGACATTTTAAAAGGGGTCGGACAAATTTATGATGATAATATCCTTAAAAACAGGCGTTTATGTGAATTTTTGCCCTATTCTGCAATGTTAAGAAAATCGTAAATCTTCAATAATTTAAAAAAATTTAAATCATAATACTCATAATCAATGATGTTCATAACAGTATCCCAAATGACACTCAAAAATTGGTCTGACATCTTTACGATGAAAGTATCACTAAAAATAGACGTTTATGCGAAATTTTGCCCTATTCCGCCATGTTAAGAAAGTCTTAAATTTCAACTGACGAAATTTTCAAATTTGAATTCTCATAATAAATTATATTGATTCGAGCATTATACCTGACATTATAAAACTGGTTTAACCTCTTTACAGTGAAAATATTGCTTTAAATACTCATTTAAGCGAAAAATTGTCCTAATTTCCAATAATAAGTAAATCGTAAATTTCGAATAACTTAGGAAGTTTTTAAGTGAGAATGTTCCAAATTAATAGAGTTCTTGCTGGTATCATAAGCAGTATTTTAAAACTGGTACGACATTGTTGGGAAGATTTGCTCTTGAGATATCGTGCATACATACTATCAAAGTAACAATCTAACACATTAACACACTAACGGACTAATAAATACTCTATGCACGGATAACATGTCAATTTTTTTTTTTTTTTTGGGGGGGGGGGTGGATTCCTCACACCTCAAACGTGTAAGAAATTCAAAATATTCAGATTGAAATTTTTTACGATTACCTCTAAGTTACCCATGCTTAAAGTACATTGGGGAACTAAAACACTTTAAAGATTATTTTCGCATCTTTGTAATCTTGCAATAAACAATTTTTAAACACTCAAATGGTCCCTTTCTCATCTTCTTTGATTCTTCGCTTATTTCCGTGCGACAAAGGACATTTTGGGCGACATCGCGAAAGCCATGCTTTCCAAGCATACATTAAGTAACTTTTGACCATTGCAATGTATTTGGCATCCGAGAGAAGCCTTAAGTAAACGTTTAAATCATAATTTTAAGCCAACGAAGAAGAGAGATAGATATAAGACAACGGAATTTTGACTGCCATGTTGAATACCGCACTTCATCCAGTCCATATTTCGTATTTAGCGGGGTCGAATTACTCTAGAAACATTGTTTCCCCAATTATTACAATTGGGCAGCACTACTGCGACGTTAAACCCGACCAGTCAACCAACTAACCACAAATATTGCATGGAATGCTTCTTGCAATGTTCTTTTTTTTTTTTTTTTTTTTTTTGAAAATGTGCCTAGTCTATTTATACACAATAACCCAAAATATTTAATATCATTCAAAAGCATCATTCGCGCAGATAGAGTAATACGGTGCAGAAGAAAAACAGTAAAGGTGTAAGGCCGATTGTCTATGCTAGGGACATAGGCCTGAAGAGTCGTTCACCTTTTCAGTGACTTTCTAAGGTTACTTTCACAGTATTCTTACGAATTTGTAAATAATAATAGCTATTTTTATGTAATTTCATTGAAAGAGGCTTAGTCAGGATATAAAATGTTTATTTTCTGCATTTCTAGCTTGCTTTTGGTTTTAAAATAGCTCATTTTCCCTTAAAAACCCGTTAAAATGCTTCAGCAAGGCAAGTAATACCTTTGGTGAAAAATTTGGCGAATGTTTTACCTCTTCGTGACTTTTTTGGTGATCTTGGCGAGAAAATCCTTACTATCGATATCTTGAAAATCTAAGCTCTAACTTGATTGCTTTTGAAGTTACCAGAAAATTCTAGATTTATAAAAGTATATAAAAGGAAGCATAATCCGGCCAGGTCAGTCAGTTTCATGACAACCGTCTTTCTCTTAAGAGTTGTCGACTATGGTCTTTTTTACTGTTTGAACAGAGTCTATTGCTGTGTGTTAATGCCATGGTACAGTTTATACAGATTATTTGTGAATTTAATTTTGCCTGCTTTTATTTAAGCTGCGTTTAGTGGTGGAACTGAAGTTGGTACTTGATTTATAGATCTGTAATCTTCTTGAATGCTCTGTAAATAAACTTTTGAGTCTCTGCAAGATTCACCTTTCATTCAGAGACAATTTACCAACCCCGATTACGCAACAGTATGTATGCTAATACTTGAGGAAATCACACATATGTGCGAAAACAGAAGTCGGTGCTACGTAAAAATAAAAATGTAAAACAAAGCGAAATTTTCTTTGTTAAAGTAAAATTAAACCTCATAATAAGCATATATTTTTTCATTCTCTTACTCATATGTACAGAAAGTATTGTTTTCTGGTCAAACTTTGGAAATCGAGTTTTTGTTATATTTACACATTTAGATATCTGATGAAGCAGAAAATCAAGTTTTAAGCAGTTGGGCTGACTCTGTGTGTCTTCGTGTCTGTGAAACTGTCTTACTATAAGAAAAGAAAAGTATTTGCAAGAAGTCCAAATTCGGTATTCTAAACCAGTATCATATGAGATGCTGCTTAAACTTCCTGTTGAGATCATGTTAATATATTGCGTACAGGGACATTCAAAAAAAAAAATATATATATATTTGTATGAATGTATTATGAAAATAATTCATCGTTCTTTTACAGGACCGCACATAAAACAATAAACAGAAAAATAAGACGGTATATTAAAAAGAGTAGAACTCGATAATACATCTTAACCATTTTATCTTTTTATCTATTTCGATGTCTTTATTGAAATATTAAAAGTAATAAAAAACATCCATCAAAACAAAACGTGTTTGAATAGTTTTGTGTAAAATTCGTCTTTAAATATTTTTTTAAACACACACACACACATATATATATACGGTTATTTCTTATTTAATTTTAATATAATAGTGTATTTCAACACCCTAAATTAGTCAACAGAGTCCATTATAAAAAAATATTTTATTTCAAATATATTTTAACAATAATTGTCTTTATTCAATATTTTTTAAACTTGATACATACTTTTAACGTGTATTTCTTTTGTATTTTTTATCTTATATTGTAAAGTCTCCTCATTGTTTGGAAATTTTTATTGACATATCCTTTATATTCCTCTTCTTAAAATATTGGTAATGTAATATGTTTTCTAAGGCATGTCCATAAATGTTGTAAGAACAGTTTTAAAATTCTGATTTTTTTTTTTTTAATTCAGAAAATATTATAATTATATATTTTAAACTATGTTAGATTTTCAAGTTCAAATGAGAAAACGAATTATGTTCTAAGAAAAGTTTTATTATGTTCTAAGGAAAAGTAAAAAAAAAAAAAAAAAATGTCGTAGGAAAAATACTAACTCTATTTATAAATTTTATCAATAATTTAAACGTACATTTGCATGTTTAAACACAAAAAGCAGAAAAGTATAACAAATAATTTAATTTAAATCTTTTAATTCTAGAGAATTCCAATTTTTCTCGAACTACCTAATGAGTAATTAGTTATGTACGTATTCTGTAGTGTTAATATCTTTAAACTGTAAGTGACTAATTATTGTACAAGTAAGAATTGGATTAAAGATTATAAAGACTTTTAAGATTAAATTAGAAACGATAAAAATTGAAGAGAAGGATTTATCTCTTTCCTCCATTGTTCAAAGGATCTCTTTTTATTTAATCCTCTTTTGTTGAAGGGACAATTCGTAGAATAACATTGGTAAGGGGACTATTATTTTGAAATTTTCTTGTAAGAATGTTCTCCAGAATTTTCTTTTTTTTTTTTTTTTTTTTTTTCAATAAAAATTTCCGATACTAATTTATCAATATAACGTATTTTTTTTTTCTAAAAGGAAAATTCGTTTCAAAAACAGTTTTTATTGATATAACTACATTATGATCCAATTCGATAGCAACATTCCATCCAGCAAAAAAAAATCTTAATATTTAAATTTTTAAACTTT
Organism: Salticus scenicus; assembly: GCA_963930645.1. Classification (NCBI taxonomy): domain Eukaryota; kingdom Metazoa; phylum Arthropoda; class Arachnida; order Araneae; family Salticidae; genus Salticus; species Salticus scenicus. The sequence goes on from OZ005648.1 coordinate 379,080,739, forward strand.
GTTTAAAAACTAACCAAACTTTTCTTGATCTCCCCTAAAAGATACAGAAATTGGCTCCTAGCATACATAATACTAACAAGCCACGAAACTTAATAGATAATACATAACAAATAACGAAAAAAAAATTATATTTAAGTATTTTTAAGATTATTACAGTCATCATTATTAAATTCATTATATACAGTCGCATATTTATAATATTTATCTAATTTACGAATTTTTTTTTTTTTTAAATGATTAAAATTTAAAGTGTATAGCTGATTCTGAAAATCATGATACCAAAAAGATTATATGCCATGAAATCTATTTTGAACAATTTAATCTAAGTTTAAATATTTGTATTCGGTTACTTTCGCTCATGACTATAATGCGGCAACGATATTAACAAAGTTGCTTTTGCGCATAGTAATAAAAATACATAATAAGAAGTACGAATGCTAAAACAGTATCACATTTAAAAAAAGTTCAGATAGCTGTTTCGTTTCCAAGTGGGGAATCCATCACCAGTGCATAATAAAATAATAGGCGTTAAATAAATCAATAAAAAAATTTTAGTTGATCATTTTTCTAACAGTCACTTTTCGGCCGTTTGGAGAGCCATTTTTACTGATTTTTCTTGATGTTACCACATTTTTTTCCTGCTAGAAACTTACATCCGGTAAATATTTATAAATATTCTTGTTTTTTCCTTTCTCATACACATTCTTTTTTACTGTACTAACGATAATCTACAAACTGAATTCGAAACAGCTGTTTGCATTTTATCTGTGCGTTAATAAGCGTATTTTTTTAATCTTGTAAATATGTTTTGTCTGTTTGTTCGTTTTTTTTTTTTTTTTTTTTTTTTTTTTTTTAACGCAAATTAAAGCAGAATTGCGATAATTAAAATTATAGACATTTTATAATGAGGTTTCGATAATCTATATCATTATATAAAGCGCAAAAAATTGTTTGTTTGTGGAGGGTAATCTCTGAAACTACTGAACCGATTTAAAAAATTCTTTCACTGATCAAAAGCTACACTATCCCTGATTGTTATAGGCTACATTAAATTTTGATAAAATAAATTTTAGTTTAAAATCTGAGCATTTTAATTAAAATCCCATTAAAAGCTATAATAGAAATGGAAATAATGAAATATTAAAAAAATTAGCTGTTGCCAACATAAAAGAAACATTTACATTTTGTTTTTAAAATATCTTGACATGAAAAGAAAAGAAATATATTTGCACGTGAATTAAATTGAAATTCATATAAAGCTTTGCAAAATGTTAAACTTACACGATAAATCTGACGTCATTATAAATTTAAAGTATTTATTTTTCTAATAATATAATTTGATATGATATGATATAATGTAATGATCTAAGCGTTACTTCTAAACTTTAATTAAATTATTTATTTTATAATTGTTGCCCAAAAAATTTACGGGTTAATTCATTTTTCGACATATAATAAAATATATTTTCTCGCGAATAATAATATAAAAAGTGAATTAAAAAAATATCGTCTGCATTTCATTATGCATTTGTTAAAAGAATAATTGAGAAGTTTAAATTTATTTGACGACTATTTTTAGCAACTAACAGTTATGACAAGTAGCTCAATATACATAGCGCATACAACCATTACTGCAATGCAAATAGCATTTAATTATTTGAGTTACATTATGTTGATTAGAAACCTATTTAATCTATCTATGCTCTATACTAATATATAAAGAGGAAAGGTTTATATGTATATGTAGAGAACTATCGCTAGAACTAAAAAGCCGATTTCTATTTCTTTCTTTTTTTATACTAATCAAAAGTTACACTGTCTCTAAGTGCTAGAGGCTATAATAAATTTTGGTAAAATACATTTTTAATTCAAATTTTCTATATTTTAATTGAAACCAAAGCATAGATTTGATATCGGTCGTCCTTGGCGATTTTTGTATTTCGAGATCGAAAACGTAATACGAAAATCTGTATATTTTTGTATTAAATACGAGATCTATGTTTTTACTTCAATTACCGTACTACCGTAGGTAGTGGAAGTATTGTATTCGGTCCAAAAATTTGATATAGAGTTTCACATGATTTATATGTTTTAAGGCCTCCTGAGTCCAAAAAAGTAGTTTTTGGCAATTGGTCAGTGTGTGTGTGTGTGTGTACGAATGTGTGAAATTTTCCGGGTGTCATATCTCCAAAATTAATAAAGATAGAACTACAAATCTTCACAATTGATTCAGGTCTGATGTAGAGATGAATTTTCCAAGTTTTGGTGAAAATTGAAAAACCGGAACTGGGTCATCGAAAACCGGAAATAGGACCGTAAGCCCGTACGTCATAAACAGCCCTAACGATTTTCTTCAAAGTTGCTATATAAACAATCTATTAGATGTCCTTTCGAATGACATAATTGGTTAGTTCAGGAAAATTGATAGGCGTCCTCTATAAACAGCTCAATTTCAGATCTCATAAGTGCCTTCCTTTAAAAACGGCTGTACGAATTTTTTTCAAACTCGCCATGTTAACTTAATACTAAATATCCTTTTGTATGTAATTATTGTTTTCCGGCCAATAATTGAGTATGCCAAGTTTTGGTAAAAGTTGGTATCTCAAAAACGGCTCTAACGATTTTCTTGAAAATTGTTTCATTAATTCAATTTAGATAACCTTTCTCAAGTATTACGTGCATATTACAGGAATACTAACGGTCATCCTGATTAGGAAGTTCAGTTTTAGATCTCTGTAATTCGTGTTTAAAAAAAAAACTATCTATTTTCCCCCTTATTTTTTAAGTCACTATGTAAACTTTCTTGTAGGTGTCTTTATACGTGTATCAAGTTTCTCTTACTGTAAAATCTAAAAAAAAAAATGCATGTACTTAATATCTCCAAGAAATGTATATAATACGTTTAATAGTGGGTAATGGAAGTCGTGTGGTTGTTTCACACCAGATTTTGTAATAGTATATATTATACGAATATTGTTTCATATTATTGATTTTCCCCTTAATATACATTATTAAAAACCATCATTTATGGAAAAAATTAAATATATTTGTGAGATAACTTGGCAATCATTTTTTTTTTTTTTTTTTTTTCCCGCCAAGGATAATTGATATAAAATCTTTTCCGAAAGCAAGTAGCGCAATATACAGCCGCTAGGGAATTGCAAATGACATTTGATTATGCAAGTTTCATTATGTTGATTGGAAACACTGTTCATTTAAAATAAATTAAATGTGCATTCGCGTTAGAAATCTACTTTTGTATAGGGCTTCTTTGGCGATATTTAAAATTTGGCAACGCAATAGCTAGGACGTTTCACTCGAAGGACTTTACGTATTTGCGATAACCTTTTTAATTCAACGCCAAAATCACAAAAAATATTAACGATCACTAATGGAGAACCATTACTAAAACAATAACCAGATTACTTTGCGGACGTTAAATTTAAGAAAATTAAAAACACATAAGCTCTGTGTTTAATAGAAATTAATATTATAAGAACAAATAAATAATAATAAAAGCAATTATGACGTCAACTTTATCAAACACATCTTCATGTTATAGGTTTATTTTTCAATATTTTTTATTCATGAGTAAAGACATGCTTCTTTTTATGAAATAAATAAATAACATAAAGTAAAAATTACCAACATTTAACAACTGATTGAAAAAAATAATTGTAAAATTATATTTTGACTTTTCAGTTGATAATATTGCCTGACTATAGCATATAAACTGATATATATTTTTTATTTTTTGCATATCAATTCATCGTTAACTAAAATTTGCTCATCCGTGCGAAGTAGGACGGGTCAGCTAGTATGTAATAACTGTTACAGTAACTTTTTTTTAAATACTTATTTATGAATTTTAAAGTTATTATCGGCATACATATGTAAAATTCCTTTTAAAACTGTCGATTGTTCAGAATGTTCTTATTATTTATAACCTATGTATTTTTTTTTTATATTTTCACTCCTAAAATTGCTCAAATTGTAGACTTTTTTTTTTTTTTTTTTTTTTTTTTTTATAGTTGAACGGTAAGCAACTCTCATATAAAATAATTTTTTAAACAGACAAAAGACTAAAAACAATATACAGAAAAAATTAAATCGAAATTAAGATTTAATTTTAATGATATAATATAAAATATGCTTTTAACTTTATATATAAAATCGTTTGTCCTGAGTGAGTGAATGAATGAATGAGTGATTCAGCATCGCCCAGCCCGAATCCCTGGACCTAGAAGCATGAAATTGTGTGTCAGTGTTCCTTCTGTTACGTAGACATCCATTAATAAGCGATTTTACAAAATTCGCCCCCCCCCCTCCCGAAGGGGGGAAAGTGAGGGCAAAACGTGATTTCACAAAATCCTTCATATCTCAAAAAAAAAAAAAAAAAAAAAAAAAACAGACATCCGTAATTTTTTTGCTTTAAAACATAGCTAACACAAATACCTAAAAATCAATTTCTGGAATTTTGAAAATTCGGTCCACAAGAGAGGGGCGAGTATCAAATTGCAATTCCACATGCGACAAAAGTGATTTTATTTATTTTAATTTTTAATTGTTTCCAAAGAAGTTTACGAGTTAATTTATTTTTCGACATATAATAAAGTATATTTTCGCGCGAATAATAATAAAATAAAAATATATAAAATATTAAATTTGCTCAGGCAGATGACAAAATGACGTCATTATCAAAATTAAATAATAATAAAATGAAAGCTAATTCAGATCTACATTAAAGAGTTTCATATATTATATCCCGGGTATATTTTTAACTATTGATGCTGAAGTAGATAGGACATTTTTCGCCAAGGATTTTTTTTTTTTTTTTTGTGACAGTCACATAAGCCAAGTAGTTAAAAAAAAAGTATAAACAAATAAAAGCAGAGAGTAAAAAGCAGGTAAGAGACTGCATTGGAAAACCAGAATCGACTGTGGCATGCGAGAATACCGCTACAGAAAATAGCAGGAAGTTAAACTTATATTTTGACTAATTTCAATGATTTTTATTTTTATTTTATTTTATTTATTTATTTATTTGTTTTATTTATTTTTTTAATGATTTTTTTTTTAACATTATTATTAATGATATGGTGCTTTGAGGATTCATTTCAATATATTGCCCAGCGAAGCGGGCAAGGCCTGTTAGTTTCATATAAATGAATAATTTTAATTTTCGCAAAGCATGAGCTATTTCAGAAAGTTAGCAATTTAAATAAACTAGTAAAAAGAAATATAGTTGAAAATGAATAGTTTAAAATTATGTGCTGATTCTAATACGCAATAGGAATTAAAATAGGATGCCACCAGTCTGCCGCAATCTACCTTACAGGGAACCATTAAAAGGGAGTAAGGAGTTAATATTTGACGAAATGAGTTTTTCCATACGTTCTTTTGAAAGTCATATTACCAAGTGCAAAATTGTTTTAAATGAAATAAGTACCAATGAAATGCCCCCGAAATATCTAGAAAATCAATTTTATAAAAATTGCAAATCTGAAATTTTATATTGTTTTCTAGGTACTAGATAATAATTGCGTATAGTAAAATAATCTTGATACACAAATATAAAGCTGAAAATTATGCTTCCTTCTACAAATAAAATTGATAGAGTTACTTCTTTTCAAAATTTAAGATTTTTTTTTTTTTCCAATAAAAAAGCAATTTTCAAAAAAAGTAATTTTGTTTTTTTTGTAGATAATTTCAATATAGAATATTTTACTTTATATATAATCTCGATAATTCAATTTAAACGTAAAAATAACATAATATAAATTTAATAATAAATTTTTTTTTTTTTTTTTTTTTTTAATCAAGTAAAAAAAAAAAAAAAAAAAAAAAAAAAGTGAATTTTTGTGACATGCCATAGTAACCTTCTTTATCAAAATCAATTTTGACAAACGGTTGATTAAATAAATGAAATTTAATAATTAAACTTTGTACTGTCTGTTTTTAAAGCATAACAAAAGTGAAATACATGTTTAAAATTATGGTAGAAATGCTGCCGTATCTACTAAAATTTCTTTAAATAATACTGATGTTTAAAGTAAGAAAATGCATCCCCATATAATAACTAGGAATTAAACAACAAGTTGTTAATCTTTATAATTGAACTATATCATTACATTTAGCCCTCATGCTTAGCTCTATTTTTAAATTTCATATTTCAGAGAAAAGTTTCTTTTTTTTTTTCTCAACTTTCGCTAACACCTTAATTAATCACTTAAGGAATTTTTAATGATGTGATTAATGGACTTACTTCTAAAGTACTCAGTTTTCCACGTTCATAAAACACTTTTTGATTGTTTTTGCATTTATACTCCGTATTTCTAAGGTACTTTGAATATCGGTTAAAAATGATTTTACTTTGAAGTTGTTAATCCTGTGATTAGAATTTCCTTACAGAACCTTATTTAGTTTTTAATTTATACCTCACCCCCCCCCTTCCCCCACATACAGAAAATGCATATAGGACCTGAGAGTATGAAACCATATTTCGATTTAAAATCTTTTTATCAGTAATTTATTTCTAAAAGCATATTTAATTATTTATTTAAACTCAGATTCTAAATCCATTCTTCAAAAGGATAAACATTAGACAATCTTTAATTATATACGCATCCACATGCAAAGAAATCTGTTTTAAAAGCTATTAACGCAAAATTATATTTTTTGCTAGCAGAAAACTGAAAATTCATTCGGTGCGTCAGAAAAGCTATAGTTCGAACAAGATTTATTTTCTGGGAAATAAACAAAGCGTAACGACTGTTCTCCTAATCATATTTCTAACTTACTGTCTTTAATTTTAATGAAAGAGAAATTGTTCAAACTGTTTTCTTGGATTTGTTAGAAATACACAAACATGGACAGTCGGAATCTCTTTATTTCTTTAGAAATAGTTTTCCAGAAATCTGTTGAGTTCTTTAATTAATAATGGTATTCTTAAATTAATAACAATATTTTTCCAGCTCAACAAGCTTGTCTTAAGTTTGTAACTAAATAAAATTTCACTATATTGAAACTTATGAGTAATCATTTTTGGTATTAAAAAGTTTGATGAATTCTATTTATGTATTCAAGTTATTCTATAAAGAGTAAATATCCGTTGTAATATAATTCTGTTATAATTTAAAATTAAATACAATACACTTTGTAATATTGAGAATAAAAATGTGAAAAATTATATTTTGTTAAAACAATATTACAGAACTTAAAGTTCTTTCAAAATAATAGTTAAGCTATAAGGGGTTTTACTCATATTTTAATTTTGATTCAATCATTGTTAATGAAGTGGTTGCAGAATGTAAATAAGTGTTTTGATAAACCCATCTTTTTTTTTTTTTTTTTGAACTGAAATTTTGTTTGTTTCTCATAACTTTTTGAATTTACCCGATATTTTTTTGGGGATTTTTCATATAAGTAGCTCAGTATTTTTGAATATTAATTTTTCCAACTGAATTGTTTAAAAGCTTGCGCATGCGTAGTTAAAAATTATTTAGCAAAAATGCTCATATTTCGTAAAATATTTAACATTTCTCCATTCTGAGTTCAGCATGCACCAAAGTGTAGTACACCAAATTTCCTAAAGATGGCTTCGCACTGTGTTTAATACTCTACGTGATATAATTAAAAAACTGTTTTTTTTTTCTTTTTCTTATTTTTTTAATTACAATTTTACTAAGAAACCGTTATATCTTCATGAATATATGCGATAGCATCATAAAAAAAATATAGAGAAAATTAGAAAAATCCTCGTAATTACATGCTGAAGTAAAATGCATTTAAAGCATTACTTTTTACAGCGTGATCCAAAACATTTTAATTTCTTTAACTTTTTACTGGTCCCTTTTTCTTCTTCATGATAAAATTGTTACTGAAATTTATGAGGTATAACATGTTCTTTATATTTCCATAGATTCATGGTATAATTCCTAAAGAATTTTTCTAGATATTTGACAAAACGTCTAAATTTGAAAGTGTCCAAATACCTATTGGTAGATAGGCTATACGTTAATTGAATATGTTTAAACAGATTTTATTTGTTAATGACACCTGAATATTGAGTTTTTGTAAGTATGAAGTGCTCTTTATTATTTATAATTATTATTATTATTATATATAAAAAATATGTTTGCACAAAAAAAAAAAAAAAATATATATATATTAAACCTATGCATCAACTTTTGTAAATAAAAGTAAAATTTATTTGACGTTTTTTTGTGTCATACAAGCACACAAGACACGTCTCATGCTTCACGATCACAATATATCTCAGATATTGTAGAAGGATCTAAAAATCACACATATTCAATGCTACCAGATAGATATAAATGCGGTAAACATCGATCGGTGTGCTTTTTTTCTCCTGTATCACGCACTTTCGGAAGTAGGAGCAATAAAAGCGATTCAACTCCGTTGTGAGGTATCTGAACAGCTGTTTCATGGCAATTTCCCAATCTTTAAGATTTACGATTGTTAAAATGCACTGTAAAAGTACATTTTATCACATACAGTTAAAAACATCATTAAAAAAAAATACTGAGAAAATTTTTGCTTTTTCATATGAATGTAATTCGCAGTGTTGCACTGCAAATAAAGTCTGAAAGTAGGACGAAAAAACGACTGAAAAGAAATTTAAGACACATAAATGTTTTAAAGTAGAGCTTAGACATAATACATATCTTAATTTAAGACTTTTTTGTCTTAATAGACTAGTGCAAATGAACTAATAAACAGTGTCTTAATACAGGGATATGTCTAAAAATATGACATTCAAGGTTGGTCTTAAATTACAAAATGAATTAAAATAAATCATTCCGCATTTTATCATTGTCTGTTCGGAAGAACGATATGGTGGCGCCATATATTGATAGGAATAGAAATCATTATGTTAAGATGCAATTTTATAATAATAATTATTTAAATTAATTTTTAGAATTTTAAATTAGTAGTAGAAAAAATTGTTTTTTTACAATTGAATCTAACAAATGAATTATAACAATTGAACTATGATGTAAATAAAAAAGATTTAAATCTCTTTTATTGAAGTAAAAAAATGGAAAACAAAAACACTGAAAACTCTCTGTAAGTGATTTTATTTATGAGATTTTTCTGAAAATCATATTGGGTATATAGATACTATCACACAAATGTTCAAAAGTTTGAAACTTATACAATTCCATTAAGCGAAATAATTTAAATAAATCAAATGTTAATATGTAACCCATGAAAATATTTTAATCACTGTTATTTAATAAAAAATTCTATCTACATTTATGTAGAAATATTGTATAAAACAATGAAATAAATTTAAAAAATTTCGAAACATTTATTTGCGATATTTAAAATAACCCCAGCATAAAAAGTTTAGATGTAACACAATAGACATTCATAAATCGTACGTGAAGTGTATTTTATTTGCATAGTATTATATTTAAAAATAATTAATAAAAGTATGTTTTATTTAAACACACATTTTAATTAAAGCTCTCTCATAGAACTAAATGAAAAAACATTAAGCTGAACGAAGCAACTACACTGTTAAAAATGAACTACTTAAAAGTGGGAACATGAACCTCCTCATAACTCTATAAGAAAATTTTTCTCAAAACGAAGAAATGCATACTTAAATGTTGTTTTGTCAAAAATGTAAGCATTAATAAAAATACATATAATTACTTATGGTTTAATTTTATGAAAGGTGTTTCGATAAATACTTTTAATTTCTTTTATAAATCTCATAAATTATGTAAATTATGCTCCTCAACATGACGAACTCTTTATTGTAATCGAGTGGTTCGTTAAATCCTACGTTGAGTACGACTACGAGAACGAATATGTCAGCTTATCACTTCTTCATGTTTATTTTACGGTAAGAAATGGATAACTTTCTCAAGAACAATTTAAAAGAGTGGATATGAAACAAATAGTTAAACGAATTTTCTTATTTCTTAATCGGAGCTTCACAAAAATTAGAAGATTTTGCTTATTCTTGAGGAGAGTATTTTTACAGTGTAATTTGTAGCTATGAAAATGAATTTGTAAATCTTAAACAACGTGTGAATAGCTGCTTTTTTTTTTTTTGGGGGGGGGGGGGGGGATTAAAAACCGTTTTTTTCCACAATTTTGCCTACACCAAAATTGGTGTAGGAAGAAAATGATGTAAACCAATCATTGAAAACCAGAATGTAATTGTAAACCCAATGAATGTAAACCAGAAAATGATGTAAAACAATCACTTTCTGGTTTTCATTTTCATAGTTGTTTCTTTTAAATTGAATTGTTTGTGAAAAGAAAACGTTTTCAAAACGCCATCGGTTGCTATTTCGCTATATTTGTTTTATATACCTCTTTCGGTATATATATTAAAAAAAAAAAAAAAAAAAAATTACTGTCATTTTTTTTTTTTTGTCTGCGACCGCATCTCCTCGCGAACGACAATACCCTCCGCGTCATTTCAGTTGGTTAGAAATTTATATTATCTTAATTAACGAAAATATTAAATAGAAATTTCGCGTTAATTAAGAGGCTCTATTTGCCATTTTGCAAAAAAAAAAAAAAATTCTTTTATGACGTTGTTTTTTACTGTCATGAGGTCATTTTTCACAGGGAAGATAAAATTTAAAGAATTCTGTAATATATATAATCCATTTGATAATAATAGAAAAGAATGAGAACAAAGAATAGTCAGTCAAATAAATCACCACAGAAACATACACAGACCAAACAAAATAACTAGTTATTTTAAATTGATTTAATTTTTAAGATTGATAATATCACTTACTTAAATTTTTTTAGACTACAATACATGGTGAAATATAATATAGGACAATGTATTTTGATGCTGAAGAAAAGAAGGATTACTTTAGGAGAGTATTTTAAGGGGAAGTAATTGAACATGGCTCAATTTGAAGCAAAAAGTAAAGCACGAGCACCTACTGTCATTGCCATTTGGTCAGTTATTTTCAATCGAAGCAATTGTTTTAAATTTTTAAATTTATAATGTTTACTTATACAAACTTCTTTATTATTACCAAAGTTTTGATATTATATATATATATATATATAAAGTTTTTTTCACTTGAAATATTAAAAAAAAAAAAAAAAAAAAAATACTGCGAAATATTGAAAAAATAAAATACTACAAAAATTATTGTAAATTTCTTTATCAATTTTCGCTACCCCCCCCCCCCAAAAAAAAAAAAAAAAAAAAATAGACATTATGAGTATTTTGACTATCAAACTGCAAAATATTGTAAACTATTTTCTTTAGAAGTAATAAATATATATATATTATTTGCGATCTAAGCCTAGAAAATATTTTATTGCACTCATTAAGTACGTAAAACATGCACGTGAAAGATGCAGCGTTTGTGTATTTCAATACATATCTTACATTGCTTCAATTCAATGAAAAACTTCCACAATATCAGCAAAGGTTTAGGCTCAAAATTCATATCATTATGTAAAAGCAATAAATTCTCTCACATAAAAAGAGCTAGCAGTATTCATTTCAATGTAAGTCAAGAGCTTTTCTCAAAGGAACTAATTAAGTATACATTCTTCTAATGGTAAAATCATTTGTAGCAGCTAAAACTAATTCACTGCCATTGAAAATTTAGAGTTGGTCTATTTGCTATTTATATACGAATGTGATAAATTTTATGACATAAATAATTTTTAAAGTGTTTTGTAAATTAGATAAATAGTCTAAGAAGATAAAATAATAAATTACATAAAAAAAGTAATAGCATTACAATTGTGCAATTCATTTACCAATGCAAAATGTGTAATAAGCTTCAAAATACATCACTGAATCAACTATTAGAAGTGAATGAAATATTTCATCTCCTACTGAATTCCTGAAATCACTAATCTAAATTTGCAGTATATCTCTCATATTATTTTTCAGTTCATTTTCTCAGATTATCAAAAGTGTACAGTAAAACGCTAGTATGATGTGGCCACCACATGACTTTCTTCTATATAATTTTACACAAAATTTATTCAATACAAATTATTTATTAAATTATTAAATTACTTTTCATTATAAATGCAGAAAATTTTTATTTGACAGAAATATATCACTAAATCCCGAAAGAAAGTCATTTTTTTACCAATATCAAAATAAATACGACTTTTTTTGTTAAAAGATAAAAAAAAAAAAAAAAAAAAAAAAAAAAAAAAAAAAAAATCTTTGTTTTAAATTATCACAGACCTATTGTTCAACCATTCATTTTAAAGATATTGACGAAATATTTCAAAAGACACACATATTGAAAATTTACTCCCCTCCAGGGGAGGGGGAACATCCCCAAGGAGGACTTCCACATGCACAACATTTTTTTCCTAGTTAACTACTACTATTATAAATAATTCATATTAATTTTACAAACGCACGTTAAAAATAACTCTCATTATATACATTTATACGAAATTTTGTCCTATACTGCCATGTTAAAAATTTAGAGAAAATGCGACCACAGCGCCACCTGTTGAGCATTTGTTCCACAAATCTAATTAGCACCAGTTTATGTCAGGGTTCAACTAAATACTAAGTACGGTTAAATTTCGTTCATTGGTACGTGAGTTACAGCGCCCACAAATCTTGTGACTCAGACACACAGACAGACACATAGACTAACAGACAGATAGACAAAAATTTTCTAAAAATAACCAAATCTTGTTCATGACATTCGAAAACGTGTAAACCATTGAAAACTGGAGTTCGAAAATTTTCACGAATCCAATACTTTCTCTATGCATACATATAGAAGAAAGTTAAAAAAAAAAAAAAAAAAAAAAAAAAAAAAACTTTATAGGCGATTCATTGAGATTCTTTTTTTTTTTTTTTTTTCATTTCCTTGTGGATAGAAAAATTGTAACCGAACTGGGATTTCACTATATCAGAAAACAAGAACCACTTATCTACGTTTTTTAAAGTATGAGAAACATATTTTCTTATTACTCACTTGATTTTTTTTTAATAGCGTCTCACTAAAAATTGCGCTTATTTAAATTAATACTTTAAAATCTGTATTTTACAGTGCAATACATCTTGTTACTGCACACAAAACCTAAAAATTTTAATGCATATTATCCATATGCACAAAACTACGAATCTTATAGCATACGGTAGAATCTGTTTAAATATGTGGCATACAGGTATGCACAGAAATATTATAAACCATAATGCTTATTTCTGAAAATACAGTTGCAGTTATATCTTTTTATTTATTAAATAATATTATTTTATTATGCTAAAATTAGCATTAATGATTGGTTTCAATTGACACCAAATCATTCAGATAAAGTATAAAATTTGTTCGAGCACTTGTGCTATAAGATTTTCTTTTCCTCTCTCACGTTTATTTTTATTTTAGCATGTTTTAATTTCCTGGAACGATTAATTATAGAATCACTAAGATTTATATAAATAAAAATATTTAGAAATATCCTGGAATATAAATCAAAATTTGTTGAAATGCATTTTCAGTAGTTTAAAGAAATTCATTTTTTTTTTCTTTACTAGAAAAAATTTTAAAACTGTGTATTGTGTTTATGAATTACTAGCAGGCTTTGCCCGCTTCGCTGGACATTAAACTGAAATGAGTTGTCAAAATCCCATATCTTTATTAATAACCTAAGTTCTCGCTGTGATTGGTAGAGGTTTTCTCACTCGCAAAGTGAAGAGTCTGGGTCTCCACTGTCTTCGGCACAACTTACCCACTCCTTACTTCCCCTTCCTCAGCGGGTGAGTTCGAAGTTTTGCAAAATCACACTAATGTACATAATGCGTACACTTAATCAATATCCAGTCTGGGCCCCCACTGCCTTCGGCACAACTTACCCACTTCTTACTTCCCCTTCCTGAGCGGGTGAGTTCGAAGTTTTGCAAAATCACACTAATGTACATAATGCGTACACTTAATCAATATCCAGTCTGGGCCCCACTGCCTTCGGCACAACTTACCCACTTCTTACTTCCCCTTCCTTAGCGGGTGAGTTCGAAGTTTTTCAAAATCCCACTAATGTACATAATGCGTACACTTAATCAATATCCGCACACCAAAATTCACCATTCTAAGATAATTCAAAGCGAATTCAAACGGAAAAACATGTTTTTACACATGTTTATTGGGAACAACTTTAGTATAACCCCACAACGATATTTGGCGATTTTTTTGTTGGCGATTATGGCTAAATCATAAATCTAAAAATCATATATCATATATGATAAATGATAAAATCATAATCTAAATCATAAAACATAAAACATAAAATCATAAAACCAAAATAAACAACATATTAGGCTGCCATATTATATCGCAAACAGTCCAGAACGACATTGTTATCCTTCAAAACGGCGCCAAAGAAAAATCGCCAAATTCAGCTGTTGGGTTATACTGAAGTTATACCGTTTATTGCCCACCGACTCCGAGAAGGGGGGGGGGATTTCACATTTCGTGAAATCCAGTTACAATAAGAACCAGATGCAAACAAACAATTTACGCACCAAATTTCGTGATCACAGAAGTCTTTAATAGAAAATATTATAAATAAATAAATACAAAACGCACAGCTTTAGTATGGGAACCCTTTGGTGACTTTAAATATTTTAAGCCATTTTTGCGATGAACTGAATTGGCTATCTCAATTGTGCAATTAAAGATCTTGGCGAGAAACGTCCGAGCTACTTCGGTGAATTTTGCCAAAGGGATCCAATACTAAAGCTGCTCCATATCGAATGTGGGTTGAAAACGGAAAAAGGGTAAAATAAATTAGAAATTTCAGACCTATATTTATAAATTTGATACCGAATGAAAGGGGCGATTTTGCTGAATCCAGGGGTACAAACAGTTTTTCGATGCGACAATTAGATTTTTAAAAAATAACTAAAGTATGAAATTTAAGTGGCAACGGAAAAACGGAAAAAGGGGAAAATAAATTAGAAGTATCAGACCTATCGTTACAAATTCAGTACCAAATGAAAGAGGTGATTTTTCTGAATCCTGGGGTATAAACAGTTTTTCGATACGACAATTAGATGTTTTAAAATTAACTAAAGTATGAAACTCAGATGGAAAAACTTCATTTCAATCTTTTCATAATTTGTAGTGCGAATCTCGCGAATAAAAAAAGTCTTTATCTCAAAAATTTATTTTTGCATTTTATTTTTCCATTCAAAGCGTTTTAGTGAAAAAATATTTATGGCGCATGCGCAGGCGTTTTTTACCCACAATTTAAACACTAATCAGAATTTTGAAAATTTCTATAGATATAATTTTAAGTTGGGTGAAGACCTAAGTTTCTGCCAAGCACCGTCGATTTCCGTCCAGCCGTTCTCGAGTGATGCCCGGACAAACGTGTTTTAGTCCTTTACCCCCCAGGGGGGAACGGGGGGGGGGAATTTCTGAAAAGTTGATAGATATAATTTTAAGTTGGGTGAAGACCTAAATCCCTGCCAAGCGCCGTTGAATTCCGTCCAGCCGTTCTCAAGTGATGCCCGGACAAAAAAAGCGACATACGGACACGATGACACACACACACACACACAGGCAAAATTTTCTGAAGTCATTTTCGGCTTTCATGGGGTGTGAAACGTGAAGATATCGCAAAATTTTTCGATTCCGACAAATTTACAGACAAAAGTATGATTTTATTAATATATGTTTAACTATATAAAGGGCTTCCATTGAATCAATCAAAGGCAAGCTTTCTCTACAGGAGTTTAACTATATTGTTGCGTACTTGGGGGTTCGTGAGTTGTCCGAGAATGAAAGGCGAAACTTACAAAAATTTAGTAATTTATTCACAGAAGGTTCCAGAAAAATACAGGTCTATAAACCAAGTATCAGCTTCAATTCAACCAGAAAACACAGCTTTAACAACAGCTGTCAATAGCAAATCCACAGTACAAATTGTATAGGAATAACACATAAAGCAAGTCTCTTTCAAAGAGGCTCAAATCAATGCAAGTACTAGCGGAAGCTGGCTGAGAACTGAATTGAACTAGCCTTGGCAAAGAAACGTCCCTTTTATACTCCTGTAGAAAAGTGTGGAAAATTACAGAAATTTCCGTATCTCATCAGCCAATGAGATTAGAGCTTCCATATTTAGTATATCCCTAATAAGAATTTTCTCGCCAAGGTCGCCGAAAAAATCGCCAAAGAGGGAAAAAGTCGCCAAATTTGGCGCCAAATCCATTATCTGACTTAGTGGAACTTTTTAATGCGTTTTTAAACGAAAATAAGGCTATTTTATCGCTAAAACGAATAGAAATCCATAAAATTAACACTTTATTAACTTACTAAGCCTCATTGAAAGAATTTATACAAAAATAAACACAATTATTTACAATTTTGTAAAAATATATATATATGTTTTGTTCGATTTCTTCATCCTCTGGTGGTATCTCTTTAAAAATTGTACGAATGTTAATCTCTATCGCAAAAATGAGCAAAAATCTTTTTGAAACTAATAATTTATTACTTCTTCTATTAACTCTTAATAAATCAGTCGAATCACAAAAACTCGTAAAATTTTCAGATTTTAAACCTTTTTTTTTTCTTTTTTTTCTTTTTTTTTTTTTTTTTTGTAGTTCACGCTGCAATTGAGATATAAAAATTTTAATACACAGATGTATTTATTTATATGCAAAGAGTGCATGTTAAATAAAATAGAGATTTAAAATAATTTAGAATTCCCATGGAGCATTTGAAGTTTGATTACTATAGACAAATATATTAAGACTTAAGAATGTATTGTATATAAACGTTTTTCAAAACAGTTGGAAATAACTTTAGAAACAGTTTTATTTGATTTCTATTCTCAACCATTTTCAATTTTATGAAGTAACCAAAAGCATCAAATCACACTTTAAAATCAATCACATTTTTTTTTTTTTTTTTTTTTTTTTTTACTTTAATATATCATTTTTATAAAACACATCTACCCATAGATTGAAAATACACTTGCTTTTACAAGATACATCAGATAACTGATTCTCTTGGGTCAGAATAAAGTACAGAAGAGTCATCATTAAATTAGTGCCTCTTTCTCATGATCGACTAGCTCGATTGCCGTCTGATGGTGGACAGCATGGAGAAAACAGACAGATTTAGGTCATTAGTGCTAAATCTGTTCTTGTAAATTTAGCATGAATGCAGCTGTGTCTCCTCTTCTTTACTTTCCCTTAAACATAGAATGATAGAGAAAGTATTATTTTGTGGTCAAATTTTTAAAATTTTGTTTTTGCAATATTTTCTAGTTTTAACCATTAATGCGAAAATCTGGTTTCTAAGTGTTGATCGGACTTCATTTTGTGTGTCTGTGTGTTTATTATGAGAATATAGCAAAAACAAATAGTAGCAGATAGTCCAAATTATAAATTCTAAGTCGGTATCATATAAGAATTCGATTACCAGATTCTTAACGGTGGGTTTGTGTGCCTATGTGCATGTTTATGAGTCCTTGGGTGTGCCTGTATGGCTGTTATATGCATAGCTCAAGACAAAATGTAAGCCCAAATTCCATATTCTAAATCTGTACCATATAAGGATATTACAAAAAAAAATTGTCGAGATTTAATAATTAAAAAAAAAAAATGTTGATGTACAGGAACATCCAAGAGAATTCAAATTCAATACATCTAAAGGCGACATTTCTGTAAGGTATACAGTTTAATACCTTTAGATTGCCATAAACTAATGTAAATTTATCATAACTTCTTATATGGATAAAAGTATGCTTAGAACTAGACATTGTATAAAAGTCATTTACCATATGTTTACAAACACACACACACAAAATAATAATAATAATAATAAAAATAAATACATATGATACAATAGTACTATAACTTAAAATTTCTGAAAATACATTTCAAATTATGTTGTGCTTGTTATCATGATCTATTTTAAGCATTTTTATATATAATATAAATTTTTTATAGACAATTTACAGGACTACACGAAATTGTGCTGCTAATATTCTTCTCTATTGAAGGAAATCAAAGATTATGCTTTATTAAAAAGTATAGCGAGATCCAGGAAAAATACCAGCGGAATGATAAATTACTTTTTATACCCTATGCTAAACAAAGTATGAATTTAAATTCCAGATTTCAACGGTGATTTTTATCTAATAATTAGGCGCTTTGACATCCACTGAATATGAAAATCAAGTTTCTTGCGATTTACCTGTGTATATGTCTGTTATCAGTTAACTTAAAAAAAAAAAAAAAAAAAAAAGAAAAAAAAAAGAAAAAAGAAAATGATTGAAATTCAAATTCGGTGTTTTGAAGATTATATTAGATTACTACTTCAAAATTTAGACCAACATTACTATGCTTGAAGGATTGGTGTGGTGAACTTTACCTGAATAATTTGGAGTAATGTTTTAATAATATATTTAAATATTGAAGGTTTTACTTTGCTCAATCGGGTGTTCGAGAAGGGCGTTTGCCCCCTAACACAGAGATATATGTACCTTAAAAGAATTTCTAAAATTCAGGCGTAACAGTCAACATCTTGAACACCAAAGGAAATAATGAACTAGCAGGCCGCTGGTTTGGTCACATTTAGCGTACCAACATCAATGCATAAAAGAAACAAAACCAGATCGTTCCAATTTAAGAAAGAAATAGGGTTTTATGACTTTTAACCAATCAATGGAATTAGGCTGATTTAAAATTAGACAATAGAAAATGAAGAAATGATAGTCACGGGAAAAGTAAAAAAAAAAAAAAAAAAAAAAGAAAGAAAGAAAGTAAACGCGTATTGAATGTAAAATTTCCAACAATCATACAAAGGGGATACAGCAAAATCAAGTTGACAATATTTTTATTTGAAATAACTTGGACTCGATTTTTTTGAATATTTTTACATTTATAATTATTATCATATATAAATATATATATATATATCTTTTCGGTAGCGCGAAAGAAGTTACGAAAAAATATTTCAATGATTTTAAATTTGTTTCAAGTATTCCTGAATTGCATAGAATTATCGACATAGTTTTTCCTGTGCATAGAGTGTTCAGGAATGCAAAAAAAAAAAAGTTACATTACGGTTTAAGGAGGGAATTGTTTAAAAAACATTTTAGGATCGCTACACTCCACTAAACATAATTATAGTAACATACAGTAATAAAATTCTTAAACCAAGCTTTATGTAGAAAATTGTATGCACGAAATTAAAATTTATTAATGGGGCTACAAAAGTACGTAATATATTATTTTTGGTTACTTTTGGATATATATTTTTTGTTATTGTCATAAAGTATAAAAGCAAATTTTCTGACAGGGTGAGGAGGGGGAGTGAGCGAAGCTTCCAAATTGAGACTTGAAAAATTTAGATATATCCGTAATAGTACGAAATATATAATCTTATCGAGTTTTTTCTAATTTAGTATTAAACAAGTTAATCCCACGACTTGTTATTTATCTCATTATCTAACAAAAAATTATTACAATAAGAATAAATATGTATATAGGAATAAGAAAATTTCCCTTTGTTCATAAAATCTTCAAAATATTCGTTTTTGTACTATTTTTAGATTGAAAAAATATGTAAAAAATGCATTATGCACATTTGAATTTATCTACATAACTTGCTGTGCATTTTTGTAATGCACGCAAAAGGAGGGAAGAATTATTTATTTGAATATAAATTCCAACGTACTTTTTTTCACATTTATCAATGGTAATTTACTATTATTTTAAAATTTAGGGTTACTCTTTTTATAAATTTTCCATAATCTCAAATTATTTAATTTCAAATATACATCTCATGATGTATTCGAATATTAACAGTAAATGAAAATCGTAAAATTAATATGTGACCTTATTTCTTATTAATTCTATTCGTATTAATAGTATTAATTCTAAATATATACAATTAAAAAAAAAAGCGAGATATTTGTAATTTACTGAGGCGCGTTCAACGGAATGAAATTGTAATATGAAAATTTGATTGAATTTTTAATAGCATTAATTAAATAATAATAAATTAGAATTTAAAAAAGTGGCTGTGATAATTTTTGGCTTTTTCTTACACAAATACATGGTAGGGAAAGTATTGCTTTTGGATCAAATTTTCGAAAGTGAGTTTTTGTTAGATTTACACGTTTTGAGGTTCCCTGAATCCGAAAATCATGTTTTTAGCAGTTAGTCTGTGTATGTGCCTGTCTTTGTGTGTGTATGCCTGTTATCAGAATGTCTCAAGAACAATTAGCAGCTGAAAGTCCAAACTCGGTTTTCTAAATGTATATCATATAGTGATGTCACACTAAACTATTCGTTGAGATCAAGCAGTACAAGGCCAACCAAAAGAATTCAAATACATTGCGCCTATGAGAGAAATTGCAGGTAAGTACAGTTTAACATCTATAGTCTGCCTGAAACAGAACGGAATGAACAATTTTTTTAATATGCATAAAAGTATGTTTTGTGTAGATTTTGATATGAAAACCATCCATCCTTCGTTTACAGGGCTACCCAAAGTACTTAGGTTCATTGCGGCTGTAGATATTTTTCAAGTAAGACTAAATTTAAGTGCACATTGGTTTTAGACTAATATACAGGGCTACCGAAATTTAAGCTAAACGTCCTTTTCTACTGAATGTAACTGATAGAAATGCTTTGATACGTTTTATTCGTTTTATTATGTCGACAAACCCTGCTCAGAAAGTAACATTAATTTTTCATACGTATATTGTAAACGAAGTATTTTTCTAAATTATCAAATGCGTTTTTTTTTTTTTTTTTTTTCGTAAAATCACGTTTTTAGGACTATCCCAAAAATTATTGATTAATTTTTTTTTAAAGGTTCTTTCAGTTACTGAAACGAACAAAATAAAACTGTAATAATAAAAAAAAAGGAAAAAAAAACACTGGAAGTTTTTATTGTGTATCCCTGAAAAGCATTAAAAGAATATTTGAGCCTGATTACGAAAGTGAAATTTTTAACGGTCGATCTGCATGCATATCTCTTATTAACATAACTTAAAAACAAATAGCTGCAAGAAGATCGAATTTAGTATTTTAAGTCCGTATTAAGTTGACACTTAAAATTCAAGACAAATTAATATCTATATAGCAGCTTTGATTTTTTTTTTTTTAAATAATTGTATGCACTATAATTGAACTGGGGGTTGAAGTTGGATGTAGCCCCCCCTCGCACAGAATTACATGTCAAACAAAACTGTTCCTAAGCCTATTTTAGATTATTTTAAAAGTACATTGAACTTTATTATCGTACGCTGTTGTTCTTAAGACTTAATATGCAACGTATCATTATAGTATTGAAATGCAGGGTAAGAGAAAGTCGTGTGAGTGACACACCAGATTATTTTCCATTAAAAATTACACATTTACACAGCATCATTCTAGTTTTAAAATTTTTAACACTTTTTAATTTTTTAATTTTTTTTTTTCGAATATTATATTAGGCACGCACATACATAAAAAAAAAAAAGAAAGAAAAAGAAACAAAGAAAGAAAAATGTTCTGTTTAAAATTTCTTCTTTAATTTAGGAAAATAGTACAGTAATTCGATGCATTTAATTTCTCGTGAAAAACATACGCAGTAAAATAATAAACAGCATAAATCATTTTTATTCTAAATATTATTCATCTTATTAAAAATATGTTGCGTGACAACCATGCAACTTCCATTACCCACCACTACACATAATACATAATCTTTCTGTAAATAGTGCAGACAAAATACTTAAATTGATAGACATCTAGCAGTTTTCTTGTAGGAGTAAATTAATACATAAATCGAGAAGACATACAATTTATAGTTTTGAAAGCGAGGTAAAGTGGCAAATTTGAATATTATTAGAGTCGTTTTTTAGATACCGACTTTCAGTCCCACTTCATATTTAATCCAAACTTGGCAAACTCACTTCCCAGTCCTAAAATTGACTTACTTAAAAAAGCCAGCTATCAGTTTTCCGGAAGTAACAAACTAATGCAGACAAAAGTATATCTAAAAGTGTTTTTATAAATCAACTTTAAAGAAAATCATTTAAGCCGTTTTTAAGATACAGATGAAAGATTTTCTTTCCAGTTTTAATAGGTTAAAATGTTAGTTAAGTTAAGGCTCCTATATATACGAGCTGGCGCATCCGACATTTTTTTGCCTTAGGGTTGCCGCATGTACCCAGCGTGATAAACAAACGGCATCCATTGTTTCTACCGTCTTGCTCGTAATTTTAGTGAAATAAACTGCAATATGGGAGGTTGTTCAGCAATAAACTGCTGTAAACACTCCAGAAAAGGATACAAAATGTTTATGTTTCCTTCGGATAATGCAAGAAGGAGAAAATGGGCTGCGAATTGTCGTCCAGATTCTTGGATCCCGGGACCTAATGCACAGCTTTGCATAGTAAGTTTTATTGTTATTCACTTATACTTTTCTTTGCATTTCTGACATTTATAAAGTAAAAAATTTAAAAAAAAAGTATTATTTAAATCTAAATATGTATTTTAATAACCATAATTTATTTTAAGAAACGCTTTTTTACTGTGTGTTTGTAGAGTCTTGGCGACGTTTTTTTGGTTCGCCAAAGTTGTCTTGTTTCCGTGTCCTGATAGTATTAGGTCGTTGAAAAAACTTTCCAATATTAATTGGTAAGCTCTTTTTTTCCCCCCCTTTCAAATGTTATGAATTATTTAAGAAACATAAACAGATTACTTGTGTTGCTCATCATTTTTGGTCGATTTTATTTTTAGATGAAAATTTCTTAAAACCACCAGTGAAGCGATAAAATCGCCAAGCGGAAATGCTGTCCTCTTACGAGGCAAAAAAATGGCGGTGATGCGCCGGCCTATTATTTATTTAAGGGGCTCTAAGTTAAGTAAGGGTTACGCTGTGAAGTATAGAAACTACTTAAGGTAGAAGCTACACTGCCAAAAAAAAAAAAAAAAAGTTAAAAGTACAAGAAAAATCTGGCAGCTGGGGTGGCAGTATTTCTCCGTCCAGTTTAAAACCGTAAAATTGTACCACTGACATATATTTTACGCAAGAATCTTGTAAATCAAGCAGGATTTTTGTTAAAAGTACAGTTTTACCATGTATATATGACAGAGAAATACTGGCATCCCCAGATGCCAGATTTTTTCCCCTGTAATTTTAACGTTTTTTTTTTTTTTTTTTTTTTTTTTACAGTGTTGATACTTCGTATGGATTTTTTTTTATCATGTTTATATTCGTAAGCTATTAAAACAAACTTTCAACGTCTTTAAAAGGGAGGTGAAATATAAGTAAAAATCTGGCCTATGCTACGCAATCTGGAAAACGCTTGAGCTAGAAATTTAATAATAATTAAGAACGTTTTTACTCAAGTTAAAATTCTCAAGTTAAAAAGTGGGATTGAAAATTGATAAAAGTAAGTGTATGTTAAGCAGATTGTAAACCGTTGAGCTAGAAACGGATGTTGTTGTATAACAAACTATTTATGTATAAATAATTTTAATAATTTGGAATTCAAAATATATATATATATGAGCTCAGTAATGAGTAAATGCAATTGGGAGGCTAAGGCTTCTGTTCTGCAGTTCCCCTAGTAAAGCTGAAAGAGGTTTTTAATTTAATTCAAATGAAACTAGACAAAATTGTTTATTTTTTTTCAACGAGTCTATTTTCAATGATATATATATATATATATATATCATTGATATATATATATATATATATATACATAGACAAATAGGTAGATATATATACGTATTCGGATGTGCCCAGGAAACACCGCTATTTTTGTTAGTATCGCTATTTTGTTAGTAAATATCTTGGTTAAATTCGCTGGATAACTTGCTCCATTATTTTGTTTCCAAGTGGCAGTCAGCCACTTGAAAATTTGTCATTAGGATAACTTTTGTAATACTGAATCAATTCGAATCAAATTTGTGCAGTGGAATTATCACTGAAATATCTTAGATAAGAATTCTGAGCATCTCATTCTCCCCTTTTGTTTCTAAGTGGCGGCCACTTAAAATCACAGTGCTACATGAAAATTTCTTATCACTAATTCGAACCAATGTTGGACAGTGGAATTGCGCAAATATCTTGGATGATTTCGCTGGGCAAGTTGTTCCGCTATTTTGTTTTGAAGTCGCAGCCACATAATTTCAGGCTGTCACTTGAATATTTATCATCACAATAACTTTTGAAGTATTGAACTAATTCGAGCCAACGTTGAACATTGAAGTTATGCTTCAAATATCTTGCGTGAGTTCGCTGAGCAACTTGCTTCGCCATTTTACATCTAAGGAGTGGCCACTTGAAAATTTATCAACACGATAACTTTTAAAATATTTAATCCATTGAAATCAAAGTTGGACGGTGGACTTATCATTCTAATATCATAAATGATTCACAGGGCAAGTAGCTCCGCATTTTTCTTTCTAAGTTGGAGCACTGCCACTTGAAGATTTGTTATGACGATAACTTTGAAATACTGAATTTATTCCAACCAAAGTTGGACAGTGGAATTATCTTGCAGATATCTTGGATTAGTTAACTAAGCAACTTGAACCGCCATTTTGTTTCCAAGTGGCGGTCAAATGAAAATTAATCTACACGATAACTTTTGAAATACCGAATTAATTTGAACTAATTTTGTTGAGTAGACTTATCTTAGAAATGCATTTGTTATGTTTATTTGCCAACTTGTTTTCAAGTTCTGGCTACTTGAAAATTTCAAATTCAGATAAAAAAGGTATATATAAACGTATTTGCTTAAAACTCTATAGGTGCATTACCCTTATTAATATTTCTACCAAGTCCATTAATAATTTGTAGCTGCCATTTTGAAAGAAAATTGTTGTTACTTGATAAGCCGGAAGGCTTTGTTTTAGATATTAATATATAATCTTTAATAATATGTATAAGTACTCAAATGTGTGGTTAGGGAAAACTGTGCGAGTGTCATAACAGATAATTACATATTAAATCCCTTTATTGATATAGAATTGTTATTTGTTTATTGTTTTACATATAAAGTAAATTTGGTTCTGTGTTAAATCAATAACGAACCAATTCTTACTGAAGGAAACAGGTGCTGCTGACAGAATATTCATAAGTATTGTATAATGTATCTCAATTACGTTGAAATGAACGACGCACAATCGTATAATGTTCCAAAATTATCTTTGTTCGTATATTTGAAAGCAGATCATACCTTCATTTTACCAATTTATCTTTACATAAAAAAAAAAAAAAAAAAAAAAAAAAAAAAAATGTTTAGTAATATAATTTAAATTTTTTAAGCTAAAGATCTGTTAAATTTAATCTAGAATTTTATATATTCTCTTGTTTTATAGAATAAAGAAGTTTTTAATTTTTTTTAGTATTTATCATTTTTATTCTTTTGTCTGATCGATTTGCGCTAGTTTTTCGTAAAAAATTTTTAGAATAGTTTAAAATTACTATGCACTTTTTACTTTCTCTTACCCATAAGGCAGAGAAAATATTGTTTTTGGGTCAAATATTCGAAAGCGAGTTTTTGTTATATTTACATGCTTTGAGGTCCCCTGAATCCGAAAACCATGTTTTTAGTTGTTGGTCTGTGTGTGAGTCTCTCTGTGTGTATGTGTGTGTCTGTTATCAGCATATCTGAAGTACAAATGATAGCAGAAAGACTAAACTTGTATATGTGTAATCTAAAACTTGTATGTGTGTTAACTTGTATGTGTGTCTCTAAATGTGTATGATATAGAGATGCTACACTAATCTTTTCGTTGAGATGAAGCAAAGGGTTCTTGTACAGGGACGCCGAAGAGAATTCAAATACATTATGTCTATGGGGGAAAATTGCAGGTAAGTAGAGTTTAATAGCTATAGACTGCACTAAAACAAATGAGATGAACAAATATTTTTAATATGCATAAAAACATGTCTCATGTAGAATATGGTTGGGAAATCATTCAGTGTTCATTTACAGGGCTACACAAAACAACTAGATAATAATGCGACAATAGCTGAAAGTTGATGGAAGTGTATTTCAGGTTGTTCCGTGTGTTATTACTGTAGGATTATATTTAGGTTCATCATATGGTCTGTACATAATCTTTAAAAGATATACATGGCTGCAAATATTTAAGCGAAAACATTCTTTTTATTGTTTGTGGAAGTGCTTTACTACAGTACCTTATCGTGTCATGAAAAGCTGCTCAGGAATTAAAATGGATCCCTGATAAGCATACGGTAAATATGTTTTAAAGCTAAATTTCCATCGCTTGTTTTTGCTATATTTACACGTTTTGAGGCTTCTTGATTACCGAAGTAAAATTTTTAACATTTGATCTTTGTCTGTGTCACTTAGAGTAACTTAAAAACAAATAATTTCAGGAGATCCAAAATTTGTATTTCCAAGTTAATATAAATTTGTAACTGGAAAAGTTTGATCAGTACTGGTAAGTCTCAAGGAATGTTGCGTATAACAGTTGTTTGAAAATTTTTAAGTGAACTTTTAATTTTAAAAACAGATTTAAATTCTATATAAGTGTAGGTGTAGTAATAAAACGGGGGTTGAGGGGGGTGGTAGCCCTCCGTCACACAGAACTAACTATCATATAAAACTCTTTAGAAGCCATATTTGCATTATTTTAACATAGGTTTACGTATAAATTCTCGCTATCTTACCTCTTAATCTCCAACCAATATTCAAAGTATTAAATTTCAGAGTAAAAGAAAGTCGTGTGAGTGACACACCAGATTATTTAAGTTGAATTTGGAATGTTTCCTATTGCCAATAACTTAAGCAGCTATGCTACAGTGTGTATAGGTTCACAAACCAATTCGGATACATTTTTCTAGGCGATTGGTCACTGTGTTATGATGTTTAAAAGAGAGATAGTTTTTAAGAAACTACAACTTAAATATTTCTGTTGTTTAATAATCAAACTCTTTAATAAGGAACTTTTTTTTTCTCATAATGCAAAATAATTCAAAACCGTATAATTTAAAACTTCATAAGCATGAGGAAGTTTTATTTTCGTTTTAAACATGAAGATCGATCATAAAAGTGATTTGTCTTCAAATGCACATTTATAATTAAAATCGTTTAAAAGATAAATTGTAATTTAGTAGATTGAGTAAATATATAATTAAACTGCTACATAGTGTGCTTAATTTTATAAAAATTATAAGACTATTCATTTCAGTTATTCTTTTTTACTCTCACGCACGTGAAATAATGCATTAATGCATAATTACCATGCATTTCTTTTAAAAAAGAAGCAAAACTGCACACAAATCTGATTTATTTTTTTATTTTTTTAATACTTTTCTCTATAAAATTAACAAGTTTTTTCACAAAAGCTTCTCTGAGTTATTCCCCAAATAAACCAACTTTCAGAAGCTATTAACAATTTTTTTTTTTTTTTTACGAGATTTTATTAAAATACTTTTTCTCTCTTTTTTACTTTGGGACTTCCTTCTCAGGCTTTACATTAAAAAAACGTAAACGAAAAAAAACTTATATTCGAGAAATAGGTATATATATAAGTATATATATGTATATATATATATATATATATATATATATATATATATTCTTCTTGTCTCTAAAGGTAGTTTTAATCATAAAAAAGATAATGTTACAAAATTATATTTGCAAATGTAATCAGGAAAAATAAAAATCTTTTTTCTTACAAATTATTCATAAAACAGATTAATAAATAAAAATTAATCTTACAGATTTTTTTTTAGAACATCATAAATCAAAGTCTTATTTACTATTCCACACACTCTAGAAAATAACGTTTTTTTCTCAGATATGTTGACTGCATTAAAAGGATTGTTACAATAATAATAAAAAAGTCTTCATTTGTAACAGATTTTAATTTAATTCAAAGATTTGACAAAAATATTAGTATATTATTCCCATGCCTTTACATATTCTACTCTTTTTTTTTTTTTTAAGTATAATAGGAGTATTTCTTTCAGACAGCGATTTTGCATTGCTTTCAATTTGAAAAGCAATCTTCTGAAAAAAAAAAAAAAAATCTAGAAACTTCGTGAAACCTTCTACTAACTTTATGGAAACTAACATTCTTCTAGAAACTACAGAGATACCTCAAGAAATTTTATGGAATTTCTTAGAAACTTCATGGAAACATACAGAAACTTCGCAAAATCTTCTAGAATTATCACAGGAACTTCTATAAACTTTATGGAACCTTCTAGAAACTTCATGAAAAATTCTTGAAACTTATTAGAAATGTCCAGAAACTTCATCTCTGCTGTAAACAAACTTAGAAACGTCTGGAATATTCTCGAAAAATTTTGCTTCCAGAAAGCTTTCAAAATTTTCTAGAAAGTTCAAGAATTCTCTAAATGATTTAAAAGTTTTAGAGGTTTTCTTGGTGTTTTTAAGTTATGTTTCTAAAAGTTATGCTTTTTAGTTATGTAGCAATAAATTTTCTACATAATTAAAAAACCAAAAAGAAAAGTGAAAAAAAAAAAAAAGATTTTTAAAGCTAAATGCTTTTTTATAGGTGCCCGAAAAAGTGAAAAGTAAGGGAAATTGTGGTCAGCTTGAAATTTTTTTAAAAAGTTAATAAGCATTCAAAAGTGCCAAAGGAAAATTTACTCCTCAATAACAAGAAATGCACATCAATGAATATATATATATATATAGATATATATATTACTTCCATTACCCGACTACCGTAGGTAATGGAAGTATTGTATTCGGTCCGAAAATTCGATATCGAGATTTCACCTGATTTACATATTTTAAGGTTTCCTAAGTACAAAAATGTGGTTTTTGACAATTTGTCAGAGTGTGTGTATGTATGTGGGGAACCTTCTGACTATTATATCTCCGAAATGAATAGAGATAGAACTACGAATATTCAGAATTGAGACAGGTCTATTGAACAGATGAATTTTCAAATTTTGGTGATAATTGGAAAATTGGAAGTGGGAAATCCAAAACCGGAAGTGGGGCTACTAAGTCCGTATCTCAAAAACGGCTCCAGTATTTTCTTCAAAATTACTGTATAAACACTCTTTGAGATGTCCTTTCGAGACATATAGTTGGCTAGTTCAAAACATTGATAGGCGTCCTGTATAAACAGTTGAATTTCAAGCACTGCAAGTGTGTTCCTTTCAAAATGGCTGTATGGATTTTTTTTTTCAAACTTGCAATATTAAATGTCCTTTTGTATGTAATTGTTATTTTCCGATCAACAATTAAATGTGCCAAGTTTTGGTAAAAGTCGATATCTCAAAAAGGGCTCTAACTATTTTCTTGAAAATTGTTACATAAACCTATTTCAGATATCCTTTCTCATGTTTTAAGTGGTTATTACAGGAAAATTAATAGTCATCCTGATGAGACAGATCAGTTTCAGATCTCGGAAATTGGTACTTCAAAATAATATTAATAATAATAATAATAATAATAATGACAAATAAAAATAAAAACCTCGACCTTAAAAAAAAAAAAAAAAAAAAACAATACTCGCTATGTAAACTTTGTTTTACAATGTCTTTACGCGTATATTAACTTTCCCTTACTGGAAAATATTTAGTATTCTATTTCATTAGGTCAATTCTATGTCTTCTAATCGCATTATCTCCAAAAAGTGCTTGTAATATTTGTAATAGTGGGTAATGGAAGTCGTGTGATTGTTTCCCACCAGATATATATGTATATATATATATATATATATATATATTTAATGACTAATTGTTTCATTTTTTAGGGCACTTTTGTAAAAACATTCTCTTCTATTCTTTTTTTTTTTTTTTTTTTTTTTACTGTTCTATTATTTTTCCTTTTGTATCATTAAAGCGGGTCGACATACACTTTTCATAACAATGATAGGACGGTATCTTGAAAGAAATAGCCATTAAAGGCTAAAACTAATTCAGTGTTAAGTGCTATATATATATACACAAACACATATATATATATATGTTTGTTTGTATCGGGTGTGTGGGTGTGCAGGTGTGCGGATGTATAAATAAAAAGTTATAAAAAATTACTAAAATATAAGCAGATAAAAAAGACAAAAAAAAACATTAAATCTATTTTTGTACAATAATAGATATAAAATTTTGTACAAAACAGAATTTATTTTAGTACCATAGAACTTTATATTTTATCTCTTTTTCTGTATAAAGACAAGTGGTAACTGTGTTTCATTCCTTAGCGACGGTTATTACATTCATTTCTTGAAATTCCTTTCGTACATCTTTCGTCTAAAAACCGCTTGCCGACTTTTAAACTTCAAATTTTGTCAATGTCTCCAATACTGAAAGTATTATGTTTCTTCAGCATGATTATTAGTAATTTCATTATAATAATAATAATAATAAAAATAAAAATAATAAAAGTTTAACAAAAATAAGTTTAAAAAAAAACCCTATATATATATATATATATATATATATATATATTGCCTACATAAAATTAAATATATTTTTATTAAGGCAGAAGAGAAACGTACTTTTATATATATATATATTTTTTTAATATATACATATATTTATAATAATATTAAAATTTAAGATGGAGTTTCTATTTTATACCTTTTGAACAAAAAAATACAGTGTGCTATATTTTGCCCTAATTAACAAGATTTTCGTAGTGATCGGTTGAACAGTATAGCATTTTACAGCTTTCACAGATAAAATCTGACATATTATATGTATTCTCTCTCTCTCTCTCTATATATATATATATATATATATATATAAATATCATTTCATAACAAAAATGCAAAGAAACAAGAAACCAGATCCTGAAAGAAATTATTAAAAATTTAAAGTACAACCATTAAAATTGAAACTATTCATGAGTTAAAAAACGCGCAACGTCTATGGAAAGTTTGTTGAACCGTTTCTTGTCCAATTGAGTTTATAAGCATCACGTATAATATTTATTTCCTCTTGTGAATATTTTATTTAAAAAAAAAAAAAAATCATTATCTTTACCTTGCTGGATTAAGCTATTACATATAATTTGGGATTTTAAGGTTTCTGTACTGTAATATATCTTACAGCCACTGGTTGTGTTTTGTCGCCCATACAAAACGATTCGTCTGCGCTGCTGCAAAAGTACATTTTTTTAAGCATTTTGATGCGCTGTTTATTTTGTAATCGCTTTGAAATGGAGTTTACTTTACATATTAAAGACATTATACAGATGATTTACTTAGCAATGTATACTTGCACTGCCAAATGCCCTCCAACCGTCGCCCTTTGAACTATAATGCTTGATTTAAATTGTCTTTAATAATAACAACATTGAGTTTAACCTGTGCAGCGAAATGGGCATTTTTGAATTCTCTCTTCTGTAACTTTCGGCCACAGATTTAAAGGAATAGAAAGTGTTTTAAATTGATATTCATTTCATGAGATTTTTTTCCATTCTGCCTTGCAGCTTTTTAATTATAACTAGGGGAAGCCGGGGTAATAAGAGACAGGGGTTATAAGAGACGCAGTCAAAAATCCCACCAAATATATACTTAGACAACTTTAAAAATATGTAATATTAAGTATCATGTGTATTCTTTACTAAAATACACTTATTGAGAAGTTTATAACACATTTTGAATTCTTTTTATACGACGAAAAAAAACCTTCACTTTGAACTTACCCTGAAAGTTCGTGACTTTTTCTAAATTTTTCTTTTTTTTTTTTGTAGGTAAGATGTTTGGAATTTATTAATGTGTAACCTTTTGACCAAGACTATGACTTTGATGTACAATTTTTTAAAACCTTGAAAGCATTCTTTATTGACATCTTCTAGGCATGTTTCTTATTATCCCATTTTTATTTTTTGATTACCCCAACTGATAATTACTGTGCCCCCCCACCCCACATTGTAGTTTCTGTTAATTGTGCCTGACTAGTTTACGAAGAGTTTACCAAGTGTTAGGCCCAGTCTAAGTTTACCAAGAGAACATTTTTTTTTTCACTTTAAATCAAAAAGCAGTTTTACTGATTTGGCTAGATCATATTTAGTTGTAATGATTATGTAAATTTATGTGTATAAGTTAGTATTTAGTCATTAATACTTCATTACATAATAAATAAGTTCATTTATAATTACTAGAAAAATCTTTTATAACATTTTGTTAGCTTGTATACACTTCATAGATACGTCTTTTTTGTCTACACTTTAGAAAATGGGTAAAATATTTTCTGCCCATTTTAAAAATTATATTGATGTTTTTGGTTAATCCCTAGGTTATGTTGATTATGTAGAACTATCATTAAGTACAATATTATATTATTTAGGACTTAATATTAGAATAAATGATTTTCACAAACACATTTATGACAGTTAATTTTCGAGAAAACATATTTTTTGGATGGATGTAAATAATAAAAATTAAAAACTATTGGCTGATTCAGAATTGTTTCCAGATGTCTTTTATCATCCCACATGACTTTACATTGTTATATATGGATAGTTACAAGCCTGGTCTCTTATTACCCCACGTGGGGTGATTAGAGACAAGGATTTAATGAAAATTTAAAAAAACAAAATTAACAAAGAATTTAAGTTCAAAAATCACCTAAAAAATCACGAGGAGTCCATTTAATGAAATTAATACGAGACATTTGTTTAAAGTTATTTAGATTAATAGTATAGATTTTATTAATATTTTTTGTCTCTTATTACCCCTTTTGTCTCTTATTACCCCGGCTTCCCCTATTCAAATCACTTTCATTAATACTCTAATTTTGGAATCTGGTCACGTTTCCATATATTTTTAGATTTTTTTATAAGTTACAATTAATTACGATGTCCTTTTCATAAGCATTTTTTTTTTTCACTAACGGAAACAATCTTTAAGATATGGGAGCTAATAAAACGAAAACCGCTACAAAATATGTAATTTTATTATTAATTTTGAAATATAGGGAGTCTCGGGTACCGGAATTTTGTGAATTTCCAGTTACTAAAAAGAATAACATTGAGATAAAATATTCCGTGAAAAAGGGAATGCCTTAAAAAATATTGAATTTGTAGACAGGTCTAGAGTGGAATTTTTGCATCCTATCTGTGTCTTTTGTTGATTAGTTTTAACCATAAAATTCTAAAATCTAATTTATCCAACCATGTATATATATATATATATATATATATTCAAAAAGGGATATTTACGTTTTTCGGACGTTTAGGAAACATTATAGTAGCGAGTTCGAGAATATTCATACATAAGATCTCTAAACTTATAATATGACGGGGAATTAAAAATGATCTGATATTTTGCAACGGTTTATTTTATTTTATTTTATTATTTTTTTTATTTATAAGAACGTACGTTTCAAAAGAGAAAAAAAAATGTTTATACTTTTTTTTTTTTTTTTTTTTTTGATTAAAAAAAAAGTATTATATGTTACATGGTTTCGAAAATGGTTCGAAATGTTTTAACTTCGTAATTTTTTCTTCATCAGCATTTTAAGAACGCACAGTATATATATATATATATATATATATATATATATAGGTTTTTATTTTTTTTGTTGATGTTTTTTAATAGCATTATTCCCACAATAGTTTTTAAAACAATGTACAAGAAGGAAAGGAAAATTAGATGTGCATTTCCTAGCGAATGGCATGAAAATCACTTTCTGAGAAGTTTATTTATTTATCGAGTTCTTTTTTTTTTCTTTCAGAGAAAGAAAACTGCAATAAGGTTTTGTTGATAACTGTAAATTCGGAATAATTTTTAACATCTCAGAAAAAAAATGAAGAGAATATTTTATTTTAAATTCGCATTACAAAACGCTTATAAATAATTCATCTTCTCTTTCAAAGGAAAGAACTTTCAATTATTCATATAAACAAATATGTATTGCGCATTTGAAGTGGGATTTGCATTTTATTTGCAAATCTAAATCAGAAAAAAAAAATAATAAGAACACATAACATTGATCGACGTATTTTAAATTTGATTCTGTCAAATTCAATATCGATTTAAATCAAAGCAAATGTGCATTAGTTTTATTTATTTTCTCTGCATACCCATAAATTATTAAGAAACATTTCGATTTACACGAAATAAAATATTAACCATTTTGATATATGTAAAAAAGAAATGGTGGCATGTTAAAGGTATGCACGTCATAGTTAACTAAAAATAAAATGAGTAGTGAAATTTGTGTCTCTTGTGGTTTACAATGTTCAGAGAGATGATATATTTTAAATAGCATTTCAACGCATAAATCGTTGAAGTGTATACACCATAATACAATGTTTATAATTAAAACTGAAAATTCTAACTTTTTAAATTAATGTTCAGAATACGAGAACTACTTTTCGCATTGATTTGATATACAAACTTATGAAAGATTATATATTATTTCCTTTAACTTTTTTTTGTCTCTATCTCTTTCAGGGCATTATGCAATGCATCATTTAAATTCTAATTTCACCGTATTCGTTGTGGAAAGATTGTAAATTCAACGACCTGTTTTGCGAAATTTATATCATATATTTGTTTGCTTCTGGTGGAGAGCGGTTTGCAATGATACCTTTTTTCCATAAAATATAAAAATTTCAAATCGAATTATCATCTCAAATTCCTAACTTTATTTTTTATCAAAACCGCTTAAGTAGTTTCGTAGAAAATCAGGTTTCTTCCCTATTTTGTTCCAGGCAAAGCATGGGATACTAGCGAATCGGATTTTCATCGGGAAAAAAAAAAAAAAAAAAAAAAAACTCTCTCTAGCAGTTTCCGAGAAAACTAATCTCCTGCCATATTTTGGTGGCAAGAAACAAGATTACCAGTGAAAACTATTTTTTCTTAAGAGAAGGATATTTCAGATCGAATTGCTGCTTCTAAACACATTAACTCAAAATTTTTATCAAAACCATTCGAGTACTTTCAAAGAAAACTAAATTTCTCTCATAGTTTGCATTGAACGATGTCGAAGTTAGCTGTGAGCGAAAATTCTTCTGAATATGAGATCAAGTCAGCTAAGTTTGTCACCTCCAAAAAAAAAAAAAAAAAAAAAAAAAAGAAAAGAATCAAAATCGTTCGAGCTAGTTCACAGAAAATTAAATTCTTGTATTTTACACGATTGGATTGAGAGTTAAATGTGTACATTATTTTTTTCTGAAGACAAAATTTAATTAGAGCGGTTTTTCGTTTCAAAATATACTTAGTTCTAAATTTTCTTGAAAATATTTTTCATAAATACAAATTTTCTGCCATATTTTGTAACAGGCGGACTGGTAGTTAAGGGCGAATGCAAATTTTCCTGAAGATGTGGATAAGTCAGACCAATTAATCATCACAAAAAAAAAAAAAAAAAAAAAATCTTAATGCCTAACTTTCGGCAAAATGATTAGAGCCCTGCACTGTTAAAAATGAAGTGTTCATAAAACCATCCCAGCCACTTTCGGCCAAGCTAGGTCCCTCCCTTTCCGCGAGGGTTGAAGGGACACTCGGCAACTATAGCGGGCTCTGTCGGGCCACTTTGGATTTTCCCCTGGCCCGTTACCTCAACACGGGAAGCAGTCCGTATGAACGAATAGGCTTGTTTAAATAAATAACTTTAATAATTATTTGTTTTATTATTTTATTATGTTGTTGTGCTTCTTTTGTTTTCCCCCGTTATCCTTTAGTTCTAGTTATGTGTAAGTTATTTATGTACATTTTTCGTAAATATTAAGTTCCCCTTACTTTTTCTCCTTGGTTTAGATTTATTTTATGTTTATTATTTAGTTTTATATTAATGCTATAGTATGTTCTTTCCATTTGGAACCGAGGGTTTGACGGTGTCTGGTACCCGTTAATCTTTACTGCACCGTCAAGTGCCTGATGCGGTCATTAGCAGTTCGTTAGGCTACCAACACGTGGCACCGTCATCTCCTGGTGGATCAAAATTGAGATGGTCCGCTTTTTATTTCTTCTTTTTTCGGTAACTCCTGTGCATAAAACGTTTTTCATTCGGTCTTTAATCACCAGCCACGCCTATCTCAGTACATGAATTAAGTTAAGCATATCACTAAGTTTTTTTCTTCATCTCCCAGTGTCAATTACAGAATTCTACAGCCATGCATTTATATTCCCCAGACCATTATTTCTCAGCTTCTTTCGTCATTTATAAGTCTTCAAAAGGAGTGTCTCCGCAAATTTCTTTTTCTCATTTTTTTCCTAAGTTATGTTTATTCCTCCATCCTTTTGGCTAGCAAGTTCCCGTGTGCAGACAATTTTCGTAGCTCTCCTGCCCATTTCTCTTTTCTAACATTGATTTTTCTCTTTATTTTTTGAGCTATGTCTGCTATTTTAAAAATTTCAACAACTTATCGCGTGCTCTATGTTCTCCAGTTGCGCAGTCTTGGAGGTGCGGTTGTGCTGGTAGAGCACTGTGTCCAAGGGAAAAAAAACCCTCTGAAAATCGAAATAACAATGTTTATATGACAAAAATCTACAGTTAGAATTGTTATCCTTGCTCCTCCGGACACAGCTCATTTCTATGGGATGTTCTAGCAGTTCATAGAGTTGTTGGTCACCATATCGTTTTTCGCCCCTTTGGACGGTATCGAACCCGTTAATCTTGGTCTAGTCCAGGTAGGTAGGGGCCGTCCAGAGGTTTCGAAGAAACTTAGAAATATCGCATGTTTTCAAATTAA
Organism: Salticus scenicus; assembly: GCA_963930645.1. Classification (NCBI taxonomy): domain Eukaryota; kingdom Metazoa; phylum Arthropoda; class Arachnida; order Araneae; family Salticidae; genus Salticus; species Salticus scenicus. Next base: position 379,117,369 of record OZ005648.1, read on the forward strand.
TATTTGTGCACTTCATATTTTGTTACGAATATGCTGAACTAAAAGAAGTTCTTTAATAGGCTTTCTACAAATTTAAACAGGAAAAAAACACAGAATTTATTCCATCAAATCTCTAGAACTATATTTCGGGGCAGGTTCATGCTGGTTGTGGAAGAATACACGAAAGAGAATCTATTTTTAAAACATTGGAATTCACGACAATAGCTGCATATTTTTGAGCTTGCCAATACACTTAATATTGAGTATATAAGATTTTTAAATTTAGAATATTTGATTCGAAGTATGTGACACAATTTCACTCATATTTGAGTATTTTTACACCTTTATTTTTTTCAGTGTGAATTTAAAAATTTAAAATATATATAAATATAGATAAAACATAAATGCAATATAATCCAAAAGTCGAACAAAAAATTAAAAAATATATATTTCAAAAATTATTCGCCGTAGCGCTATGCTTTTTTCGCTGAAATACAAAGAAAATCACGGAAATTTATGTATAAGAAAAGATATTACTTACATTTACACTATCAGATTCAGCTGTATTCGCAGTACCATCTCACATTTTAAACAGATGTTCATTCTCAAATGGCGCTGTATTGCGGATACTGATTAAACTGATTTTAGCATCTTGCATGTGACGTATTACAAAAAAAACTGAACATTTATTCCGTATTACTACTGTTATTTGTCTAAAAAGAAAATCACGTTATTGTTTAGAAATGAAGCATTTTTAATTAAACATTATTACGAGAATTCGCAACGCGCAACGTCTGACGGCCTTCAAAATAAACATCTTTTTTTTTTATTGTACTCTGCGCCACTGTAAAAATGTAATTTTACGATTAAGCGTCACCTGATGCAGAAACATTAAACTAATTTGGCAATAAATCTTTTGTAAAAAGCAAATAAACAATAACAATAATAAAATAATTATAAGATAAAAAAAAAAAAAAAACTTTTTATATACCATGTTTTAAATTTTCTGATGAATCATAGAGCTCTTATCAATGTGCATAACATTTTAAAAATGATAATGACGTCAATTTTTGTCAGATGCATTATTTAAATTTTTAAATTTTTTTAATGTTCACGTTTAATTAAATGTATCTATTTTTAATATAAAATAAACTCGTAATTTTTAGTTCCCCATCATACTATAGGTATGGGGAACTTAGGTAATCGTGAAAATTTTCGACCACGGCATTTTGACTTTTTTACACGTTTTCAGGTGTGAGGAATCCGAAAATGACAAAATTTGTATGGTGTCCGTCTGTGTTAGTTCTTAGTGTGTTCGTGTGTTAAACCGTTAGTTTGTTAGTCTGTGTACACGATATCTCAAGAACAAATTATCGCAGAGAGGTCAGATCAGATTTAAAATATTACTTTCGACAATTGCAAGAACCCTATTCATTTGTAACATTCAAATTTAAAAACTTCGTAAGTTATTAGAAATTTACGATTTTCTTAACATGGAAGAATAGGACAAAAATTCACTTAAACGTGCATTAAATGGAAACTTTTTACTGTAAAAATGTCGGACCAGTTTTACAATATTAGTTTTTATTCCGGAATAAACATCAGTAACTATAAATATGCTACTTTGAAAATTTCGCACGTTATTGGAAATTTACGATTTTCTTAACATGGCATGTATAGGGCAAAATTTCACATAAACGTCAATTTTGAGAGTTATTTTCATCGTAAAGATGTCAGACTACTTTTGAAATATTTTTTAGGACATTGGCATGAATATTAATGACTACGAATTTTCCAATATAGAAATTTCGTAAGTTATAGGAAATTTACAAATTTCATAACATGACAGAATAGAGCAAAATTTCACATAAACGTCAATCTTGAGGGATATTTTCATCGTAAAAATGTCAAACCTCTTTCGAAATATTATTTAGGATACTGGCATGAATATCATAGACTATGATTTTTCGTATTTAAAAAATTCGTAAGTTATTTGGAATTTACGATTTACTTAACGTGTCAGAATAAGGCAAATTTGAACATAAACTTCCATTTTGAGGATCATAGATACATTAGACAACTTCAAAACTACATTTATGATATTTGTTTGAACATGATTGTATACAAATATTCTAATAGAACAATTTTGTAAATTATTCGTAATTTACGACTTTACCAACATAGCGAAATTGTAAGTATTTCATATAAATATGAATTTTTAAGGATTATTGCATTGGAAATAATAGCATAAAAACTAAACAACGGAATTGACCCTGATAAAATAAATTAATAGATTAGAATAAGATAAATATATCGAAGTGAACGGTGGATAGACTATTAGACGGGGATTTCATTCTTTCACTGTATCAAGCTTTGGTCAAATTCATTTCTTTTAACACGATTATAATATGTCTCGCACTAGAAATTTATGAGAACATAAATATGATGGGGAACTGAGCAGAGTCCACCTATGCCAACTAGTTTTTTTGGCAACAATTAAATTATATCTAATATTTTAATGGCTATTTTAACGCTATTAAGGATGTTATTATTTTCATATTTTAATTAATTATAAGAAAACTAATCAAAAATTCGAAATCGGACTTCGAAGTATTGTGTTGTCACCGGGTTCTGAGCTATTGTGAAAGTTTCAAATGTCTAGCTAGTAGGGAAGTTAGATAAAATACGATTGCAAGTTCATATACCGGACAAACAAACAAACAAACAAGAATAGAAATTAATAAAAACAAAAGCATGTTGAAAAAAGAAATCGATGTCTTTCTGTGCATTTCAGTAAAACCTGTATAGCGCTACGATCAATAATTTTTGAATAATATATATTGTACATACATTTTTTTTCTGTGGCTTTTGAATCACTTAGTATAACAAATCACGAATAACTCTTCTAATACAAGAAAATGATATTACTCTTCTTACGATAAAATGGAATGCTGAAAGTATAAAATGACTTCTTAATATTTTCGTTGACAACACGTAAATACTAGTTTAGGGCAATGCAAAAACTATTATCACTAGAATCTATATTATATTTCCTATATTAAATGACTAAGATAAAATTTTAAATTACGTTGTTCCCTTTTTCGCAGATTTGAACGAAATGAAACTATGAAACGAAAATTTTATGCGACTGTGTGGGATGTCTTTTAGTAAAATTTTGAAAAGTGTGCGCGTAATTCAATATTTCAAAATGAAAATTTCTTACCTATTATAAAATGCTATAATACGTATATATATATGTATATATATGATTTTTTTTTTATTACAAAATAAGATTAAAAAAAACGAATTAATATTATGCCCATTTCCGTTTTGAGAGACATACATGTGTCTCAAATCAATACTTTTGAAACAACAAACTACGATTTATATTTCCAAATACCATTTTCTTTTAAATTATTTAAAATAATATCATTTTAATTATTTTTTTATATATATTCCTATAATTTAGCTTAATGTTCGACGTTAATTCCGTTGTTTTTAGCAAGGATTGAGAAAGAAAAACACCAAATCGCAAAATGATTTTTCTTACATATCATTACGTCTACACTTTAAATATATTTTCTTATTTACTTAGATCATGGTTAAAATATATTTTTTACTTTCTTCTATACGTAATATAGAGAAAGTATTAGATTCGTGAAAAATTTCGACCTCCGTTTTTTGATGGATTTTCACGTTTTGGGATGTCCTGAACACGAATTGATAGTTTTTAGAAAATGTCTGTCTGTCTGTCTGTGTATGTGCGCGCGCGTGCGTGTGTGTGTGTGTGTGTGTGTGTGTGTGTGTGTGTGTGTGTGTGTGTGTGTGTGTGTGTGTGTCACGAATTTTGTGTCCACTGTATCTCACGAACCAATGAATGAAATTTAACCAAACTTGGTATTTAGTTGTACCCTGACAAAAACTGGTGCTGATTAGATTTGGGGATCAATCGCTCATCAGGTGGCGCTGTGATCGTATTTTTTCTAAATTTTTAACATGGCAGTATAGGACAAAATTTCCTATAAATGTACATAATGAAAGTCAAATTAAAATATAAAAAAGAAGAAGAAGAAGAAGCAAGAGAGAAAAAAAAAAAACAGAAAAATTAAAAACAAGTAATTTGTTATTATTGTTATTTTGCCTTAATCATCTTAATATATTTGTGTCACATAAAAATAAAATAAACATACATACATAACTTCATAATTTATTAAATATATATATATATTCTCAATTGCATTTAACTGTTGAAATTAGGGAAAAAAAAAAAAACTATGTAATGACACTTTACACTATCAATTAAAGACATACTATGGCGAAAGACGTCTCATAAAAATAGCGTTACTACAGAATTAGATTCTAATATAAAGAATAAAGGATTTTAATTTTGCATAGACCTATATATTTACTTAAATTTACATACTCACGATATAGTGTGCTAAAACTTTTGAACAGTTAAAGAAAAGCTCCAAATACAGTCAAAAATTCATTTCAACCTATCTTCACACATATTCTATAATGAATATGAATATTTTTGAGGCATGATAAATAATCACTATGTTTAACCATAACATATACGGAGCATCAGTGCAATTTTATAACATGTTTTAATCAGCTGACCGCAGCTGTAAGATATATCTGGGAAGTTAGCTGTCTTTTTTTTTCTTACAATGCACTCATAATTCAAAAATATATAAATATGAATTTGATGCTTGTTTTTCAAATTTGAAGGTTTTATGAAATTAGTTATGAAGGTAAATAATCATCTGCGAACCTACATTTTTAATTTGAAATTTAAATAAGTATTAATAATGTGCATTGAGAAAAACTGTGAACAGTAAAAACATCATAATTTTGTCCTTTTCAAAGTCTTCCAAAGGTTAAAGAAATTTAATTGGTATGTAGCCGAACGGTTTAGGATGTACTTGTATGGAAATCAGTAATAATATTTACAGAACTTTGCAAAAATAATTAATATTGTAAGCGACAACATGAATTTAATATAAAGACCTTTTAAAAATATTAACGAAAATAAAGAAGAACATGCATTCGAACCTACATACTTAAATTGTATACTCCTTCACATTTTGAAAAAAAAAATGCTAAATGTATCATTTCATAGAAATAATCTTTAACTTCTACCGATGTACTATACTAAAAAAATTCAATTAATTATCTGATTTCCATTTCTCTAATACCGTTAAAAAAATACGAGAGCAGAGCACTTGAATGAAAGGTTGTAAAGTACTAGAGTTTCACTTAAAGGTGAATCAAGATAAATCAGATAATTAAGATTCTTATGAAGATATATTACAGAATCTCTCTATGATAAGATTTGATGAAACTACTTTATTCAATTTCTTAAAGTATCGAGATAGAAAGAAATTTTCTTCTGAAGTTGTATCGATTTTAGGAAATGCAATTCGAAGAAGTTCTAAGAATAAACAAGGAATACTACAACTTTTGTACCTTAAATTATTACATTACTTTTCTTTCATTTAAACTGTGTTCGAGGAACAGGTTAAATATCGTTATGGGAGTTTATAGGAACAAATCACTGAAATACACAGACCAAGAGTGATATATATATATATGTATATATAGGGGAGATCCGTGTAATATAGACCCCCTAAGCAAGAATGCTCATAAAACTAATTAAAATAAAAAGATTTAATCTACTGGCTGCTCATTACAATTGTATAGTTGCATGGTTAAAGCTTAGTAAAGTACTCTATGAAGTAATAATAATTGCAGGAAATAATTATTTTATGTATGTGTCGGTGGTCCATATTACACATACGTTCATGTAATATGGACCAAGTGGTTCATAGTGGTCCTTACCGAACATATGACACACTTGGAATTGTGAAACGAACTGTCCAGCATGTTCCTTCATAAATTTTTCCATCTCTTTGGAATAGTAGAAATGGACGAAAAAGATAATAGTTAATGGACGAAAAAAAAAGGGAGATCCAAAGTTTATATTCAATGTGTAGTATGCGAAAGAAATGATAGCTTGATTTTCCCAGCTTCTCTGGCCTATTCTATAGCCTCAAGATTCTGAGTGTGCGACATATATACGCCAAGCATTAACAAAACCTCTCTGTTTTTATCATGGACCACTGGTCCATATTACACAACAGAGCATGGTTCATAGTACACGCATAATAAACAGAGAAACGTTGTTTCCAATCCCATATTACTGTACAAATTGGCGCCTATGAAACACATGTCTAGATTAAAAAATAATAACAGGAGACTTGGCGTTGGAATATTAAAACACGAATAAACTACTACGTCAGAAACACCAAAAGAAAAATATTTCCGATGCGTACAGCTGTTTCGGTAGCCTCAAGCGTACCTTCTTCAGTTCATAAAGAATTCTGAACCTGGAGAAATGCTCGTATATATAGGAGAGGGGTCTAGATTGTTCAGGTAATAAGTATATTTGTACTATTAACATGAAAACTATATTACAATTACCTAACAGCAAAAAGTAATACTTTCATTTTAACATACTTGTTACAGTAATGATCATATAAATCGAAAACTCAATACTGTAATCATCTAATTACAGGTACGCATGTACAAGTCACTTCTTGCTTTGGATAACAATAATATTTACTAAAGGCAATGAGATTGTTTCACCATCTAATGTTGAACATATAAATTTTCTCATTGTCCATATTACACGATGATCCATATTACATGGTCTTCCCCTATATCTATATATATAAAAGAGCAGAGTCTGTGTGTGTGTGTGTCTGTGTGTGTGTCCGCTATAGAATCCTAGGCCGTTTCACCGAGCGGGACCAGATTTGGCACGGTTAATGTTTACGACCCGAGAAAGACAACGCCGCAAGCGATTTTACAAAATTCGCCCCCCCAAGGGGGGGAGGGGGGCAAAACGTAATTTCACAAAATCCTTCATATCTCAAACAAAAAAACAGATATCCGTAAAATTTTTGCTTTTAAATATAGCTAATACAAATGTCTAAAAATCGGTTTCTGGAATTTTTGAAATTCGGTCCCCAAGGGGGGCGGGGGGGGGGGGGCAAAACGTGATTTCACATGCGTAAGGGGGGGCTATGGGGCAAAAACAAATAGAAATACAGTTAGGCCGTTCAAAATTGGTACAGATAGGTTTAAGAGGCCTGTAAGTCGAATGGGGATATTTTCGATTGTGTAAATTTATTAGGAGGGGCGAGAAGGGGGGGAGGGGAGGGGGGGGGTTGGCAAAAAAATAAAAATAGTGTCAGATCGTTCAAAATTGGTACATAGAGGTTTCCGATACTTACAACTCGATTGCGGATATTTTTGAATTTGTAAAATTATTAGGAGGGGCGGGTAGGGGGGATGGGGCAGTAAGGGGGGGCTATGGGGCAAAAACAAATAGAAATACAGTTAGGCCGTTCAAAATTGGTACAGATAGGTTTAAGAGGCCTGGAAGTCGAATGGGGATATTTTCGATTGTGTAAAGTTATTAGGAGGGGCGAGAAGGGGGGAGGGGAGGGGGGAGGGCAAAAAAATAAAAATAGTGTCAGATCGTTCAAAATTGGTACATAGAGGTTTTCGATACTTACAAATCGATTGCGGATATTTTTGAATTTGTAAAATTATTAAGAGGGGCGGGTAAGGGGGTGGGGCAGTAAGGGGGGTATGGGGCAAAAACAAATAGAAATACAGTTAGGCCGTTCAAAATTGGTACAGATAGGTTTAAGAGGCCTGCAAGTCAAATGGGGATATTTTCGATTGTGTAAAGTTATTAGGAGGGGCGAGAAGGGGGAAGGGGAGGGGGGAGAGGCAAAAAAATAAAAATAGTGTCAGATCGTTGAAAATTGGTACATAGAGGTTTCTGATACTTACAAATCGATTGCGGATGATTTTGAATTTGTAAAATTATTAGGAGGGGCGGGTAGGAGGGTGGGGCGGTAAGGGGGGGCTATGGGGCAAAAACAAATAGAAATACAGTTAGGCCGTTCAAAATTGGTACAGATAGGTTTAAGAGGCCTGCAAGTCGAATGGGGATATTTTCGATTGTGTAAAGTTATTAGGAGGGGCGAGAAGGGGGAGGGGGGGGGCAAAAAAATAAAAATAGTGTCAGATCGTTCAAAATTGGTACATAGAGGTTTTCGATACTTACAAATCGATTGCGGATGATTTTGAATTTGTAAAATTATTAGGAGGGGCGGGTAGGGGGGTGGGCGGTAAGGGGGGCTATGGGGCAAAAAAAATAGAAATACAGTTAGGCCGTTCGAAATTGGTACAGATAGGTTTAAGAGGCCTGCAAGTCGAATGGGGATATTTTCGATTGTGTAAAGTTATTAGGAGGGGCGAGAAGGGGGGAGGGGAGGGGGGGCAAAAAAATAAAAATAGTGTCAGATCTTTCAAAATTGGTACATAGAGGTTTTCGATACTTACAAATCGATTGCGGATGATTTTGAATTTGAAAAATTATTAAGAGGGGCGGGTAGGGGGTGGGGCGGTAAGGGGGGGCTATGGGGCAAAAACAAATAGAAATACAGTTAGGCCGTTCAAAATTGGTACAGATAGGTTGAAGAGGCCTGCATGTCGAATGGGGATATTTTCGAAAGTGTGAAGTTATTAGGAGGGGCGAGAAGGGGGGAGGGGAGAGGGGGGGAGGCAAAAAAATAAAAATACAGTTAGATCGTTCAAAATTGGTATATAGAGGGTTTCGATACTTACAAATTGATTGCGGATATTTTCGAATTTGTAAAATTATTAGGAGGGGCGGTAAGGGAGGGGGGGCGGAGCTATGAGCAAAAACAAATAGAAATACAGTTAGGCCATTCAAAATTGGTACAGATAGGTTTTAGAGGCCTGCAAATCGAATGGGGATATTTTTGAAAGTGTAAAGTTATTAGAAGGGCCGGGGAGGGGGGGACAGAGGGTAAAAAAAAATAGAGTTAGATCATTCAAAATTGGTACATCGAGGTTTTCGATACCTACAAATCGATTGCGGATATTTTTGAATTTTTAAAATTATTGGGAGGGGCGGGAAGGGGGGGAGGGAGCGGAAGGGTAAAAAAATAAAAATAGAGATAGATCGTTCAAAACTGATATGTAGAGGTTTTTGATACTTACAAATCGATTGCGGATATATTCGAATTTGTAAAATTATTAGGGCGCTCATATATATGCATTCGCGCGTGTGCATCGCGCACGGGTCTACACTGCCGAAGGCAGTAGGGACCCGGTGCGACATTTTTTCAGGCCAGCAGCCTCCCTGGGGACCTCCAAGACCTTATCAAACACGTAAGAACACAACCCGCCAGAGCAGCACACCTTAAAAACCTAGTTTTTCAAGCCCCGCTGCCCTTTGCAGAAGCCTTTATCAAGTCTCAGGCATTTAATCTGGGCCTCTTCAGATGCATCTTCAGGCCCTACACAAGGGTCCTGAGATGCACTAAATGTCAGTCGCTGGAACACCCAACGTCCAAGTGCAGTGACAAGCTTTTCTGCTCGCAGTGCTCAGGCAGCCACAAGAATGAGGGGTGCAACGCCAGGGCGAGTTGCATCAACTGCCAGAGGTTCAACATTACTAGGAGAAGAAATCACGAAAGAGCCCTTCCCTCCAACCATCAGGCCTACTCTATGGACTGTCCACTCTATGCGGAGAAATACAATTCCCGTAGAGAGGAACTGGAAGCCAAGTTTTCCTCCACAGTCTCGGCTCCGCCTCCTCCCAGGAAAAGCAGGACGGACTCCCCAAAGCGCTCAACAAGACGCCGCTCCAGATCAACAAAGTCTTACAAGGCTCACTCCAAATCATCCCAAAGACTCCCCTCTAGAAGCCACAAACACACCTCTCAAAAGAGTGCCAACCAACAAAGAACTTCCAGCAGAGCTTTCCTACAAAGGTCACTCAGCAGGAACTACAGTTCAGTTCCAGGACCCTCTCAGCAAGACTCAAAATATCAGCCATATCCCGACTACCCACTGTACTCTGACTATTACTCTGACTACTACAACTACCCCTATAACCAAGAGTACTACACTGACGGACCCTATGATGGACCCTACGACGGACCCTACGACGGACCCTATTACGCTGATGACTCTCGTTATGCTGACGGTCCCTACCACGGCAGCTCAAATCGCACCTCAGGAAGGTAACAGCTTTTATTCCTAAACTAACCCAACCTCTTACCCCAAAATAGTTATTAAAATTCAAAGCTAAAAAGAAAAACAAAAAAGTACTCTCCTCACCTTCCCCAGAGGCAACATCCTCTTCCTCTCCCGAACCCCCAGTTAATTTCAATAACCTCAAGATCGTGCAGATCAACCTCAACAGGTGCAAGGCGGCGAACTCGACGGTCCTCACGTTCATGGAGGATAACTCCGTGGACATCGGACTGCTCCAGGACGCATATTGCACCGTTGGGGGAGATCTGTACGGCTTCCCTTCTTCCTGGTCCAGTTTCAGCTCCAAAAACAACTCAGCTCACATTATAATTCGATCACAAACCCTTATTTACACTCATCTTTACACTGGGGACCATTGTGTTTTTATTACACTGACCACGAAGGAGGGCGAACTGATTATTGGCAGCGCTTACGCAGCCCCGTCAGCGGATTTTGAGGCCTGTCTACTGGAATGGCAACATTTAATCACTCAAAAGTCACTCTTCATCTGCGGCTGCGACCTCAATGCTAACTCCCCCCTTTGGTGCTCACCGATTGAGAACAGCAGAGGTCGCAGTCTAATAGAATTTATAGCCTCCAATAACCTCTGCCTTGCTAACTTAGAAAACTCTGCTCCCACCTTCCAAAAGGACAATGCCCAGGGCTGGCCAGACTTCACTCTCTGTAATACAAAGACCCTAGCTCAAATCTTCGACTGGTCAGTCCTGGACATTTTTAATAACACAGATCACAATTACATCACTTACTCTATCAATTCAATACCCACAGTAACATACTCTAAACGGTTTGCCACTAAACGTGGAAACTTCAAGAAATTTAACAAACTTTTACTCAACTCCTCCTTATCACTAACAGACGAACTCAACGTCATTAACAACACCACACAATTAGAAAATTTTACAGTTAATCTAATAGCCTCCATCCAGACAGCCGCGGCCGCAGCATTCAGGCTCAAGAAATCGGGACGGCAGTACGCCTACTCCTTCTGGTCTCCCCAGCTCCGTTCCATGCGTAATCACCTAACCGCCCTAAGAAGACAAGTAAAATACCTTGACCCGTCACTTCTACAACAACACAGACAGAAAATAAAACACCATTCGGCAATATTCAAAAAACACATTAACGAAGCCAAACATAACGCATGGAAGAAATTCTGCACATCACAAACACAAATATTCGGCACAGCTCAAAAGTTTTACAGTCAAAAATTCTTCACCCCGCCCCAGCTGAAACTGGAACGTCCTCCAGCTCTCTCCTCAAAACGTAACAATCTAGAGCACCTCACAAACATCCTTTTCCCAAGAACCGTCTACCCACAACACCAAGCACCACTCTACTCGGCTCCCTCGGATGTTCCCTTCACGGAGTCTGAGGTTAAAGCCACTCTTCACAGCTTCAACATCAAAAAGGCTCCAGGTCCGGACAACATAGATTTTAAAATCTTACGAAACGTACACTGCACAATGCCACACATCCTTCAGAAATGGACCAATCTATGTCTCAAACACCAATACTTCCCCGAAACACTCAGAAGAGGTGAAGTGGTGTACTTTTTGAAGCAAGGGAAACTTCCCTCTGAACCCTCATCCTACAGACCGATCTGCCTCCTCCCCACTTTAGGCAAACTATTAGAAAAATTAATTGTAACTAGATTAAACTTTTACCTCGAAACAAACAATCTACTACATCCTAACCAATTTGGGTTCAGAGAGGGCAGATCTTGTGACCAAGCACTACAAGCCATAAAAAGTTCCTGCGCCGTCAGCTGTAACGCATCAAACTACACCACTATCATCTCTCTAGACATTCAAGGAGCCTTCGACAATGTGGAGTGGCCACACATTCTACGCGCCCTACAAGACCTTAACTGCCCGAGTAATCTGGCCGGAATCATCCGCTAATACCTCTCCCATAGGAAAATTATTGTCAACTGGGGTGACGGGAATACCGAACATCCCCAAACTAAAGGCTGCCCACAGGGTTCGTGCCTAGGTCCTATCCTGTGGAATCTGATAGCAGACATAATACTCAAAAGCATGAACTCTGCGGGCTTCACAACATTTGCTTATGCGGATGATTTCTCCCTGATTGTCTCGGGTCGAACTAGAAAAAACCTGGAGGACCAGGCCCAGGAAGCCCTTTCCCACTTCAGTAAACTTTTGAAAGAATTCGACTTAAAATTATCCCCATCTAAAACCAAAGCATTAACTCTCGCCTTCCCTAAAGCCCTTAAAAGAACTAGGAATCCCAAGATGCGGATAGACGGCATCAGTGTCAATCATGTCGAAAACATGAAACTCCTTGGCATCACCTTTGACAGGCACCTCAACTGGCTGGCTCACGTAAAAGAAATTAAACTAAAGACTCAAAGTATATACCACAGCTCAGCAAAAATGGTGGGAAAGAGGTGGGATATCTCCACCTCTCTCCTAAAAACCTGGTATAAAACAATCATCGAGAAAATAATAACCTACGGAGCCGCCATTTGGGGCGGTCACCTGAGAACTGATGCCATTACCTCTCTTAACTCAGCCCAAAGACCCTTCCTCTTGCAAATTGCAAGAGGATATAAAACAATATCCACTGATGCCCTCACCGTAATCACTGGGATTCCTCATGCCCACCTGCAGGTCTCGCAAACATATATAAAAACTCAAATCCTACAGCTTAAAGACCCCGAATTAACAAACATCATCTTCCCACAAACCCCTATACAAACTTTGACCTGCAGCTGGGATATTCACCCAGGCAAGGATGTTGCCCCACTCATCACCAATTGCACTAAAAATAGTTTCTCTCCCTCTGCTCCAGTGGCGATCTACACTGATGGTTCCAAAACGGACGCCGGGGTTGCAGCAGCGTTTTGCGTGCTGGACCGTGGCACCGTGGCCCATCGGTGGGCCTGCAGGCTCGAGGACTATAATACAGTCTTCCAAGCGGAAATCTATGCCATAGAAAAAGCAATACGCTGGATTGGCGACTCGAACACGAATGATATCTTTAACATCTTCAGCGATAGTCTCTCGGGCCTTCAGGCAATAGCTCGGCATCGGTGCAGACACCCACAAATTCAACAGATAAAAAAACTCTTAACGAATCCTAACTTAACTTGCTCCCTGGCACACGTTTCTGCCCACAGGGGCGTGATCGGCAATGAACTCGCTGACTCCCTTGCAAAAGAAGCAACTGATTTCCCCACCAAGTGTTCCACAATCCCTGCCCCACCCTCCTATGTCAAAAATAGAATCAAAGAAATTATTAATCTCAAATGGCAAAACCTGTGGGATAGTTCAGAGAAGGGTAGGCACACCTTTTCGCTGATCCCACAGGCTCGTATTAATTCCTGGACCCTAACTCCACCTATCACGGCATTTTTAACAGGTCATGGCCCCTTCCCATCTTACCTTTACAAATTTCATTGCCGACGCTCTCCCCTGTGTTCCTGCGGCGAGGAGGGAACTCCGCAACACTATTATTTCCACTGCCCCTTAACAGCACTATATCATATTAGAAATCCCTCTCCCAGACCAATCAATTGGCTGGACAACATTTTAACAAGGAAACCCTTAATTAATAAATTAAATAAAATTTTCTCATTCCTAATGGATTTATGTAATCTAACAAACTAACCTAAAATCACAACTAAAGAAAAATTCTTTCTCCTAAACACATTATTCTTCTATCTCCCTGTTATCTTCCCGTGTGCCCGTAATGCTGCAGTAGCCCTCATAAATGCAAGGGTCTAAACTGGTAGCGTGCCGCTTGTCGTGGAAGGCCACACAGCCTCGCACCCTCTCTCCTATAATCAAGCGGCGCCCCGTGTCGCGGGTAGACTTGTGTCTGGCGCCGCTCTTGTAAATACCCATGCCCATTTGCATCGCCCCTTGTCGCGGGCTGGCTAAGCCAGGCGATGCATGATGTAATTTTTTTTTTTTGTTTTTTTTGTTTTTTTTGTTTTTTCAATAAATGTCGGAGCAGCTCACGTGGATTTTCCTGGAAGCGCTCAACACCGCTCTTCGAGCGGTGAGCGGGGGCTGCTCCCTGTTCAATCAGAGGTTTTTTTTTTTTTTTTTTTTTTTTCACATGATAAAAATTAACGCAATTTTGAGAATTCATTAATTATAATGATTCATTTAAAAGTGGTGACCAGCGAAGCGGGCGTAGCCTGCTAGTATATACATAAAGTTATAGTTAATCTAAATAGCATTATATCATATTTAAAGCATTTGAAAATATTTATGAAAATGTGATCATTTACAGTGAAACTGACAGACGAAACGCAGTCATAAACACATTTAATTTTAAAATGTCAAAACGTTACACATCATGCAACCGTATATCTAACAATATTTTTCAATATGTAACGCGTATTTAATAAATAATGTATTTGCATATTTTTAAGACTATGTAAACGAAAATTTAATGCTAATTATACCAAATCAAACACCTTTTAATAAATATATAAATTTTGCTATATTTTCTGAAATTTGATCTTTCGACATTTTCTGAAATACTTGAAATAAGTACTTCTCACACACTATCGATCAATCTAATATATATATATATATATATAAATGTGTTTCCCTGTAAATAAATTGAGTAGCTATTGACACCATTTTAAATGAATGAATGGCCAGTTATATTTTGCATGAGTAAACATACATAACGTACCTTTAAGAATATTTACGAAATTAAAACACCGAAAAAAAAAGACATATAGAGACGGGCGGGCTGGAAAAGTAATTCCTTAGAGCGAGCACCAGTAGCATGGCATAAGTTTTCAATTGTCTGCTGAGGAAAGCCGAATTGAGTGTCTAGTCCACTGCAGGGCTAGAAGACCATAAATTTAAAGAAGAAAATGGAATTAATCTAAACGTGGAAGAAAATACAATTCAAATAATATCATGAGAAAATATAATTTAAAAGAAGGAAATACAATTAATTTAAATACATAAACTAAGAAAAATAGACAAATGTGTGTTTCTAAAAAATTTTCTTACTAGGTATTATTATAAAAAGAGAAAAAAAAATCACAAAAAATTAAAAAGTAAGCTTTCTTTATTTTATGAAGAAATTGTAAAGCTTCCATACATAAAAAAAAAAAAAAAAAAAAAAAAAAAAAAAAAGATTTATTAGCACATTTTTAAACTTTTATAAAAGAAATAGCCCTGAAGGTTTACGTTCGAGTCAAGGCTGCGATTTAAACAGCAAGTCTTGATTTTATTCACACGATAAAATAAAATGATGCAAAAAAGTTTGTTGATAATTAAAAAAAAATCTTGTAGTGTCAAATTTTAAAAAAAGTTTCTAAAGTATACAATAGGGTGGGCCGAAAAAATTATTTTTTGAAATT
Source organism: Salticus scenicus (assembly GCA_963930645.1). Classification (NCBI taxonomy): domain Eukaryota; kingdom Metazoa; phylum Arthropoda; class Arachnida; order Araneae; family Salticidae; genus Salticus; species Salticus scenicus. Next base: position 379,132,868 of record OZ005648.1, read on the forward strand.
GATTTTGGTATAGTGCGGAAAAGTTGTGTAATGGGTCTGTAAGACACCTCTAAAAATTTTATCAGTTTTGTTTAATATTTAACCGCGCCCCTTTGGCACTGAAAAACTGAAAAAAAGAAAAAAATTAGTTTTTTTCAAAAAATTAAATTTCAAAAATTAATTTTAAATTTAGTTCTGGTATATTGCAGAAATGTTACCTAATGAATCAGTTAGAACCCTCAAAAACTTTCATCAATTTTGCCAAATATTTAGCTGCGCCCCTCTGACATAAAAATTTGAGAAAAAAATGAAAAGCCGGGTTTTTTGAAAAAAGTATATTTAAAAAAAAGATGAAACTAGTTATACTATATAACTAAAATATTACATAATACGTTACTACGAACCAATCCAAATAAAATTCAAATAATTTTACTCTATTTTTATTCGCTTAATCAAAAATAATAAGAATACATATATGCACATAAGAAATTGAAGCTTATCTTATACCCTACTTTCGTTTTTGTTTCTTTTCGTTCAGATTTCAAACGATTGATGGCGTTCTACTGCTCCCATTGCTTCCAAGGTCAATTTAACTAATAGATAAGATAAAATATTGGCATACAGCATTGGCTGCAGATTTAACTGGTGCCTCAAGTAGAGCAGTGGCCAAAATTACTACTGCAGTTTTGGCTGATTTCAATTTAGTTTCGCCTGAGCAACAAACATATATAGTAACATATATAGTAGCATATATAAAAACAAAGTGAGAAGAGAAATAGAAAAGAAAAGAAAAAAAGTAAGGGAAAATAATTTAAAGCTATTTGAAGAAAAACCTATTAAGAGTTTGTATTTTGATGGGCGCAATGATGAAACTATTCAACAAATACATGGTCATCGAAAATTAACATCCGAAGCGCATGTAGCATTAATAGAGGAACCAGATAGCAAATATATGGGTCATATATCGTTAACTGCTGGTGAAAGTGCAAAAGGAATAGCCGAAGGTATTATAGAATTTACAAGAAAGAATAACATAAGTTTGCAGAACCTATCAGTTATCGGATGTGACGGAAAAAATGTAAATACGGGATGGAAAGGTGGAGTAATACGTTTGCTTGAGACAAACATTGGAAGACCAATACAATGGAATGTATGTTTGCTTCATACCAATGAGTTGCCACTAAGACACCTTATTCAAGAAATAGACGGTTGCACAAGGGGACCATATTCACATTCTGGACCTATTGGATTGCTTTTAAAAGACTGTGAGAAACATCCAGTGGTCAAATTTGATAAAATGGACTCTACACTTCAGCATTTGGATCCGCAAGATGTTAGAAAGCTATGTACAGATCAAAAATATTTGTATCGCATCTGTCAAGCCATAAAAGATGGTACTAGTTCTCCTATGTTGACTGACAGTTATCCAGGTAAATTTAGTCATGCACGATGGCTGACTACCGCAAACCGTTTGTTGCGGTTATACATTAGCACACCAAGCCCATCACAGAATCTTATAATACTTGTGAAATATGTAATGCTGGTTTATGCTCCAATGTGGTTTGAAATAAAAATGAAATCGCATCGCCAGTATCGTTCCCAACATTTTTTGGAAAATGATATCCCTTTCAAAGCAGCTTCCAGACAAAGCTAAGAAAATTATTTTTAAAGTTTTGTCAAACAATGCATATTATGCGCATCCCGAAAATTTATTGGTAGCAATGTTGCATGATTCCAGGAAACACATCCGGGAACTAGCAGTTAGGCGCATTCTAGGCGCAAGACAAATAAAAATGAAGAACTTGAATGGTTTACGAGTTTTCAAGCCTCCTCAAGTTAGTTTCGAAGCAGACGACTGCATTGATTTAATTGATTGGTCAAACTGTGTTGTAACAGAGCCACCTCTTACAATGCATTTAAAGGATAAAGACTTGAAAGAAATGTGCAAAAAAGAAGAGATTCAATTAATGACATTCGAAAAATTACCATGTCATACGCAATCTGTTGAACGATGTGTTAAATTAGTATCTGAAATGAAAGTTTGAGGTGAGATTGCAAGGGATGGCTATATTCATAGCAAACTTCAAGCAAGAAAAGAACTCCCAACGTTTGACAATAAAGGACAATATTATTCGAGTACCTAATATTCAATAAGCAACAGGTATTATTAAATCCAACATAAATTTGTATATTTTTGCTTTAATCTTTATTTTGTTACTATCTAAGAGAAAATATGCTTATATACAAGAAAAAAATATGTTTATAATAATTAACCAAGTAAAAAAATAATAAAGAAAAGTTATAGTTATAGAATTTTTATTTATAATACTAATTAATTAATCAGTTATGTCAATACTAATTTAGAAAAATAATGAACAGTTTATCATAGTACAGGTTTTCAGAAATTCCGATATTTCTTTCATTTTTCTCCAATTTTTTATGTCAGAGGGGCACGGTTAAATAATGAAAAAAATTTATACAAATTTTTATGGGTTCTAATTGACATATTATGTAACATTTTTCATGAATGTCTTTAAAAATTTTGGATATTTTTTCAAATTATATTTTTTTCCAAAAAAAGCTTTTTCCGTGCTTTTTTTCCGTTTTTCAATGTCAGAGGGGCGCGGCTAAATATTGATTAATTTTGATAAAAATTCTTGTGAGTTCTAATTGGTCCATTACACAAATTTTTCATTCTATACCAAAATCAATTTCGAAAAAAAAAAAAATTTTCGGCCTTTTTCAAAAAAAGCTTTTTTTCGTTCTTTTTTTCCGTTTTTCAATGTCAGCGGGGCGCGGCTAAATATTGATTAATTTTGATAAAAATTCTTGTGAGTTCTAATTGGTCCATTGCACAACTTTTTCATTCTATACCAAAATCAATTTCGAAAAAAAATTTTTTTCGGCCTTTTTCGGCCCACCCTAGTATACAATCTATAGAAAGTTTAATGTCAACTGACACTAACTCGATTTTCTTTTAACCCGCATTTGAAAATAATGTAGACAAATTACCGATTAAAGTGTAAAATAACAAGCATGTTTTAAAGCATACTTTTAAAAAAAAATTGAATTAGTTTCAGAAGGAGTTTTATTTGACATACATTTTTATTTGTGGAGGATCCAATGCCATCAATCCTCCAAATTAAGATGGGAAGTATATTTAAAGTAAAAAAGAATGCTATTATGAGATTTAATAGCCTATTAATTTTAATTTTTTTTTCAGAGAAATTTCATCCACATTATTCCTTGAAACTTATCAATCTAAGCCAAAATTCTCAAATAGTGACCCCATATGAACTTAAAAACATCTAATTTGAATTTCCTGAAATAATTTATTTTTGAATTATGCAGATGATAAAGGATATATTCAGCACCTTTCTATAAATTGCAGGCAAATTTCAGTTTATAAGCTTTACAATATATATAGCGACAGACATTTACTAAAAATTGTCAAATATTATTTAAGATGTTTCAAAACGTGTAAATCCTTCCCAAACTGGATTTTATAATTTCTGATGAAATTCTGAAAAAAAAAAAAATAATAATAAATAAATAAATAAATATAAACTTTGCCTGGAGCTTTCAAAATTAATTTTTAAATATTTTATTAATATTTAAAAGTATTTCAACGTAATCAAGTATTACCTTCAAATAAATAATTTAAATCGAAATATGATTTAATTTCAAATAAGTCATTTGGAAAAAAAAAAAAAAAAAACTTTGTGCATTAGAAAAAAGATTAAGTATTGAATTTTTTTTTTCTTCAACCGTATAATTCTTAGCTATTGGAGTTTTCACGAAATTAAACAACTGAATCTATATTTAAATATTCGATAGAACATAAGCTTTAAATATATGATTGATTAATATAAAGAGTTCTTTTTTCATCAAAACATATACATCTTATATTAACTTATCTTTTTATACTAATACTCTTATTTTAATTATACTGAACCATTTACAACAAAATAGAAACGGAAAATCGTTAAAGGAAATTTTGTTTTAAAATCCGGACTGAATAACACCGCTTAATCACAGTATTAATTTCTATATTCAGAAAGTGATTAAAATTTGTACAAGGAAATGTGAGATAAAAAAAAATTATACAAGCAATAAGGTTTAAAACTGAAATGAGATAAAAATGAAACAAAGTAAAAGGTCCAATTGTTTAAGTATAAATAAATATAAAAATAATATGCACTGGATACTTATGGGATATTTAATAAATATGATACTATATATATATATATATATATATATATATATATATATATATATATACTGTTATTTTAGTTACACGGAAAGTTATTTTAATTTCAAAATATTTTTTACCAGATGCATTTTCTCTGCATTTAGACCTCATCATTATAATATTGGTTTTAACTAATTTTGTTATTTTCCTATTATTCATTTCCAAAACATAATAGTTTCACATACACATTATTCTACAAACACCTGTAAATAATATTTCTCCTACAAAGAAAGAAAAAAAAAGTGAAATTAAACCTTGAGAAATACAAAATCATAAATCATTTTTAACATTAATTTCAATTCTGAAAACATATTTAAAGATTTTAACTTCTAAACACATTTTTAAAAAAATGCATTAACCATTCCCTGCATTAAATGACGCATTATTATAGAAACATATTTTGCAGCAATTCTATTCGAGAAGTTTACTATTTCCAAAAGTTGTTTTAGATATACGAAAACTAAAAACTTTGTCATCACAGAAAAATCCCTCAAACAAAATTTACTTTCTGGAAAAAACAAAACAAAACGTAACGACTGTTCTCGTAATTATATCTCTAACTCTTTGTCTTCAATTTTAATGAAAGAAAATTGTTGAAACTGTTTCTCTTGTATATGCCAGAAATGCACAAATATAGGCAGTCGGAAGCTTTTCATTTCTTTAGAAAGAGTTTTGTACGAATCTCATTAGTTCTTAAATTAATAACGAAATGGTATTTGCAGAAGTAACAAACTTATGTTAAGTAAGTAACCAAATAACTTTTCGCAATATTCAAAATAAGTATATAATCTTGGTATTAAAACTGTATTGAAGAGTTTCATTTATTAGTAATTCTTTGTATGGGGAATATAAACTATGATACAGGACTGAAATAAATTTATATTCAAATAAATATACATTATAGTAATATCAAAGTAGCATTTAAAATGAGATAAAGAATTTTTTTTTTGAACTTTACAAATACATTTTAATTAAAAACATTAAATTACACGACAGATGTTTTGGCAAGAACAATAGCCGTCCTCAGTGTAAAACATACAAAGCACAACATTTACAAAAAATTCAATAACAAATCTCAACGAGATTATATATTCAGGATGAATAGCTTTAGCCTTGTTCAAGGCAGAAAGTTGCAATTTAGTAAAAGCGCCATCTAGAAAAATACGGATTCATTTATATTAACATTAGAAGTAAAAATTTTAAAGTTATCAAAATCAGGAATATGATCATTATTGAGAGAATGGATTACAAGTTTCGATCTTAAATGACCTGCTTTATATGAGCGTTTATATTCATTTAATCTGATTTCACCTGGTCTGCTAGTTTCACCGATTTATATAGAATCATTTTTACAGGGGATACTATAGATTACACCTAAACGTTTAATTGGGGGGACAGCGGGTTTAAAGTTTGAGAGAAAGCTGGTTGAGGTTTGAGGGTTGAGGTTGAGGTTTGAAGCTAGTAGAGGTATTAACTGTTTTAAGCAATTTAGAGATTTTTTCAGAAATACCTTTATAATAAGGGATAGTAGTACGGTGAGTGGAATTTTTAACTTTAGGATAAACTGATTTATATGAAAAATAGAACTCCTCTTTATAAATTCTTTTAATAAAACGAGGGTGTAATCATTATTTTTTAAATCAGAAAAAATACATTAAATTAATTATTAAAGTAATAATTAACAAGTACTTAATAATTATTAAGTACGTTAAAGTAATTATTAAATACATTACAGTATTTAAATTTGTTAATACAGTGCGACATATGGGAGACAAGAAAATAAAGTCATTTTTACAAACACTCAAATCGAATTCACGAAGTCTCAAAACATATCAATTCATAAAAAATTCAAAAAATTTCACAAATCCAGTAACTTCTTACTATATGTACAAAAAAGTGAAATTGTAAATATCACCAGTATTCAGGCTATTAAGGTATAAACAAGTTTAACCATCTAACCTCCGCTGAAGAATATATCCGGTCACTGATCGGTTCTTTTTCCTACAATACACTTATAATTTAAAATTATATATTTATGTATTGTTAGCTTGTTTTTCCAGTTTTAAGGTCTTAAAAGATGATCAAGATTATTATAACCATGCGCACAGTTATATTTTAAATGTTTAGTTGAAATAAATATTATTTTCCTGCATCGAGATAATCGTACATTGAAAACAACTTTACATTTTTGCCCTTTTCAAAGGAAGTCAGATGGTTAAAGACTTTCTTTATAAGTAATGTATAATGTATATAATGTTTGTTTTCGGACTCTAGAGAATGTATTATTTTACTCATTTCGTACATAAGACATGCACATGTAAGATACAACGTCCGTCTCTTTCAACATATGTACAGCTTTAGTTTGATGAAAAGCATTCATTAGATAGCTAAAGGGTTGGCTCAACATCCATTTCGTTAACAAAAGGAATAAATTCTCTTGGGTAAAACGCTTTCAGAATTAGTTTCATTAAGTCAAGAACACCTCTCAAAGGAAATAATTTAGTGAGCATATTCAGAATAGAAAGATCATTTGTAGAAGAAATAAATAATTTACTGTATCTGAAAATTACGTATTCCTTTATTAACTATTCATCATGTATCATGCATTTTATTAGGAAAATATTAGAATATTTCTTCAATAGTTGCAATAAATCCAATAGCTGCAATACAGTTACATTAAGAGTATGCTAATTTTTAAACAAGAGGAAATAGTCGTGAGGTTGGCATGGATTACAAACACTTTCCTACTGGATTTATCCATTACATTCTTTAAAATTTAATTATTTTTTTCTTTTAAAATAAAACCATACAAAACATTACCTTTGTATAGGTCTGTATATTGTGAAATAATAAATAAATAAATAAATAAATAATGGGCAAGGCATTTCAAAAAGCATCTGTATGCCTTTCTTCTCTTCTCTTTTCTTTTCTTTTCTTTTTTTTTTTTTTTTTTTTTCAAGAAGAAGCGTGATAAATATTGCCTTTGTGCAACCTTAGAGATCTTCTAAATATTGTTTACGAACAAGATAGTTCATTGAAAATATCTACATAACACTAACAATTTGCATTAAGCAATTTACATGGTTATCACAAAATGTGTATGAAAAACATAGGCTTGGTGGTGTCTTTAAAATAGTAAAATGTGCTAATAATATTCTATTTTACAGGAAAAGCACATTTTATGAATTAGAATAATGTATTTTGTTTTTGTTATGTTTGTTCTTTTAAAATACCTCGATAGCACAAAATATTATTTTATAATAACGCAGATGTCACACATATTTATTTTAATTATATATATATATTTCGATAAAATATTTTACAGGTAATTATAATTAAGAAAATCTTCTTACCTGTATTCGTCAATTTAGCATCCGATCTTTATATTCTTGTTTAGACAGCTAAATCATTATAAACTCTTCTATAAAGAAAATATCCATTAGATTCAAATGATTCAGCATACTCAATTACGAGATGACTTTGTGTCTTTTAAATATTTAATAAAAGAATAAAAAAAATAAAAAACATGAGTTTAAGTTACGTAGCTACTAAACGCTCCGAACATTAGAAGATGCACATTACGACTACAGATAAAAATATTACATGTACACTGATGCAGGTGCGAGCGGTTTCGTAGGCATGCGCAGATGCCTCATTTGTTTCTTTTCACAGTTCGAATCGAAAGTAAAATGTTTTGATAGTCTGTGAAATATATTGAACAGATAATTGTTATATTTTACAACACTCCACCTTGCACAACATATATTAAGTTTTAATAAGTTGCAGTTTATCTCTGTGTTTAATGAATGCCGCTTTAGGTAGTGCCTTAGTGAGCACATCAGCAGTCATATCCTTGCTTGAGATATATTTCAATTTAATAATTCCTTGTTCGCACAACTGTTTAATTAAATGATATTTCACATCTGTATGTTTCGTGCGACTTTGGTACTTATCAGATTCAGTGAGTTTAATACAGGCCTGGTTGTCTTCATAAATAACGATTGGTTGATTTTGTTCCATGTCAAGATCTTTCAGTAGTTTTAATATTGATATTGTTTCCTTTGCTGCATTTCCAGCCGAGATATACTCAGCTTCAGCTGTTGACAGTGCTATGCAGTTCTGTTTCTTGGATGTCCAGTTAATCGGGTTTTTGCCAAGTATACGTTTCCACTTGTAGATTTTCTATCAAGTGTGTCATTTGCCCAGTCAGCATCAGCAAAAACCTTTAAAATAGGTTCTTGATCAACATTATATTTAATTTGTAATCTTTAGTTGTGTTTAGGTATTTAATTACCCTTTTTGCAGCTTCCCAATCCTTTTCTCTAGGTTGTTCATTTCTACGACTAAGTACATTAACTGCTGCCGAGATGTCCGGTCTGCTTAACGTTGCTATATACAACAAAGCTCCTACAGCTTGCCGATATTTGGTGTTATTTGGTAGAATATTTTCAATTTTACCATCTTTCTGGTATCCTGGATCAAGTGGTGTGTTAACTGGTTTGGAATATTGCAAATTAAATTTGTTTACAAGTTCGTTTATTTTATTTTTCTGGTGTATAGCTAATGTCCCATTATCACCTCTTTCTATTTGTATTCCTAAGTATTTGTTTACTTGACCTAGATTTCTGATTTCGAATTCGTTTTCAAGTTCCTTTATTACTTCGTATTTTTCATTTTTGTTTCCTGCCAATAATATATCATCGACATAAATAAGTAAGTAAACTGTAATATTGTCCTTTGACCTTTTGTATAAATACTTGTCTGATTCACAGGCAGTAAAATGTAACTTGATTAGTGAATCATTGATTTTAGTATTCCAAGACCTGGCTGCTTGTTTGAGGCCATATATGGCTTTTCGTAATTTCCAGACCTTTTTCTCTTGTCCTGGTATTATGAAGCCTTCTGGCTGGCTCATAAAAATGTCTTCTTCTAGTTCTCCGTGGAGGAAAGCGGTTTTCACGTCAACGTGAGTTAACTGCAAATTTTTGTATAATGCATTTATCAAAAAGGTTCTGATCGTTGTATGAGAAGCCACTGGGGCAGAAGTCTCATCATAATCAGTTCCATACTTTTGACTAAAACCTCTTGCCACGAGACGTGCTTTCTATTTTTCAATTTTGCCTGAGTCATTGTATTTTGCTTTAAGGGGGAGCGTCAGTTTCTCGATAATCTACCTTTTCCCAAGAGATGGCGTTGTATTTCACTTGAGCGATAGTTTTCTGTTTCTGGTAAACTAGTTCTGTTGAGTACGTCATTTCCCCTTTTCCTGTGACGTCAAGTGAAGTACGCGAAAAAAAGAAAAAAAAAGGGGGAAAACAAGTGCGGTCATCATCCCAGAGCGTATATTAGTTCGGTTCATCCTCATTTTCAAGATTTTTTATATTTGTTCTGTATTAGCAGTCACATAAGCAGTTTGTACTGAAATGCGCTGTAGCTGTATAAGTGAAATAATTATAATAACTTTAATCACAAGTGAAATGTGTTAGAGGGCAATATAATACTTTAAATTACAAAAATTTTCATGGTAAAATAATAAAATTGCTGTATAGATTTTTTGCATTTCAAATTTAAATTTATATTCTCTCAAACGGGAATTAATATTTATAGTGTACTTATTAATGAAAACACAGTGAGTGAAACATTTGTGAACCTCAACTATATCAATACATACAACTTACTGATATCAGTAGAACCTCGCCAATTTAGAATTTTAAGAACAAATTTTTCAACATAATGCGATAATTTATTATGGCAAATTAATTTATATTTGACCATGTTTCTATTTACTTCGATTCTTGTTTATTTGTGTGTCCAGTACAAATCTTGCAATCGATTTTTAACTAACTTCCCGACTAGCTAGATATTTGAAGCTTTCAAAATAGCTCAAAACACGGTGACAATACATTTTTTAAATATTTTTACCCAACTGTTTCGGGTCCCTGGTGCCCTCGACAGAGTTTATATGTTTCAACAGAAAATTTATTTAACTAACTTTCCGCCTAGCTAAGCTACACATTTGAAACTTTTAGAATAGCGCAAAACCCGATAACAATGCATTTTTTAAATACTTTTAGCCAATTGTTTCAGGTCTTTGCTGCCTTCGGTAGCATTTATATGATTCAACAATCGTATAACTTCCCGACTAGCTAGAAATTTGAAACTTTTAGAAAAATTCATAACACGATGACAATGCATTTTTTTTTTTTTTTTTTTTTTTAGTCAATTGTTTCGGATCCCTGCTGCCTTCGGTAACGTTTATATGATTCAACAATCATGAACTTCCCGGCTTGAAACTTTTTAAATAAATCAGAACACGATGACAATGCATTTTTTTAATTCTTTAAGCCGATTGTATCGGATCCCCGCTGCTTCGGTAGCGTTTATATGATTCAACAAAACTTCCCGATAGAGTCACCCGACCCGAACCCGACAAAAACATTTTCATTAACCCGAAACCCGACCCGAACCCGACAAAAAAATTTTCATCAACCCGAAAAACAACCCGAACCCGCAACAGAGAACTTTTTGCGACCCGAACCCGACCCGAAACCCGAAAAATAAATCAACATTACTTATTCATTTAAAAACCATGCAAAACAAGGTAAAATGATATAACATGACATAAAATAAAGTAAATTTTCACTGTCACACAGTTGGTAAATTAAAAAAAGAAAAAAACTAGTATGTTGTGGCCACCACAAGACATTCTTCTATATTTTTCTGTCAAATTCACTAAGTGCGAATAATTTATTAAAACTATGATTAAAAATATTTAACATGATGAATGCAAATAATTTCATCTTAGGGAAATCTAACACTAAATATCTAAAGAGAGACAGTTTTATCGTCTATAAATAACATCTTAAAGTAGTATGTTGTGTCCACCACATGACTTTCTTCTATATTTTCCTATACAAATTCACTCAGCAAAAAACTTTATTAAAATTAATATTTTAAAAAATTATATTTCATGATAATGCAGTCCATATTAGAGAAGAAGTATAACACTAAATGTCCAAAAAAGTCAATTTTATCCTGAATATTATTATTATTATTATTGTTAAAAATGAAAAAATCAATAACTTTATTTCAAATTATCGCAGATCGATCGTTCAACCATTCGTTTTAAAGGTATTGACGAGCTCTTTTGAAAAATACCCATCATGAAAATTTACTCCTCTCGAGGGAGGGACTTGCCCCCAAGGGGTAAGACGAGGCTCCTACATACATTTTTTTTTTTTTTTTTTTCCACAGTTGAATACCTGTATTACAAATAATTCTTTTAAATTTCATAATGATTATTAAAAATATTTATACAACATTTTTGCGCATTTATACAAAATTTTGTCCTATACCACCAGGTTAAAAATTTAGAAAAAGCGGGATGGCAACGCAACCTGTTGGACAGTTTTTACCAAAAGTTGATAGGCACTAATTTATGTCAAGATGTAATACATACCAATTTGTATTAAATTCTCTGCAGCAATTCCTGAGATACAATTGCTACAATAATTTTGTCACACACACACAGAGACAGACAAACTGACGTTTTCTAAAAATGGTCAAATCGTGTTATACAACTCTCAAAACGTGTAAATTCATCAAAAATCCGAGGTCGAAAATTTTTACGAATCCAATATTTTCTTCTATTGAATATAAAAGAAAGTAAAAATTAAAAATGTATTTTTATAATGGTTATCTCACATATCAAGTTTTGTACAGTTATATGACATAGAAGTTGAGATGTAGCCATCCCGTTATCGATGAAATTTGCAGAATAGCAGCGCCACCTATTGGACGACAAGCATTCAAACTGAATTAGCATAATGTCTCATAATCGCCTTCTCACATATTAAGTTTTGTTTGATGATACGCAGTAGAACCTGAGATATAGCTTTCCTTGTAATTGTGGAAATCGCTGTGTAGCAGCGCCACCTGTTGAGCAATTTACACCAAAAGTTGGCAGGCGCTAATATATGTAAAAGTGCACCTACATACAAATTTATATGCAATTCTCTGCATAGCCTTTCTTTAAATTGCGGAAATCACTGTATAGCAACGCCACTTGTTGGCTGATAGGCATTCAAATTGAATCAGCGAAATATCTCATATTGGTCTTCTCACATATCAAATTTTGTAGGATTATACCCAATGAAACCTGAGATATAGCCTCCCTGAAAATGCAGAAATCGCTTTATAGCAGCGCCACCTCTCGAGCGGTTGATACCAAAAATTGATAGGCACTAATTTAGGTCAAGGTGCATCTACATATGAATTTAAATGCAAGTCTGAACAGTAGTTCCAACGATACAGCTGCCACAAAATGTTTGTTACACCCACACAGACGGACAAACAGACATTTTCTAAAAATGGTCAAATCATGGTCTAGACCTCTCAAAACCTGTAAATCCGTCGAAAACCGGAAGTCGAAAATTTTTACGAGTCCAATACTTTCTTCGATTGAATACAGAAGAAAGTGAAAAAAAAAATTAAAATGTAATTACTGATTGTATTGAGTTAAAAATTAAAAAATCTAAAAAAAAAAAAGTTTAATAATAATGTTTAAACATTTATGTGAGTTGTGAACTTCAAGATTGCAAAAATGTACTTCAAATTCAGCGTTACTTACTAGTTCGTTGTTTTATGCTTATATTCTGAAAAAAAAAAAAAGTGTATATTTATTTATTGCTTTTGTTCGACGTGAATGTTTATAATTATTTGGGACATCTGCTTTCCCACAATCACTTTCAATTCACATGATCAGCAAATTATCTTTCTACAGTGGCAATTTTCGTGTTTTGTTTATTTGTTCAAGAGAAGAATAATATTATTATTATGCCTTGATGGAATCCGTTTCCTAAATGTGTTTATTTTACATTACTTTTTACTTTCTTGTGTATTCAATTGAAGAAAGTATTGGAATCGTAAAAATTTTCAGCTTCCGTTTTTTGATAGATTTACACGTTTTGCGGATTCCAGAACACAATTTGACTAGGTATTTTTGGAAAATATGTGTCTGGCTGTCTGTTTGTGTGTGTGCGTGAAAAAAAAAAGAAAAATCTTGTGGCGACTGTATCTTATTGCAGATAACTGCATATAAATTTATATGCTGATGTATATTGACCTAAATTAGTTCCTATCAACCTTTGGTGTCAATTTCTCAACAAATGGCGCTGCTGAACCGCGGTTTTCACAATTTCAGGAAAGGCTATATCTCAGGAACTGCTACACGATTTTACGTATAAATCTATATGCAGATACACTTGATACACTTTGACATAAGTTAGTGCCTACCAACTTTTGTGTCAATTGCTCAACAGGTGGTGCTGTTATACGTCGACTTTCGCATTTTCAGGGAAGGCTATATCTCAGGTTCTGTTGTGCATAATCAAACAAAACTTGACACGTATCAGTGTAGCCATTACATGACATTACGCTGATTCAGTTTGGAAGCATATCAGCGTATAAGTGGCGCTGCTATACTGCAATTTTCCCTGAGAACGGAATTTGGCTACATCTCAACTTCTATGACATATAACGGTACGAAACCCGATGTATGTGGTAACCATTATGACGACGCATTTTTTAAGACTTTATTTATAGAGAATTAAACTGTCTTTCTTTTCTTATATTTAGTGTTAGTTTTTTATAAAATGAAAATCATTCATTATGGTAGATAATTTTAATAAATAATATTTTTAAGAAAATATTTTTACTGAGCGAATTCCTATAGGAAAATATAGAAGAAAATTTGAGGTGCTCACAGTATACTAGCTTTAAATGAAATCACAACAAGTATTTCTTCTATATTTGATGTATATACAAGTATAAATGGAGGAAAATTCAAAATTCCGTTCACATAAAAGCGAGGATTGAATTTCATTAAAAGTAAAGGTATTAGAAAAAAAAAAAAAAATAGTATGTTGTGCCCACCAGAAGACTTTCTTCTATATTTTGTAATACAAATTCACTCAGTACTGATAATTTATTAAAGCTATTATTTATTAAAATTACCTACCATAATGAATGCAGACGATTTTCATCTTAGAGAAAAGTTACACTAAAAGTACAAAGAAAGACAGTTTTATTCTCTATAAATAATATATTAAAAAATGCGTTATGATAATGGTTATCGCACTTATCAAATTTTGTGCAGTTATACACCATGGAAGTTGCGATATAGCTTTTCCGTTCTCGGGGAAAATTGCAGTACAGCAGCGCCACCTTATGGCCGATATGCATCCAAATTGAATTAGCATAATGTCTGATGATAATGGTCTTTTCACATATCAATTTTATTTTAATTATACACAATAGAACCTGAGATATCTCTTTCCTTTAAATTATGGAAATCGTTGTATAAAACCGCCACCTATTGAATTATTGGTACCAAAAGTGGATAGACAAAAATTTATATCATGGTACATCCATATATAAATTTATGTGCAATTTTGTGTAGTAGATCCTGAAATAAAGTATTTCCTTGAACTGTGGAAATCACTGTATAGCAGCGCCACCTTTTGAGAAATTGACATAAAAAGTTGATAGGGACTAGGTTATGTTAAGGTGCATCTACATATAAATTTATATGCAATTCTCTGCAGTAGTTCCTGACTCTCAAAACATGCAAATTCATCAAAAACCGGAAGTTGAAAATTTTTACGAATCTAATAATTTCTTCTACTGAATATAGAAGAAAGTGAAAAAAAAAAAAAAAAAAACTTGTAAACTGCGCAATTTCCCTTAAATTGTGGAAATCACTGTATAGCAGCGCTATCTGTTGAGCGATGGGCACCAAAAGTTGATAGGCACTAATTTATGTCAAGGTGCATTTATTTATAAATTTATATGCAATTATGTGCAGTAGTTCCAGAGTCGCCACAAAATTTCTGTCACACACATACAGAGACGCAGACTGATATTTTCTGGAAATAGTCAAAACGTGTTCTGGACTCTCAAAACATGCAAATTCCTCAAAAACCGGAAGTTGAAAATTTTTACGAATCTAATACATTCTTCTACTAAATATAGAAGAAAGTTAAAAAAAAAAAAAAAACTTGTAAACTGCGAAATCTTTTCAATTTCCAGAATGTAAATGCGAGGTTATACTGTATTTGTATTTCTTTAATATATACATTAACAACAGTAAAGAAAGATTTATAATACTTTTCTAATTTTCATACAATTTCTACAAAAGATACATATTAGTTCCGTTAAAGAAAAGAATACAGATTCAGATACAAATACGGATCTATTTTTCTGGCGGATACGAATAGGGAGCTCCGGTACATGTCTGCCCACCAGCCACCGAGCGGTTCTGCGCTCAAAGCTGGTAGATGGAAGCTGTCGGGTTCGATCCCAGGTCGCGCTCATCGACCTAGTCTTTCGGAGTTTACCATGGTTTCCTCCGAAACACGCGTAAATACGGACTAGGACCGCTTAGAAAGACCGAAACGGAGGGCATTCCCCCTATAGGCCTAGGACACATCTGGTGTCAATCCCCTATAGGCCTAGGACACATCTGGAGTCAATCGGCCTTAAATCCTCCAACCAAACAACCAACCGATACATGTCTAGTATGTACAGAATGTTTAAATTAGTTACATAGTTGTAAACATGCCTATAAAATGTTTATAATTGTAAAAAATATTTTGAAAGGTGTTCTCAAGTCGACCCGACTTATTGAAAACCAAACCCGAACCGAACCCGAACCCGATCCGCGCGAAAAAAAGATCAGTCAACCCGACCCGCAAGAGAAAAAATTCTGTCAACGCGGGTCGGGTTCGGGTAAAATCGGGTTACCCGATCCGATGCAGGACTCTAGTTTGGGAATTCAAAAGTTGTTTCAATGCCACTTATTCGAAAAGCTGATAAAAGTGAGAAAGCTTGATATCCCTCTTTCAGTTCTTGCTAAACTTTATGAATGTGGGGAGGGAGAATATAATGTAGGAAGTGCGTTCTTGTTTTTCTTCTTTTGTCTATTTTTCGGAGAACTGGAAGAGGGGAAAAAGTTCGATGTGAAAAGGCGACGTATTTATCTTCAGAAAATCATTTGAGCGATATTCCGAGATTTTATTTCATTTATTTTTCATGTTTGAAAGCTAATTTTAGATGCACAGAACATTAAAAAAAATCTGGTGTGAAACAACCACACGACTTCCATTACCCGCTATTACATGTATTATATACATTTTTGAGAGATAATGTGATCAGAAAACATAAAAGAGACCTAAAGAGAAAATCGTTAGAGCCGTTTTTGAGATACCAACTTTTACAAAAAATCAATTATTGACCGGAAAAAAATAATTACACACAAAAGAATATTTAAAAGTGAGTTAAAATGGCGAGTTTGAAAAAAATTCGTACAACCGTTTTTAAAGGAACGCCTTTGCGAGGCCTGAATTTGAGCTATTTATACAGGACGCCTATCAATTTTCCTGAACTAACCAACTATATCATTCGAAAGGACATCTAAAAGAGTGTTTATATAGCAAGTTTGAAGAAAATCGTTAGAGCCGTTTTTGAGATGCGGACTTACGGTCCCACTTCCGGTTTCCGATGTCCCACTTCCGGTTAAACTCAATTATTGACAGGAAAACAATAATTACATACAAAAGCATACTTAAAAGTGAGTTAAAATGGCGAGTTTGAAAAAAATCCGTACAACCGTTTTTAAAGGAACGCCTTTGCGAGGCCTGAAATTGAGCTATTTATATATGCCGCCTATCAATTTTCCTGAACTAACCAACTATATCATTCGAAAGGACATCTAATAGAGTGTTTATATAGCAAGCTTGAAGAAAATCGTTAGAGCCGTTTTTGAGATACGAACTTACGGTCCCACTTCCGGTTTCCGATGTCCCACTTCCGGTTTTTCAATTTTCACCAAAATTTGGAAATTTCATCTGTACACCAGACGTATTTCAATTCTAAAGTTTCGTAGATCTATCTTTATTAGTTTCTGAGCTATAATAGCCAGAAGATTCTCCACATACATACATACATACACACACACACATACATACACACTGACCAATTGCCAAAAACCACTTTTTTGGACTCAGGGGACCTTAAAACGTGTAAATCAGGTGAAAACCCGATATCGAATTTTCAGACCGAATACAATACTTCCATTACCTACGGTAGTAGGGTAATGGAAGTAAAAAGGGAAGTGATCTCGCATTGGATCTAAAACGCTTACCATAACGGTATACAGGAGAATTAAAATGATTGTTGTAAATTATGTATTCGTATCCCGCTCAAAAATATCTTATAAATAATTGTGTGACACCGCTAGTTTACTTTATTTTATAATTAGAATATTACTGGATGGGTTTGAAAAATATTTCATAAAATATTATTCTAAAATAAAAAAAATATAAATTATGTCATTTGATTTATTTATTAATCACTATTATTTATTTATTTATTTATTTTGGGGGGCGGAGAGAACGGCAGTTTGCGTCTAGTGTTTGTTTATTTTACAAACAAAAATTGCTTTTCCGGGTTCGGGCTGATGAAAATTTCTGTGTTGAGTTTGACTTGGGTTTCAGGTTGACTTCAAATTTTATTACAATATGAATATTTTATTTTCGAAATCTTTATTTTAGAAATATGTACCGTGTAAGATAATTAGTTTTGATATTTATCGTATATATATACATATACACGCACACATTTACTTAATCCTAATTTGTTAATTTTATAATGGTCGGTTTTGTATTTTATATTTCCTGCAATTACACAGTTTGTCATGGAGGATGGATTTGGTTTTTTCTAATCTTTAAATTTATATATATATATATATATATATATATATATATAAATTCTTTTCAATAAATTTATATATATATATATATTTACATACATACACATAAATTCATTTTGGTTCTTCAGCATTGCGACGGCTTTTTATCATCTGTCTTTTTACATCTTACAACTTTGTTACCATACATATGAACAATAATCCGAAAATCTCGTCAATTCAATGATTTGAAATTTTCGACTTCCTAACATTTTTTTTTACTTTTAGGAAAAAAAAAAAAAAAAAATGTTTTTTATTACCATTCCTAGTGCATATACACCAATAAAAAACAGATTACTATGCATTTGTTGTATCAAACAATAGAAAATAAAAGATTTGGAAATTCTGTTTTTTATCAATTTCAAATTTCTTAGAAAAAAATTTATAGAGTTTCTTTTTTTTTTTTTTTTTTTTTCAAGGAAATTTGTCATATTTGCTATTTTGGATTATGATGTACGATTGTATTAATATATATACAAGGCGCGCAATTTCCACTCGCCAGCTCGCCATTGGCCAGTGGAATTTTTGCTGTGGCGAGTAAAAATTTGGTCTAGTTATAGATACAATTCTTACACGATACGGTAACAGAAAACATTCTTTTTATAGATTTAAAAATGGCAAAATCTTGCCATCTTATAACCTCATATTTAACCTCTCCTTTTTAGATTCTCGGAGACCCGAGTCTGTGTGTGCGCTGCCCGAGATCGCGCCAGCTTGGAAAAGGAAAAATGCTTGGTGTATACATAAAAGTTTTGATATCTTCGGCAGTTTCGTTTCTTACTCTGTTATTTCTCCAAGTAGAGTGAGAATAGACGAATGGAATGCCTCTTTGTCCGTCGCCCACTATCCGAGAAAAGCTGTATTATGATTAAAAAAAAAAAAAAAAAAGAGTTCATATTTTCAAGTTTTTTACTAAAACGTCAATGATATGCGCATGTAATGATTTGTAAGCAACGATTTTATCGAAAAAGTTATTCCGAAATGTCCATTTCAAATGACAACAATGAACAAGTTATAAACATCGACATTCTGTCTAATTACAAAAATAAAATGGACGAAAAAAACATTTCTAATATTAAATGTTAAGTAAATAAATAGATAAATAAGAAAGATTAATCTTAATTAAAGTCGCTGCAATAGTCAAGAAAAACAACGTAATAAGCTCAGTTGATATTTTCTACTGAAACTAAAACTCAACTCAAAACATAAGCGCTCTTTTTACCGGAACTAAAGCAGACGGCTTAGGGTTACTGTAACATTAAAAATATCTGTCATTCTGCTGCAGTATGCCATGATTAAAATCAGTCATAGATTATATTAAAAGTATTTTCTGTAGGATATTTCGGTATCATATTGCTCTACACATATCCCTTATACATCTATTTATAAGAATATGACATAAAATTATGAGAAAAATTTAAAAAATGACAAAAATAAAAGCTTTTCAATAAATAGGAGAAACGATTCGAAATAGCAACGCCATCTATTAATAGCTAAAAGAAACAACATGAAATTTTTCGAAAAAATGCAATTTTTGAAAAATTAAAATTTAAAAAAGATTGAGAACACATCTCGTTTTAAAAATTATATCGTCTGAGAGATAAAAGTTATATCTAACGCCAAAAAAAATTTTCAAACAAATTAATTGCATTAACAGTGCACGGGATTGATTTTAGAATTTTAGCATTAGTAATCTAGAAAAGCCGTAACTGACGATCCCCCTTAAAAGCCCACTTGGAACCAACAATGTGTGTATTAGGTGGAGGATCAACAAGATCCCACGTTTCATTTTTATTTAATGATTTTATTTCTTCTTCCGCTGCTTCTAACCATTTTTCTTTCTCAATAGGAATTTTCATGTTTACTATATCATGTTTAAAAATGAATTGCTGTTCGTTAGTCTCACTAAAACTCGAGAACGGCTGAACGGATTTATCTTATCTTAGTCTTGAAATGTTCGTGGAGGTCTAGGGAAGGTTTAAAAGGCGAGAAAAAATCGAATAATTTCCGGGAAAACCCTAAAAACAGCCCTTTTCTATTTCCCATACAAACGTTTTCTAGGGTCAATTTGAACTTTATTGCTATTCAATAAAGTTTAGGTGTGTTCCTAACGGCTGATGGCTGAGCTACAAAAATTTGCATGTTGATTCATAATGACCTCCCCTGATGCACCTCGAAGCCGGATTTTCGAATTTTGTTTTAGTTTTCTTTTAATTAATTAAAATGTTAAAATAAAAACCTTCTAATAACTGATAAATTGGCCATTTAATTTTAATCCTTAATTTAATTGTTGCCAAAAAAAATTATTCTTTTTTGGACAGAAAAAAGAAAAAAAAAACGTGAACAATAAAAAATACATTTATTTAAAATATTTAATTTTATTCCTTAATTTAATTGTTGCCAAAAAAATTATCATTATTTTTTCGACGGGGAAAAAAAAAAAAAAAAAAAAAAAAAAAAAAACGTGAACAATAAAAATTACATGTATTTAAAATGAGGAAAGTAAATTAAAAAAATTAGAAATATCAGTCGTATCGTTACAAATAAGATACCAAATGAAAGATGCAATTTTTGTGAATCCAACGGATTAAACAGCTTATCGATCGGACAATTAGATTTTTTAAAATTAACTAATGTATGTATTTTATAAATTTTCTTTCACAAACACAAACGTGTAGTATACAGCCTGTACAACACTAGACCAAATTGAAGTTCAAATTTCATCAATCTTTATATATATATTTCTTTTGTGCGTGTGTATGTCACTGAACTCCTCCTAAACGGCTGGACTGAGTTTAATGAAATTTTTTGTGTGTCTTCAGGTGAATTCGAGAATGGTTTAGATTTACAAATGAAAGTTGTAACTTAATTAGTTCTTTCTTAATTAATTTTTAACCAACTCTTTCAACAACTGTTCCACCTAGATGGCGTGAGTTGTCGTAAACACGATGTCAGAATTTATTTAATGTTGAAATGAATAATCTTATAGTTTTAAAAAATTAAAGAACACGCTTTTATAGAAATGTGAACTAAAAAGCACGAAATATCTATCTTAGTATTAAAATTCAGGGTAAGAGAAAATCGTGTGAGTGACACACCGTAATATTTACATACATTTAAATCTTTAATTTAAATAACTTATAATTAACAAAAACCATTTTTAAAAAATCTCCCCTAACGGGGATCGAACGCTGGACCTTTAGACTCGACCGAGTGGCCTAGCAGGCTTTGCCCGCTTCGCTGGTCATTATATTGAAATGAATCCCCAAAACAGCATATCATTGATAATAATAAAATATCTTAAAAAAAAAAAAAAAAAAAAAAAAACATTGAAATCCGTCAAAATCTAATTTTAAGTTGCCCAATGCCTTCGTCAGTCCCTTACCTGCTTTTTACTCCCCCTCCCTCGCGGTTACAGTTGAAAGTTTTACAGAATCTCATCAAAGTGCATATTTCGCACACTTAATTAACATTCACACACCAAAATTCGCCATTCTTAGGTAATTTGGACGGATTTAAGCTTCAAAATGTGGTTTTTGCTCCGCCCGCCCCAAGAGGAAGGAGGGGCGGGGGTAAATTTCCAAAATTACTTTATATTTCATGTTGCATACACATACCTGACCGACACATAAAAAAAAATTGAGATCATGAAATTATTTAAAGCTGAGCTATGCTTTAAAACTTTTTTTTTTTTTTTAATCTCTCCTCCCGTTCTTAAAGGAGGGAAGGAGGAGTGAATTTCGCAAAATCTCTTCATACTATGAGTTAGATACATATAATCGTCCCTTACATAAAAAATGTCCAACCTTAGATAATTTAGTGCAGCGTTACGCATGAATACATGTTTTTGCCCCCCATTCTCCAAAGGGCGGTAGGGTGGAATTTCATAAAATCCCTTTGTAGTGTGTGTTCAGTTCGATTTCCTCGTGTGTTGAGTACCCTTCTTCCAAAATCTTTTCCCTTCCCTCCCCCCTTAAAAATCCAAAATTCCAAAACCGCAGAAAATAATTTTTTTGTACTGAAGTCTGGTCTTTCCATCTGCAATTTCTTCACCGTTAAGTAATTTGGAGCCGAGTTAAGCCTTCTGCCCCCCAAGGAGACGGTGGTGGTGGGGGGGGGGGGTATTTTGCAAAATTCCGTTTTAGTTGGGGGTCAGGCTCCGAAATCCAACCTGGTCACTAAAATTTGTGACCCTCTTTCCCACAGAATCGTCATGGCAGTGTTGAGTCAGTGAATCATTGAGTTTACTCTTTTATATGTACAGATTTGTTTATATTTTTTATGGACTACTTGGCTTAAGGTTGTTGTCTCAAAAATAGAGTCCTTGGCGAAAAATGTCCTATCTACTTCAGTATTAAAATTAAAAATATACCCAGGATTATCAACTAATAAAGCTCTTTAATACAGATCTGAATTAGCTTTCATTTTCTTATTATTTAATTTTGATAATGACGTTATGTTGTCATGTGCCTAAGCAAATTTAATATGTATTATTTTTTTTTATTATTATTCGCGTGAAATATTTTTTGGCAACAGTTAAAAATTAAAATAAATTATTTTAAATTTTTATTATAGAAGAAATATTTATATTATACAGAAGATTAATTAAAAATTTACATTTTTTCCGGTATAAATAGTAGCCTATGTCTTATTCCAGACTATTACCTATCTCTATACAAAATTTCATCCAGATCCGTTTAGCCGTTGTGGTGTGATTGAGTAACAAACATCCATCCAAACTTTCGCATTTATAATATTAGTATAGATTATAGTTATCGTGTGCATGTGTTAGATTGAGTTATTTTGCTATCAAATTGGCAAAATTTTAATTTTAAATTTCAAAACTCTGTCGTTCTTGGCGCTTATTGTATTTGGTGATCAAAAACGTAATACGAAAATATGTATGCCAGATGTATATTTTCGTAATATGCATTGTACGAAATATTGTTTCATATTATTCATTACTCTCTTAATATAAGTTGTTAAAATAACCATGATTTTTGAAAGGAATTAAATTATGTTCGCCAAATAATTTGTCGATATATATTTTTTTTTTTTTTTCTGCTAAGGATGACCGATATCAAATCTATTCCGCTGCAATATCGTATCTTATATCAGATACTTTAAAACAGGAATAAACTACTACGTCAGAAACGCCAAAGAAAAATTATTGAGGTGCATACAGCTGTTTCGGTAGCCTAAAGCGTACCGTCATCAGTGCAAAAAGAATTCTGAATCTTGAGAAGTGCTCGTATATATAGGAGAGGGACCGGATTATATACGAGCACTTCTCAAGATTCAGAATTCTTTTTGCACTGATGACGGTACGCTTTAGGCTACCGAAACAGCTGTATGCACCTCAATAATTTTTCTTTGGCGTTTCTGACGTAGTAGTTTATTCCTGTTTTAATATTCCAACGCCAAGTCTCCTGCTATTATCAGATACTTTATTTATACATTTGGAAAGAAATTTGACTTCAAATTATGATAGAATATTTATCATTTTCCTTTTAATTAGTGTATTAGTTGGATATTTATTGTGTAAATATCATCCTTTGAAATGAAATGTTTGTGTTTTCAATCGAATATAGAAGTTTGCCATTTTTTTTTCCTAGAGTTTTGATATTAAAAATGCAAATTTTGTCAATTTTACAACAAAAATAACTTAATCTAACGCATGGACATGATAACTAATACATATCTATACCTAAATATGGGGATTAAAATCGGGAAATAATTTTACTCGATTTTTAATAATTTTTTACAAAAAATCCAATGGGCGTTTAACATAGGACATATTTTTCTTGAATCCACAAACGGCCAGTGACGTCATCACTTCGCTTGCGTATTAGCACTTTATCAATGTGTAAAAGAAATTTTTAATTAAAAATGACGTCAATTTTTGTGAGATGCATAATTTTTTTTTTTTTTTTATAATTTTTTATCGTTCACTTTTAGATAAATGTATTTATTTTCCTGTTGAAATTTTGGCAACAATTAAATTATGGATAAATTTAAATGGCTAATTTTTTGCTATTATTAGCTTACAAAATTGCTATTTTATGCATAAAAATCGCAAAAACAATTTTTTTTTTTGGAATAAAAGGTAGCCAACTTTTTAAGTTAGAGTATAAGCTATCTCCATTACAAATTTCATCGAAATCCGTCGAGCAGTTTTGGCGTGAAACTCAGTCAAATAAATTCACGGACATAACTCTAGAAAACGTTTGTATGGGAAATAGAAAAGGGCTGTTTTTAGGGTTTTCCCGGAAATTATTAGATTTTTTCTCGCCTTTTAAACCTTCCCTAGACCTCCACGAACATTTCAAGACTAAGATAAGATAAATCCGTTCAGCCGTTCTCGAGTTTTAGTGAGACTAACGAACAGCAATTCATTTTTATATATATAGATTTTATTTCTTCTTCCGCTGCTTCTAACCATTTTTCTTTCTCAATAGGATTTTTCATGTTTACTATATCGTCAAATGTTTTCGGTTCAATATTACTAGTATTAGTTGACAGAAAAACAAAACGTTCAGGTGGTACCCCTTTGTTTATTCTATCTGACCTCCTTAGGGTTTGTGTATTCTGTATTTCATTGTGTTCTTCTGTTACATCATTTTCATTGTTTAGAATAACAGGAATTTTAGATTCTTCATTAATTGCATTTTGGTCAATGTTTCGAGAATGTCCGTGAGTTTCATGCTCTTCGAGGAATTTTATTGTTCTGCAGATTTTTATGTTTTTATTTACATAAATTATATATCCTTTACTTTTTAGATCATAACCCATAAAAATTCCACGCTTCGCTTTATTGTCCAACTTTTTTCTATCAGTTTTGTTCACATAAACATAAGCTTTGCAGCCAAATGTTCTTAATTTTGAGAGGTCTGGTTTCATACCAGTCCAAAGCTCATATGGTGTATTTTCACAGGCACTTGTTGGTAGTCTGATTTGTAAATAGTTTGCTGTCATTAAAGCTTCTCCCCAAAAGTTTTTGTTTAATTGACTTTCATTTAACATGCATCTGGTGATTTCGACTAAAGTACGGTTTTTCCTTTCCGCCACTCCGCTCTGTTGAGAACAATGGGGCACAATCAGTTGGTGTTGTATACATTCATTTTGAAGAAATTTTTCAAACTCTTTATTCATATATTCACCACCATTGTCAGAATGCAAAATTTTAATTTTTCTTCCAAATATATTGGAAGTGAGTGTATGGTAATTTTTGAAAGCTTCTAAAGCTTCATATTTATTTTTCAACAGATATATATATAAGTGTAGCGGCTGTAGTCGTCAATAAAAGTGAGAAAATAACTTTTTCCACCCACCGTAGGTGTCTGGAATGGCCCACAGAGGTCAGAATGTATTATGTCTAATGTTTGTTTTGTCTTGTGTGTAGCTACTTTGGAATATGAGTCGTTTTCCAATTTTGACATAATACAAATTTCACAATTATCATCGTATTTACAATTGTTCAGTTTAATTCCCATTGCCATTTCCTTACTGACGAGTTCTTTTATTTGTGCGATATTTTTGTGTCCTAATCTACTGTGCCATAGTTTAACACAATTTTTATTATCGCAAGTTTGTGTCATGTTTATCTTTTCTTTTATGTTATCATTTGTTTTAACTTCATACAAATTGTCAGCTACTGTCGCAAAAATATATTCTTCGTTTTTTAATTTAATTTTACAAGTATTCTCTTTAAATATTGCCTGTTGCCTCTTTTATTGAAATTAAATTTGTGGCAATTTCAGGAATAAATAGAGTGTCTTTGAGTATAATGTGTTTGGTTTCGTTTTTAGAATTTCTCACTTCTATTTTTACATCTCCACAACCTTGTGAGATTACTGATTGACCATTGGCTAACATAACTTGTGTTTTATCATCGTTTTTAAATGATATGAACCTTTTTATACTGTTGCATACATGACTTGAACTCCCGCTATCTACAATGAACGAGTTTCTGTTTGAATTTCCTACCAGAAAAGTTAGATTTTTCATTGTATTTTCCGTTTCTTGTATCGCGTTTGATCTTTGTTTGTTTTTATATTTATTGCGACTGTAGAAATTGCTTTGATAGTTATTTGAATTTTTGTAGTCATTATTCTCTTTGTGTTATATTCATTGCTTTCTTTATTTTTTAAATGCCAACAATCGCTTTAATTATGCGAACTCTTTTTGCAATAATTTCAAAACTTTCGTGGTGGTGTTTTATTTTTAATGTGCATTTTATATGCGCTTTCATTATTTGTTTGATTGTTTTCTGATCTTTTTAGATCTTCGTCTAGTAACTTTCCCCTAATGAATTCTGGGGTCAAGTCTTCCTGATCTCTAGATTCAATTGCAGTAATCAAGGTATCGAAACTTGGAGGAAGTGAGCATAGCATAAGAGCCAGGGCCCGATTAAGCTTTGAAGCTAGGGGAAGCTCAGCATCATTTCGGGGCCCCTCTCATTTCAAAAAATCTTGTTTTCCTGTTACATATTGTAATATAAAAATGCTATAGACCAAAAAAAATAGTGTGTGTTTATTATTATCTTTTTTTTCATACATCTGGGTGGTTTCTACACAGAACATTAAAATCATACAACTTTTTAATTAAGAACATTTAGATTTTTGAGGTTAGATTTTTTTCCCGAAATAGTGTGTGTTTTGTCTTGTTTCAGGTAACCTTTCTCAGAAAAAAATTCAATCACAGTGTGAAAATATGAAACAAAAAATTCAAGACCATGTTTTTAATCCTTATGGGGCCCCCTCTTAAATTTTAGAGGGGAAGCTTGTGCTTCCTGAGCCTTTTGGATAATCAGGCCCTGATAAGAGCTGACATGTGCTCATCATTTATCACTTCACCTATAGCGGTCAGTCTATCACGGATCTGATATATGTGCGTTAGATGTTGAGATAGCTTTTCACCCTCTGCTAGTTTAGCAGAATATAATTTTCTCAATAGAAATAATTTACTGGATAAATTTGATCGCTCGTGAATTCTTTTTAAAGTGTCCCACGTTTGCCTAGCTGTCGCGAGATTTTTTATGTGTACGATTTGGTCGTCTTCTATCGATAAATTAATAATCGCTTTGGCTTTGCGATCCTTTATTGTCCACTCAATAGTGACAGGATTGGGAGGTTCGTCTGTTATAAATTCAAACAAATTTTCCTTGCATGGCATCATTTCTATTTTGAACTTCCATAAATCGTAATTCGTGGATTTCAATTTGTCGATGATTGAAACATCTTTTGCAAAAGTCATTTTAACTTTATTATTTAATCACTGCAAATATTTTGATTATATAATATTTCTTTTCTTATTATACTTAATTACAATTCAATTGAGTTTTTTCTTTTCTTTCTTTTTGTTTCTAGAACACATATATTTTTCAAACCGAAACTTTTGGTTTCAGTTCTATTTAGAACGGATGCTCTTTTTTTTTTTTTTTTTTTTTTAATATCGAAATTTATTTCAATTCATTTATTATTTTTGTATTTTTAACATATTCCACTTCATATTATCTTAAAATAGAATACTATACTTTTCTTATATCTATATAAATGAATTTATATATATAGAAAGTGTGACATCATTTTTTGTTCTGTGCTCATAATCTGTTCTTTTAAAATACCTCGATAGCACAGAATATTATTTTATAATAACGCAGATGTCACACATATTTATTTTAATTATATATGTATTTCGATAAAATATTTTACAGGTAATTATAATTAAGAAAATCTTCTTACCTGTATTCGTCAATTTAGCATCCGATCTTTATATTCTTGTTTAGACAGCTAAATCATTATAAACTCTTCTATAAAGAAAATATCCATTAGATTCAAATGATTCAGCATACTCAATTACGAGATGACTTTGTGTCTTTTAAATATTTAATAAAAGAATAAAAAAAATAAAAAACATGAGTTTAAGTTACGTAGCTACTAAACGCTCCGAACATTAGAAGAACTACATTAGGACTACAGATAAAAATATTACATGTACACTGATGCAGGTGCGAGCGGTTTCGTAGGCATGCGCAGATGCTTCATTTGTTTCTTTTCACAGTTCGAATCGAAAGTAAAATGTTTTGATAGTCTGTGAAATATATTGGGCAGATAATTGTTATATTTTTCAACAATGATTTTTGCAGTATATAGGAATTGAAATATGTCATAAACAAATACTTCTCATAGAACATAATGCAGTGCAAAAAATTTTGTGAGTCCCCTGTACAAGGAGCACTATTTACACCATTTTCGAAAAAGAATGTTAAAAAATGACTTTAATATCATATATCAGTTTTGAGTAATTCTATAAATATTAACTAATATTTAGCGAGTGCAGATAGACGGAGTAAAAAAAAAAAAAAAAAACCTAAATTATAATTAATAACTTAAACATTGTTGGAAACTGTCAAAAACACTTCACACATCAAAAAAGAAATACTATCGCTTTTTGGCTACAGACTTTAGCGTATTTAATTATTTTTATGTCACCCTGTAAACCTTAATGCCAACCAAACGATATTCTATAGATAAAATGTATTTGTTCACATGAATAATAAATGTGAATTTCGATATATATTGTACATTACAAAAGTATAAAAATATAGTTTATAGGATTATCTCTCGCACAATGCAATGCTTTGAAGTTCTTTTAATTATATTTGCTCAAAAACTACTCCAGAAACGCCTTTTTCAGCAGAGAAAATGCCATAGTGGACTTGAAAAACATGTATATATGAAGGAATACTGTTAATATTTACGTAATTTAAAGCACGAACAGACAGATAGACAAAATAGTCCAGTAGATAAAGAGAGAAAAATGACCAATGTCGGAAAAAATTTGGATAAAGCTGGATTTCTCCCAGTTGATAGATCATGATCAAAGGCACATTTTTCTCAAAGTCCCAACTTGCCTCCTCCCTGGTCTTTACCCTCACCTCAGCCCCCGAAATGCTAAAATATGAAGAGTGTCTGAAAATTGCTTGTAAATCTAAACTTAGTTACTTTTGCAATTCGATTCTTTTTCATATTATTGCTGAATATATTTACTACAACTTTCGTCGGTGAAACATTTCCCTAAAACCTGCCACTAAAAATTGAAATCTCAATTTTTTTTTTTTTCATTTTGTAGTTCTTGAATTTTCTCCCCTTTGCATGCAAAATATGAAAACTATAAAATTGTGTTTAACGTTAAACGCTTGGTAATATTATACACTTTAAAATTATATAAAACATAATATAGTTCTCAGAAAAAACGGGGAAAGCATTAAAGTCGCTAAACACGGAAAAATCTAGCAGTTCAAATCCAACATTTTATAATCTAAGTAAATAAAAGGGGGGAAAAAAACCCTGCCTGTTGAAAAAATAAATTCGGAAAAAGCTGTATTTTCCCAATTGATATATTTTCTTAAACGCCCTCATTGCCCTACCCCAACCCCAAACTCCTGACCCCATGTGGGCTTACACACCAACAAGCGCTAAAATACCAAAATAAGAAAATTCCTTAAAAATTAGAAAGTAACAGCTTTAGCAGTTTGATAGTTTTATACTATTACCAGCAGGCTAAGCCCGCTTCGCTGGTCACTATTTTGAAATAAATCACTATAGTTGATGAATTCTCAAAATTGCATTAATTTTTAACATGCGGAAAAAAAATTCTGATTAGGAAAAATGTCGCACCGGATCCCCACTGCCTTCAGCAGCGCAGGCCTTGTGCACTGCGAGCGCGCATTTATGTTCGACACTCTTAATAAATCAGTATATTATCATACGGGAAAAACATAAATATAAAATACAAAAAAAAATCTTCTCCCATCGGTGTAGTAATCGGTCCGAGCCCCTACTGCCTGCGGCAGCGTATACAGGCGCGCACGGCGCGTATGTTCCTTTACCTACCGTTCCTGCCCCGCCTAATTATTTTAGACTCTAAAAAATACTTACAATCGTTCTCTCGGGCTTTTAAACTCAATAATACTAATTTCCAACATTCTAGCTGAGTTTCTTTATTTTTACCCCTGCGCCCGCCCCCTCTTCCAGATCCTCGTAATATTTATGTACTTTGGAAAATATCCGCAATCGATTTATCGGGCCACAAAACCTAACAGCAATAATTTTCAGCGCTCTAACTCTTATTTATGTATTTTGCCCCTTCACCCCCCCTTTCCGCCTATCTTAATAATTTTACATGTACGAAAATATTCGCAATTGATTTGTAGGTATCAAAAACCTCCATGTCCCAATTTTGAGCGACCTAACTCTATTTTTATTTTTTTGCCACTTCGCCCCCCCCCCTTTTCACCCCTCCTAATAACTTTAGAAAGTCGAAAATATCCGCAATCGATTCGTATGTATCAAAAACCTCAATGTACCAATTTTGAACGACTTAACTCTATTTTTATTTTTTGCTTCTCCACCCCCCCCCATCCCGCACCTCCTCATAACTTTGCAAATTCGAAAATATCTGTAGCTGATTTGTAGGTATCAAAAAATGTACCAATTTTGAGTGGTCTATCTCCATTTTTATCGTTTCTCGCCCTTCCGCCCCCCCCCTTGTGACCCTCCTAATAACTTTACACTTTCGAAAATATCCTCATTCGACTTACAGGCCTCTAAAACTTATCTGTACGAATTTTGAACGGTCTAACCGTATTTCTATTTTTTTTACCCCATAGCCCCCACTTTCCCGACCCACCTGGGACAAATTTTTAAAATTAAAAAAATTAGTGTTTATGTGTTTGTGGGGGCTATATTTTAGAGCAAAAATCTCACAAATATATATATTTTTTTTTTCTTTCGCATATAAAGGATTATTTCAAATAACGTTTTGCCCCTTCTCCCCCCTCTTGGGGGCTGATTTTCTAAAATTCCAGAAATCATTTTTTAGGTATTTAGATTAGCTACATGTTAGAGCAAAAATTT
The DNA here is from genome assembly GCA_963930645.1 of Salticus scenicus. NCBI lineage: Eukaryota > Metazoa > Arthropoda > Arachnida > Araneae > Salticidae > Salticus > Salticus scenicus. Next base: position 379,163,823 of record OZ005648.1, read on the forward strand.
CACGTATATATGTTTTTTTGTTTGAGATATATAGGAGTATGTGAAACCACGTTTTGCGCATGTGAAATCAGGTTTTGCCCCCTTTCCCTTTTTGGGACCGAATTTCTAAAATTCCAGAAATTGGTTTTTAGATATTTGTGTTAGCTATATTTTAAGGCAAAAATTTTACGGATCTCTTTTTTTTTTTTTTTTTTTAATTCTTTGAGATATGAAGGTTTTCGTGAAATCCCATTTTGCCCCCTATTTCTCTATTGGGGGCTAATTTCGCAAAATTGCTTCTTAGGGGGGTGCTTACACTATATGTTCTATAATCTGACCCAGTTTCGAGTCAGTATCTCCAGTAGATTTTTCTGTGCGTTGATGAGTCAGTGCGTGAATGCAAGTACTCTTTTATATGTATAGATTATTGATGAATATATTTATTATGATTTTCTCAATTGCAACTTTTCTCTGAAATCAATATTTGTGCCAATACAAAAAATAAATAAATAAATAAATTCTCAAAAATATTATTATTATTATTATTATTATTTCATTGCATTGTTTTTGACATTTCCGCCCTCTCGCAAAAAAAATATGAAAAATACTAAGTGTACTTTTATGTCATTTTGAAGCAATGACGAAATTTGGTTGTTATAAGTAGATGCTAAATTAGTTACAAACTCGCACATTTTCAACATTCTACGACTATTCGTTTACAACGAGTCCAAAAGAAAACATCAATATCATTAATAAAGTTAATAACACTTTCTTTCTATCTCCTTTTTTTTTTTTTTTTTTTTGTACAAAGAAGTGAAATGCTCCAGAAAAAGTAGAACTGTGTAGTACACAATTTTAAGTAAGTTTCCTTTTAATATGAAAATATAGTAAATATTTTATATGTACTTTAGAATGAAGAAAACGAAGAATGAAAGCCAAAAATCCATAGAAACTAGCATGGGATAAAAACAAAAAATCTCGTAATTACAAAATCCTTTATATATTAAAAAAAAAAGTCTACGACCGCATCTCCTCGTGTAGGGCAATGTCCTCCGCGTTATGAGAGGTATCATCCGCATACAGCACTGAATGTTTCAGTTATATTTCAGAAATCTTACAATCTTTCATTATAATAACATATTTAAGTATGCTCTCCGGTACCTTTCTGCAACGTTCGCCCTTTTTGATGTTTTAACTGTTAAGTGGTTGAAACGTTTCTGTTACGTATCTGATTTTTGTTACGATAGCGGACATTTCTGCGTTTTTGAAAGAAATCGGAAAGCAAAGTGAACGTTTCGAAACGTTTCATAAATATTTAAAATGTTTCGATGTTATATTATTGATACGTTTCTGGAACATTTTGTGCTGTTAGGTATGCGTGCCGAATACTCCAAGGAAGACATTTCAGTTGGTTCTAAAGATGGGCATCATAATTAATAAAGTTATTGATTAATGACGTCGGGTAGATAAATGTACTCTATTTACCACCTTCCAAATTACTTTTACGAGTCATTGATTTTTCAGGTTTATGACGTCATTTTCCACAAGAAAATTAAAATGCGATCAGTGTCATTGTGGCTACTAGTAAAAAAAAAAAAAAAAAAAGAAAATAAATTGATCACCTGCAAATACATGAGATGCGTTCTGTTAGATATTTTTAATGAAAATATGAATTTAGGATTATAATTTGTCGTCTGAAGACATTTTTTTTTCTACTTTTAGAAAATGAATTTTTTTACTGGGAAATTCTTATGTCCATTACAATATTTTTTAAAGTGTACTTATTTTTTTTTTTTTTTTTTTTTTTTTTTTTTAAACACATTTTCAAATTCTTAGATTATATTTTGAAGTAAAATTATTTTAGAGTTAAATTCAAAATCTTTATAAATCACAACATCTTCTAATTTCGCAATGATAACAGATAACAGAAGATAAGAGATTAAGATAACAGAATTAAAAAATTTAATGATACATTTCACATTTCTAATTATGACCAAAAAAAAAAAAAAAATCATCACCCAAAATTCTTTGAGAGAATCGAGTAAATTGTACTTTTTTTTTTATTTTATTATTTTTTTTAGGAAGTAGGTAGGAGATAATTACAAATTAAAGCTGTAATAATAATAAGAAACTTTTTTTTCTTTTTGAATGTGTAAAATTATCACCTAGCTGCAAATAAAAAATTTATAGAAAATATTATATAATGCTCTAAGTTAACTAAAATATTCTGTTGTAATATGTATAGGCATTAGAAAATCAAGTACACGATTCTTCTTTAGAAGCAATTGTACCAAGAAAATCACCGGCAAATGGTGACAAAAATTTAAAAGTCGCCAAAGACGTCATATACTAAAGCTGTAACACAAAATAGTCTACATATTACGACTTTCTTTGTATTCTGAAAAAAAAAAAAAAACTGGTAATTTTTCGTCTAATATATAATTTTTTTTTAAATGTGACATTAAATATTATGTATTTCAATATGACATTGAATATGGGAATTTCTGTAACGTTTTTTCTGATTTTGTCTTGTGTTATGCATTATTAATATTCCTACTGAGTGAAAGGCAAAGCAGGGAAGGCAAAGCCTACCTCAGGATATGGTAAACGGAGCGAGCAGTGGACAGAACCCTCTAGTGCAAATAAATAAATAAATAGTCTAAAACCAGCATGAAAATGCAAGAAAAATGGACAAGAAAAACAAACTGAACCTGGTAAGGAAAAAAATGGGTACAGTTATCCTTAATCACTCGATGAGGGTCAGCTACCTCTCACCTAATATTCGACTCGGTGGGGCAAAAATCTATAATTTATATATATGAATATACAAATTATTAATAAAATATCTATTGGTGCAACAATTAATATTTTAAATCAAAATATTGGCAAGCCAAAAGGATTACGTTTCTCATATGCGCATACATGTGTGTGTCTTTTAAAATCAAATATTGCTCGTAAATTTTTAGATAAAAAACAAAAATAACCACTAAATAAATAAATTCAATAGATCGTATACCGTATAACTGAAAAGATTAAAATATATTTCAATAAATAAAACGCAAAAATAATTCTACACGTTACTGAAGGAACATTCAAGAAAGTTTAGACATTCTTTTCTTAAAAATAAAATGGTTCATTAAAGTAATTTTTATGGGATAAATAACAGTGCTCGTAAAATATATCTCTAGAAAAAATGCACTGAAAGTTTTAAGTTTTGAAGATAATTCAGTTTACACTTTTTCTGCTTGTTATTTAGGATAAAGAAAGACAATAATGTTCATTATATAAATTTCTTCTGTGATTTTATTTAAGAGATTTATTTATATAATGTTGAAAATCTAAAGAAAAATGTAATCGGAAAAAGAAAGATGTTGATGAAGAAATACTGCTTACTGCAAAATTTGTTTTTCTATATATATATCCTTTCAAATATTTGCTAATGATGACTTTCAATTTTTATTTCTCTATTTCGCGAGCTTTTAAATAAGTTTTATAACAACAACAAAAAAGTGAAAGATTATTCCTGTTTATTTATAATTACTGTTAAATAACTGTTCTTTTGCATATCCATTTGCTCAAGGCAATAAAAATCATCTTATAAACTTATTTTTGTTTATGTAAGGGTAACTTTTAATTCACAAGGACTTTTCTTTTTCTTTAAAATAATTAAATTATTCTTAATATTTATGCTGAATTTTGTGTTAATTTTCAAAAAAGAAAAGTCTTTTTTTCCCCTTTTAAACTAATACAGCGTTTTTATTTTATTATGTTTAAATCTCTATTTAAATTATAAAATGTCAATAATTATTCGATAGCCATTTAATATTTTTTGATAAAAATAAAAATCACCTAGTTAAAATTTCATAACATATTGTTACTATTACATATTATTATTATTATTTTCAAATAAGAAATATTTTGTATTAATGCCTCAAGTCTTATTTGACATTTTAAATAATAATGAAAGGTACTTTATTTTCTTTAAAGCTACCCTTATTTGTGCTGTTGTCCATAATGTTTACAAAAAAAAAAAAAAAGTAACAGAAAATTGTCAAAGATTTTTAAAAATCTATCCATCGAAAGCACGTTTTTTAAATAGGCGGGCAATATCAAGAATTATGTCCAACAATATTCTATGATTGCTTTATTTGTTTCAAGAATGGAATATGTATAGGTGGGAAGAAAAGAAAAGAGACTAAACCTTTTTTACAAGCTGATGCTGTGGATGGCTTCTAAAAAGACCGCTAATAATTGGGGAATTCCAAGAGCTGCATTCTTTTGAAAACTTTAAATATTTACCATGTAGGATTTTACATGGTTATTTATTAACACTTGATTATTCACTAAACAATGTACATTCTTATTTATTGACAAAATCACAGTAACCGATTATAAAGTCACCACACATATAAAGTCACATTTGCTAAGCTCCAGGGGGTGATTTTATATCGAGGTCTGACTGTAACATGCTTATTTATTGACAGAATCGCAATAACCAACTATAACCCATAGAGTATAGAATGTTTCAGTTTTGTTGTAAAAACCTTACAATCTTTCAAAAACGTAACAAATTTGAGTATGCTCTCTGACACCTTTCTGAAACATTCGCATTTTTCAATATTCCATCTGTTAAGTAATTGAAATGTTTCCGGTACGTATCTGATTTTTTGTTACTATCGCTGACATTTCTACGTTTCTGAAACTAAATGGAAAGCAAACTGAACACTTCTGAAATATTTCTAATGTTTCGATGTTATATGACTGTTAAATTTCTGGAACATTTTGTGCTGTTAGGGAAGATTATCCGCTTGGAAGGTTACTATTGCGAATTCCAACAGGTGATCTTATATCGAGGTCTGAATGTATATTAAAATCGTGCGTTATGCACACGTTCTATCATTACTGGTCATAATTATGATAAACGAGATTGAGGTTATTAATGAAACTATGGTGCTCTTTAGTATGCTGTTGAAGACTGTCTGTGATTCACTCCCCCATGTGATTACATGTCATGACGTCAGAATTTTATTCTTTGGCAGAAGAAAAGACTCTTCTAGTTTGGTGGCCATTAAAGTTTCCATTTTTTTTTCCCCGAAAAAATGGGAGTTTAAGCCAAAGAAGAAACTAATAATGGAACAAAAAAATAATCATACGAGGTTGCAGACTAGGTAACACTTTTAATTATACTAGATACAATAAAAGAGGGATTGAGACAGTAAATTTATTTTTTAAACAATTATAAATATGAAATTATGCGCGATACTATATTGATGTAATAACTTATATTCATCTGTAATTCAAACTAATATCTGTTTCCAAACACTATTTTATTTGCGGCAATATTTTAAATACAGTTTGGTATTTTTATAAATAATGTTTATTATTCCCTTTTCTGAAGTGTAGAAGTATAAAAATATTTTCTAATAATATATAAAATATATATGTACATGCAAATATAGAAAAAAAGGCGTTTTTTTAAAACTTATTTTGCACAATAATCACTAAAAAAATATTTATGCAATCTCATTAAATAGATAAATGCTGTAAATATTTTTGAACTCATTTACATATTATTTCTAACACATAAAGCTATCTTCAGAGATGGAATGAAAAAAAAAAATTATTTATTTATTCTATGCATAATTTTTTTTTTTTCCTCCAGTCTCGCATTAATCAATAGAAAACTCGTGATTAATGTCCCAAAGCAAAAGCATAAAAGGAATATATTAACGAAAGTTAATAAAATTTTTATGTGTGTACATGTTGATAGTTGGTTTGACTCGAGACTATCTTAGAAAAACTTTTGCGAAGTAATGTTTAAATTTAATAGAGAGGCGTGTTTTCACGACCATTTTTTAAAAACAAGTTTTTTTTTTTTTTTTTTTTTTTTTTTTTTTTTAGCTGACTTTTGTATATATATATATATATATTATTTATTTATTTATTTATTTATTTTTTAAGGTTATCATAATGCCTTAGTTTTTGTGTATAATATTTTTTTACATAAATGAATGTAAACAGTAATTATTATATTATTTCCTCTCCTTTGAAGTAAATAAGATTAAATTAAATGCGTAAAATGAAAAAAAAAGAAAAAAAAAAAAAAAAAAAAACATGTTACATCAAGACTTATCGGAAGCAAAATCTTTTTTTTTTTCTTTCTTTTTTTTTTTTTTTGTAGCGTTATAATATGAAAATTATTTACAGAAGATTGATTATCCTTAATTTATGTTTTTGTTATTTAAAGAGTACTTTAGTTCAAAAAACAGATACCAGCATAGTGCTATATTAGTCATTATATTAAAACTTAAAAATCTAATTCAACCTGAATCCATATTATTAGCGTTTAAATTGAAGCCAAAAATTTCGTGATGCACGGTTTAGAAAATTTGTAATCAGGCAGATTTACCGAATGAAATAAAAAAAATAAAAAATGCATTAAATTAAATTAAATTAAATTAAATTAAAAAAAAAAAAGGATTATGTAGCTAAAATATCATTATTTCTTTTTTCTTAGGATCAATGTGTTTCATTTTAATTAATATGAAAAAATAATCCTCTTGTGCGTAAATCATCTGTACTGATAAGTATAAAGGATTTAAGTCCATATTCTTGATTTTTCAGGAGACGAAAAATAAAGTTAAACTAACTAAAAACTAATCAGAAGAATCGATTAGGAAAAAGGAATTATGTTGATTTATACCCTTTATACCATTCAGTGATTGTCAACCTTCATTTTATAAAGGAAAAAAAATTAATTATTTTATACCTAAGATTAATGCTAAATTTCGGACTTGAATCTTTTTTTACAAAGGGATTTTCTCAAAGACTAAATGACATGGATTTAAATCCTTTATACCAATCGATAGAGAACTTTTTTCTGAGTCTGACTGTGTACTTAACTCAAAATCGACATTTTTGGACTTAAATCCTTTATACTTATCAGTACAGATATACAGGAAAGAATACGTGACCTTTCCAACGTATATTATTGGGAGAAATGCTTAGCTGGTTATCAGCCAGGGTAGCTCAGTTTTTAGAGCAACCGCGCATAAAGCGGAAGGCCCGGGTTCGACTCCCGGCTATATTAATTTAAGTGCTGACATGAAAAAACTAAACTCATTTTCAATTCTAATATGTACTGTAACGCAATATCCTTCCTTTGCTTTCCTTACTTGTTTTAGAATTTGAAATAGCGAATAATTCACTTGAATTAGTTTAAATATCTTTTTTGAATAAATATTATAATTTTCACTTTATATTCAAGATAATGACTGTATTCAAAGAATTACTTATTTAATACGAATAAATACATACTGTTCATTTAACTGATGCAGTGATACAAAGCACTACAAAAGTAACTTTTTCAACACTGACAGGCATTAAGAAATGATGTCCTCTATTTTCGTCTCACAATAGACTACACTCCTTCACGTATTTATAAGGACACTTTATATTTTGAAATAACTAATGTAAAAATAGTGTTAACAAGATTATACTAAGTGCACTTAATATATCTAGCATTCTAAAAACCAAAACTGCTATAATTTTTTTAATATGAAACAAAATTAATAAAAAGTAATGCAAAATCTTTCTTTCTCCACGTTTTTAGATGTTCATAATTATAGGGACAATCCAGATTTTTTCGTTTTATTTAACTTACTAGCAGATAAATTACAGTTGACATGCGGATATGTTAACTACTGGGCTAGATTAGTTCATATATAAGCCTTCAATTTTTCTTGGACGGACATTATTGATAATTCCTCGAAAAAAAGAACGTTCAAGTAGTGAAGTATGATAAATGTGTTTTTTAAGTGGAAGGATAATTTCAATCCGCCGAATTTCTAATGAAATTCGAAGGTCTAAAATTGCTGAAGGAAATGTGATCAAACGTTGAACTGCTGGTTCGATAGAAGAGAGATCTGAGGCAAAATCAGAGTTGTTTTACAGAGATCGAAGACTCATAATTCCTTTTACTGTTCTACTCATAATGACTGCTGCTGAATTTGCTCGTAATTTTTAACGAAAGGTTAGGGTCCACATTTATGCATGTTTAAAATAATTAATAATATGTTAAAATGAATAAAAAACTTGCAATAATCAATCAGCATTTAATGGGGGAAAGAACGTCTGTGTTAAAGTTGAATAAAGACAATATTAAATGTAAAATGTTGCATTTTCGGTTGAAAAACATTTTATACTTGATTAACCAAATGGTTTTAACAGTTACTGGCACGATCTGAAGAAAGCGAAAGACAGAGCAGATTTTTTAAAGGCAGATATGAATCGGGCATTTTAAAGGTGGATCTATGATGCTCTGGGAGCTCTTTCTACTGAAGGCAGAATGAATTAAGTATTTTTTTTTCTATTATTATGAACATCAAGAGAATATACGCAAATTTTAAACGTGGAATTCTCAGATTTTTGTTAGATTTGGAGGGTAATAATATTTTTTTCAACAAGACTTACTTTTTTGCTCCACTTCTAGAGCAATAGGAAATAGTTTGAAGAAAGAAACTTCTGTATTATTGCCTTTCCCGTGGCATAAAAGTTGAAAAAAACTTAACTTATCATATTTGAAAAATGCATGCAAGTGAAAAGCAATTTAAAATAGTTTAAATGTATTCAGAATATCATCTATGCTGTATGAAATGGTATTGAAACTGAATATTAAAAGAAAATGTATATATATATATATATATATATATATATATATATATATATATACCAGAGAGAATGTCTGACTGTTTAACCCTAAAAAAAGACCCCATAAAATATTAATTTAAAGAATAACTGAAAAAAAATACTAAAATTCGAGCTGTCCTTATAATTGCGAACACCTGAAAAATCCTCTTTTTACCATATTTAAAGTTTTTTAAGATAGAAAAACGATAAAACTTATTAAATATAGTCTATTAATTAAATTCAATTTAATTAAAAATATATTTGTTTAAATAAAAGTGTTCAGTGTTTAGTTAATATAGAAAAACGAGTGTCCTTATAATTATGAGAAGGAGTTGGTTAAGCCCTGATCCTACAAGAACATTGAAAGTGAAGCGGCATTGAGAGATGGGAAGTGTTTCGGAGGGTATTGTGCTCTGTCCCAGTTAGAAGAACTCCGGAAAGAAACTGCAGATGATCTGAAGATATTTGAACCATAGATATCTGTTAATAAAAACTTTTTAAATGTATTTTTTTATTATTATTATTCTGTGTTCCAAATGTCTTCACATTACATGTAGTTTTCCTGCAACTTCTATGCACCAAATTTTATCAGATTATCTACCTTTTTGTTTTCAGATTCTGTGTTTCAAATATCTACAAATCATCTACAGTTTCTATGCAGATTTTCTGTTCGATATACCTTCACATTATCTGCACTTTGTTGTTGTAGTTTCTCTACAGAATCTTTTTTTATATCTGGCTAGCTTTCCCCACATTGGCTATTTCTGTTCGCACAAATATGAAAATGATTGTCATAATTAGTGACTAATGTAAAGTTTTTCTGCGTGCGTGTGTGCATGCATGCAGCCACGCGAGTATGGTTTTATAAACAAAATTGAAAGCAATTTCAAATATATTTTATTAGTTTTGTCAACAATGAACATTTCTTCCCAAAAAATGTGGTAAAATGTTTTTTTTTTTTTTTTTTTTTTTTTTTTAACCTGATATATATTGCGCGCTGTTAAAAATTAAATTTGGTTTCTTTTAATATGTGTATTTCATCCCCTGATGATTTATTTTTCACCTTTCTGAGCTTCTCTATCTAGAAATGTATACACTAGAAATTCTCGATAATTTCATCTATTCAGTTTATTGGCGTGCCTTACGCGCATAGCTTGGAAATCTATATTTCTAGTTAAGGGGTTTAGAAAATGGCCACTTATTCATTCTAGAGGAAGGCAGTATAATTTTTTTCTCAGTGTTGTGTCTGTTGTTTGGCTTCTACTGCGCTTAATGGATCATTATTGTTCATTACAGAGTTCTCTTTTTTTTTACCTTAAAATATTGTCCTAGAGTGAACCTTCTTTTCATCAGAGTCTAATTACACGGTCCTATTTCAATTTTCAACAGCTATTGTTATACAGAGGATTGGCGTCAGTGCTATTGTTGACCATGCTAATTGAATCAATATGGGAAATCTTGTTGCTTTGTTTGGCGTGTGTATGTCTCTTTGGTGAATTGTTTGACTAACTATTCTTCGTTCTCATTCTTTGCTTCTACTATCAAAAGGATTATATATATATATATATATATATATATATATATATATACATTAACTCTAATACGGTTTTACCTTTTAAACTTGTAATTATACGCAATTAACTTTGTTGATTGCGTGTTTGTTAATTAAGTTAACTTTTGCTTTTTTTTTTTTTTTTTTTTTTTTTTTTGTACGCAAATGTGTCATCCTTTACAAGCGATCAATGAATAATAAATAAATCTTCCTAATGATTTTACAGAAATAATAAAGAAAAATTACAACGTCTTACCTCAACTCCCCATAACACAAATTTATGCGAAAAATCGGGGTTTATAATTGACGTACTAAGAAAATCTAAAATTTTGCTTAAACTACATCGCGAACGTTGTGATTCACCTATTGTATAGAACTAGTGCGACGTTAACTAATGATAATGTAATCAACTAACAAAATAACACAGAAGCTGACTAAACTATAATTGTTTTTTAATTTGCAATATTAAAACCTCAAAAAAAGAAAAAAAAAATACGTTAAAAAGTCTAAAATTCTTAATACTTTTATAGCAATGGAGAATTAAATAGTGTCTGTCATGTTACAGAAGAATAAATAAATGTTTTGCGAATTTAGGATTTTATTCACTAAGTTCTAAAAATTAAAGATTTTTAGACTCCTCACATTTACAAATTAAAGACAAAGTACTAGAAAGATAGAAAAACTTCCATACGAGAATAATATGTGCATTTTTATAGGAATACCATTCACATTAAAATCATATTCAGAGAGATTACTATCTTTGTTTTTCGTTTATGTTTTTCATGGGAAACAAAAATGTTCTGAGAAAGACAGATTTCGCTTTCGTAGAAACTTTAGGACGATTTTTCACATTTCAAAAGAAATGAAGGGAGCATTTCATTTTAAACTAGTTTCAGAAAAAGCTTATAAATAATTCATCTTTCTCTTTCTCAGAAAAGGACTTTCAATTATTCATGCAAACAAATATGTATTGCGCTTTTGAAGTGGGATTTGCATTTTCGTTACAAATACAAAACAGGCAAATAATAAAGACATGTAATATTGATCGACGTATTTTAACTTTTTTCTTGTCCAATTCAATATTGATTTATGTTAAAACAAATTTGTATTAGTTTTATGTATTTTGTCTTCATATTTGATACTGTATTGACAGACATTGCCATTTTTGCCTAATGTATTTTAAGAAACTGTCCATTTCACAGTCCTTAACAATATGACACCATTATGATTTGTAATAAGATATACGACGAATTTAGTTCAGTTATAGTCTTTGAAAATAATTACCGCATTAATTTAGTTAAATTTTGTATTTTGGAAAATATTTTATATAATAGTAATGAATATTCTTTACAAAATAAAAGAATTTCTGTGGTGTGGGAAATTGTTGTTCTAGTGCTTTTGCAAATACACTTTTATAAGAAAATATTAGGCAGTTCTGATGTTATATTCTTTAGCTATATTGATCATTTTAAAGCGTTTAATTACAATAATTTCTTAGAGGTTGCTACTAATATAGGGATTTAGTTGTAAAACACACTAGAAATGAAGGCACGTATATATTTTTTTTTTAGATTTAAGAATTAAGTTAGTTAAGAACTCTTGGATTATTAATCTGAAATGTTATAAGCTTAACTAATTGGTTATCGTGTATTACTATAAAAGTTCTGAAAAATATTTTGTTTTCGCAAATTGCCAAAATTCCAAAATTTACAACAATTGCGATAGTCTCAAAGTTGCATTATACAATTTTTCTAAAACCGCGAGGTCGAACGGTTGTCCTTCTTATGTTTCCATTGCTATCAATAAATTATAAAACTATGTAAATGTTTTTTATATTAGATGTCTTTGTGTTTATTTATCGTTTATTTATTTTTTTTCGATTACAGTAAGAGATTTTTACAATCTACAAGAATTGCATTTATATTTCTATATGTTGATGCGTAATTTTATTCATTTTTCCTTTGTATTTAATCAATTCTTTATTCGTAATTTTGAGCTTCAGTGGATAAGGTTTTTTTTTTTCTATGTAAGATGTAGATGAACAAGATACTTTTAGCTTTTGCTAGTATCTCGAAAAAACTCACTACTTTTTCCATCCTGCATTTCAGGGTCTCCCTGATAACCTCAATGTGTTTTGGGTTAATTACATTTCTGGTTTTATTTTTATATTTACGTTTATATTTACTTAATTTTCACACACACGCACCCACCCACCCACCCACACACCCACACACACACACACACACACATATATATATATATACATATACTAGCACGCGTTGCTGTGACTAAGTTATACGTTGAATTATACGGCTGTAAACTATTTAGTACAGTCAAATTATTATTTACGAACAAAGACGAAAACGTTGTAGCCGTTGTAAAAACCCACAGGGTTGAGATTTGAAACTTAGGTCAAAATTTGGAAGCGATTGATAAAAATTTTCGTAGTGTTGATATTAAGCACAAATTAATTTTATTGTAGGGTCCTATAAATTTTAATGGAGAAGTGATATATATTATTTCTAATGCTACTTTGGATAAAATTGCTAAAATGACTAATATATAAATTAAATTCTATTAAAATTCTATTAAAATAAAAGTATAAAAGAAACAGAGACGATTTTAAAATCAATTTTTATGGAGGAGTGAAATATAATATATGCTATAATGGATAATTTTACTATAAAATGACCTCATCATTTTAAATATTTTAAAGAGGACAACAGCTGTAGTTATAAAAAGGAAAACAATAAGGCTAAACCAGAAAAATAAGTAAATTTGATAAATATTTTAAAACTTTAAAATTGGAAATCTTATGAAATATTGGACATTTAAAGTAAATACATGTATCATTTTAAATAGAAAAAGATTATGGAAAAGTTTAGTGTATTTTAACGAAGTGATGAGAAGTTTTTGAGTATGTTAAAATTTTAATAGTAAATTCAAGTTAATAAAGATGGGAGACATTGAGGATTAAGATAAGAATAATTATAAGATTTAAAAAAAAAAAAAAAAAAAAAAAAAAAAAAAATTATACAGACACGACATTATTTCATTATTTAAAACATGAAAATCTGACATTGACAGATTTTAATTTAGTGTCAGTGGCCTACTGCTAAACTTGTTAATATCGAAAAATTCTTCTTTAGTTAATTCGTGACAATCTAAATTCCATGATAAAGTTTTCATTAAATCAAACCAATGTGTTTCAGCTGCAGATACTGTAACAAATAACGTTGGAAGTCCAAACTGTCTTATAGCCGCAAAACAACATTTTTTCTCTTTTTCCCAATGAGGGGGAGGTGTGCCTTGGGGGGACTCATGTCAAAGTTGTACCTTGGGGGGGACTCATGTCAAAGTTGGGCCTTGGGGGGACTCATGTCAAGGTTGGGCCTGGGGGGGACTCATGTCAAAGTTGGGCCTGGGTGGGGACTCATGTCAAAGTTGGGCCTGGGGGGGACTCATGTCAAAGTTGGGCCTGGGGGGGACTCATGTCAAAGTTGGGCCTTGGGGGGACTTCATTAAATAAATCCCCATTCAATAAACCGACTGAAATAGGCCCTTAGCACTATTAAGAGTGACGTATAAAAATTCGACAACGCTGTACCGACTGAAATAGGGGTACCTTGGGGGGGACTCATGTCAAAGTTGGGCCTTGGGGGGACTTCATTCAATAAATCCCCATTCAATAAACCGACTGAAATAGGCCCTTAGCACTATTAAGAGTGACGTATAAAAATTCGACAACGCTGTACCGACTGAAATAGGGGTACCTTGGGGGGGACTCATGTCAAAGTTGGGCCTTGGGGGGACTTCATTCAATAAATCCCCATTCAATAAACCGACTGAAATAGGCCCTTAGCACTAATTAAGAGTGCATTATAAAAATTCGACAACTGTACCGACTGAAATAGGCCTCTAGCACTAAAAAAAAAAAAAAAAAAAAAAAAACTTATTATATACCATGCTTTTAAATTTTAATATACTAATAATATACTAATTAAAAGGAAAATGATAAATATTCTATCATAGTTTGAAGTCAAATTTGTTTTCAAATGTCTAAATAAAATATCTGATGTAAGATACTAATATTTTGCAGCGGAATAGATTTCATTTTTGTCATCCTTGGCGAAAAAAAAAAGAATATCGCCAAATTATCTGGCGAAAATATTTAATTCCTTTCAAAAATCATGGCTATTTTAACAAACTCTTTTAATATAAGTTTAACAACTTATATTAAAAGAGTAATGGATAATATGAAACAATATTTCGTACAATACATATTACATGCCATACATACGTACAATGAATAATACATATTAAATTTCGTACAATGCATACATCTGGCATGTATATTTTCGTGTTACGCTTTTGATCGCCAAATAATAATAATAATAATAATAAAAACCAAGGGCGACAGAGTTTTGAAATTTAAAATTAAAATTTTGTCAATTTGACAGCAAAATAATTCAATCTAACACCCGCGATAACTAATACATATCTATACCCAAATATAAGGATTAAAATCGGGAAATAAATTTCCTCGATTTTTAATAATTTCTTACAAAAAATCCAGTGGGCAATTAACATAGGAAATCTTTTTCTTGGCTGCACAGACGGTCAGTGAGTCACATTTCGCTTGCGTATAGAACTCATAGATATAGTATAGCATATATAGAATAGAGTGATCATTGGGGAGAAAAAAGTTATTCCTTTTCATTTGGGAAAAGACGACGTTTTTACCAAAATATGGCCGTCTTTCCCCGAGTGAATACACACGGGAATACATACTAATATTTTAGCAAATAAAATTTATGAATAATTTATTTGCTAAAGGGGAATGGAAGACTCCAGATACAGTTTCAAATTCATATTTCTTTCTTTTTTTTTTTTTTTTTTTCAATACCACTTAATGGCTGTTTCCAAAGCTTTTTTTTTTTTTTTTTCGGCATCAAAAATCTTTGTACGATAACATGGGGATGAGAGATCTATATATGTTAATATATCTATGATAGAACTACATTAGCACTTTATCAATGTGTATAAAATCTTTAAATTGATTATGACGTCAATTTTCGTGAGATGCATAATTTAACTTTTTATAATTTTTTAACGTTCACGTTTGATTAAATGTATTAATTTTTATGTCGAAAGAAAATGAACTCGTATTTTTTTTTTTTTGGCAACAATTAAATTAATGGAACTTACAGATATTTTGGAGCAACTTTAATAAAGGTCTATAATTAACAAATAATTGCAATAAAACAATATTGTGACAATAAATTGAGATAAAAACTATCCTATCTCTCAAGTTGGACCAAACTGCACACAGTGTGCAAAATTTCATTAAAATCGGTTCCTTAGTTTAGGAGTTTACCCCGGACAAACATCGTGACACGTAATTTATATATATATACAGATATAAACAAAATAATCAAAACCAGATGAAAATTTAATCCCAAAACACATGAGGGCCTCCATCAGGGGAGCTCACCCATGTAGGGAAAGGAAAATGAGAAGTTTCTGACGAAACGCTGGTATTAACCAAAAAACACGTTTCTAGCCCTCAACTTCTCACAGATGGGAGCACGAACATACAGCAAACGAATTTTAATTAATACATAGCATAAAAAGCAATGAAATTCAGAAATAAAGCACAAAATATAATACATCAAATATAAAATTCAAGAAATTAAACAAAACAAGGATATATAAATACATACTTGGACAAACTGGAATAGTCAGAAAATGGAAGATTGAAAACCACCCCCTATTATAAACATAGAACCCTTTTCAACTAGAATATTTCTTCATTTTTATATTTGATTTCCCTGTTCGATAATTTTATGACCATAAATTTAATTTGAGGAATGAAAATTAATTCCTTTAACATCTTAAAAAAATAAATAAATAAATAAAAATAAAGTTTAAAAAATAGCATTAATAAAATATAAAAAAAAAAGATATTTAATGCATAATTTCAGTGGCAAATCCCCCCAAACTGTTTCCCTTGTCGCAGATGTCCATGTTTTAGAATTTTTTAACTCTGTAGCCCCTCAGAAGATATTTGGTTGGTTGGTTGGTTGGGTTTAACGTCGCACTAGTGCTGCGCAGATGGGCAATTGGCGACGGTCTGGGACACACCCCTAGAGGTGGTCCGGAGACATGCCATCACAATTTTGATCCTCCGCGGAAGGGATGGCTCTCCTGTATCGGTGACCCCCAGAGGTATAATTTTTGATGGGAACATGGAGGACATTGCGGCCACGACAGATTTTACGTGCACCAGCCACCATTAGTGTACACGACGGTCTTTGGCCGGCTCGAGTACCGAACCCGCAATCTTCAAATTACGAGGCCGGCGCTCTACCGACTGGGCTACCGCGGCCCCAGAAGATATTTAACGGTTAAAATAAGCATCTCCACTCGTAAAAATCAAATTTATAGCCATAAAATCACATAAAAAGGTTAAAATAGGGGGCCATTCCTAAAAAACGTTGGGTGATAGGGCAAGGGAAAAATGGGAATCATATTCGGATTCTGGAGGTCATTTTACATAAGAATATGCTGAAATGGTGTCAGAGACAATTTTCATGCCGAGCAGTGTTATTCGTCTGTTTATTTTTCGTTCTCCTTCTTACTGTTATAATTATATACTAGCAGGCTTTGCCCGCTTCGCTGGCCACTAAATTTAAAGGAAACTCGTTTCTATATAGCTTTATAAAAATAAAATAAAATAAATTACTGAAATTGTTCAAAAGCTCGCTCCAGTTCCCTGCTGCATTCAGCATCGATTTGGTCAACAACTGCAACTCGGGCGCTTGTCCCTATTACCTGCGACAATAGTTTACCAATGAGCTTCCATTTAGGTGCTTATTATATAACAGTTTCGAAATAGATAGTATCGAAAAAATTGGAGTTTCCCTTTTATATTTGAATCCCAGTTACATGTGAACAACACTATACGTGTTGTTCACATGTAACTCGGACTGGACTCAAACGTAACTGGGTTTAGACAACATAATATTTGCTTTTACGTTATTTCATATGTTTTTTTTTTTTTTGTTGTTGTTGTTGTTTATCCAATCAACCATTAAATGACAGCAATTTCACGCCAAATATTACAATATGCTGTGACCGGCTACGTCTGTCGCATGAGACAATTAATTTTTTGTGTTTATATATAATTCATGGGTTGTAAACCTGATAGTACAGCCTTAATATAGTTCTCTTTGGCGGCTTTTGAATTTTTGTCACCATTTTAGATTTAATCCCTCGTAACAATAAGAATTAATACCTTGTAACAATATGCTATGAGCGCTATTTCTGCCATATTTTAGACAGCAAAACTTTTAATGGTCATATATATTTCCCATTAAACATATTTTAATTTTAATTTATTTATTTAAATATTAATTTGAATTAATCAAATATTTCTGTTCGACAGCGTGCAAGTGCAGTCACACACAGAGGCTCATTTATTTGTATGATAGATTAACGTAGTGATTATTATATAAAAAAATAAATAAATAGGTAAACATTATCGTGTTACACAACTTTATTATGTCGCTCCATTGGCGGCTTTTGAATTTTTGTCGCCATATTAGCGATGGATTTTTTTTTTTTTTTTTTTTTTTTTGTATGAAAAGGGGAAGACTATTTTGCTAATAATTTTATCAGGCTCTTTTTTGTTTATACATAAGAATCCTTTATATTCTGCTTATATTTTTAATGCTTTTTAGGTTTAAAATAGTGCTTGTTGAAATAAATTTCCTATCTTTAAAACTGCATTTGTTCTGTAAATTTAGTGTAAAAATAAATCATTTTTGTTTTTAAGTATTTGATGCGCTACTTATATTAAACTGGCTGTTGCTATATTAAACTTCTTGTCGAAAAACATTCGGTGTACTTCAACACCAAAATTTAAAAAATCGCCCAGCAGGATCTGTTATTGAAGCTGATAAAATAAAAATATGGTTCATAGAGTTTAAATAATCTATTTAAAAAAAATTTTAAAACCCAAATTATTAATCTATCGTATCACATACATAGATGTAGTAATAATATATTGATTGATCATGGGGGACAAAAAAGTGATTCCTTTTCACTCGGGAAAAGACGGCGATTTTACCAAAATATGGCAGTCTTTCCCCGAGTGAATACACACGGGAATATGCACGAACGTTTTAGCAAATAAAATTCATGAATAATTTATTTACTAAAGGTGAATGAAAATCCCCAGATATAGTTTCAAATTCATTCTTCTTTTTTTTTTTTTTTTTTTTCCTTCAATACCACTTAATGGCTGATTCCAAAACTTTTTTTTCGGCATCAAAAATCTTTGCACGATAATATGGGGATGATAGATCTATATATATTATTATATCTATGATCACATAAATCTTTTCGAAAATATCCGAATTTTGCGTATTTATTTGTACAGTTTATTCAACTAGAATGTTGACAGATTTGGCGACAAACTGCTTTATCAATGTTAGCACGCTGAAATTTTGTCGTTGATGGGCCCACAATGAATGGGCCCATTGGAACAAAACTATAGGGAAAAAAACTGTCTCTTTTAAAATATGTTAACCATAGAATTCGCGGAAAAAATTTGGCGACTTCTGCATTACATTTTTTTTTCCTCATTGACTTTTCTGTGCATTTTTTAAAGTTATATATCACGGTTAAGAATTTTAGTGTTTAAAAAAGAAATCTGGTAATAGTAAAAAAATGTTTTCTAGATTAGCCTTTGAGATAAAAGCTCGTAGAAGAATTTAAGACCTCTTTAGCTAAAGCATTTAGAAATTAAATGGGGGGGGGGGGAACAAAATAAAAAGAAAATAAGATTTTTTTTTTTTTTTTTTTTTTTTTTCAGAATTGTGTACTAAAACTTTTATGGAAATAAATTGTAAAATTTTTAAATAAATAATTAATGGATTTACATGGATAAATTGATTAAATATCTGCATAAAATTGCGACTAGTTACTATTATATTATTTTTCTTTTAAATACGATTTAATAAAGACATCCGCAATGTTCCTTTTTTTTTTCTTTCTTTATTTTTTATTTCTTTCTTTATTTATTTGTAAGATGATAGGCCGTATTATTTCTTTATTTATTGAAAATTAGTTTAAAATATCTAAAATTAAGCTTTTAAAGTGAGAAACATTTATTTATTTATTTATTTATTTTTTTATATGTAACCACATTACATTAATCATGATTTTCTAAATTCCAATATAAATTCTTACAGAATTAATTCTACAGAATTCTTAGAGATTCTTACAGATTAAGGTTTATTTTATTTATTTTTTAAGATAAGAAACATGAATATAACACTTGAAATTCCATAATTAAAAGACTTAGGGATATAATTAGCATTAGTTAAATAATATTACACGCTGAGACATTTGAATTCAAATTTTAATTGTGTGTAGTGTTAGGTTTAAAGCCAGTTGACTAAAAGAGGGTCCTAGTCCTGAGTGATGTACTATCTGTAGAGACTCTTTCTAAGCGTTACATAGCCCTTATTTATGTGAGTTTTGGAGAAAACTATGGAAAACTCCAAATGCATATGTCGATGAAAGCGACTTGTTATCGAACTTGGCAGTTTCCATCTACCAGCTTCCAGATATTTAAATTTTGATATTCCATTGATCAGAACATTGTAGAATTTTGTAATTGTAGTTATAAAACTTTAGTTTTTGAGATAATTTTATGCAATTTTTTTCATAGTGTTGAATTTAAGATTCGCCATCATAAAAAAAAAAAAAAAAAAAAAAAAAAAAAAAAAAACGAATTTTCGTTTTACATCACATTTTAATAATGTTTGTTTTCATGTTTGAATAATGAATAGTATTAATGTTAAATTACGCATCGTACGATGGATCGGGCCCCACTGTATATATATATATATATATATATATATATATATACACATATATGTGTGCGTATATAACACACATATTTTGATGCATACAGAGGTAAAAAAAAAAAAAAAAAAAAAAAAAAAGTTTGTTTTGGGTATTTAATCTTACTAAAAGTAAATAATAACTTCACTTCAAAAAAATAAATAAACTATACTTTTCTAAAGAAAAATTAGTAAATATTTCATATTTTTTAAGCTACTTTTAGATATTTCAGTAAATTTTTAAACTATTATATAAGAAACAACCGAAAAGTTTTAAGGTCGAGTTAATGCTTCGATTTCACCTGAAAATCGTGATTTTATTCCCCCGACACAACAAAATGATACAAAATATTTGCAGAAGAAAAAAACAGGTTTCTTTTCTTAGAGTGCCAAAACTTTTTTTTTCGTATGTGTGTTATTTATTTTGTCCCGAGGCATCATAAAAGTAAATTTTTTTTGCAATAAAGCTATCTTATATTGCCAAAGATTATTTTTCTTTTTTTAAGATTTAAAAAAAAAAAATGAAATGTGAAAAGTTTACTTTTTTTCCCCATCAAAGGTAAAAAATATTAGTGTAAATGTAAATTGAATATTTAAATGTTAATAGAGTGAAGAAATAATTCATAGTGAGTTAGGTAAGATTAAATTTAGAAATACGATACTATTAATATAAAGTAATGTGAAGGACAAGGATTATGGCAATTCAAATTTATGCCATTTGGAGGATTCAATGCACATGCAACTTTCGAACTCCTGAAGGAGACAGTGTTAAAAGGACTTTCTTATGATGCCTGTCTTGTGTACCTTGACGATATTATCTATGTGACTCGTACTTTTCAAGATCATTTAAGAAACATCCATAAGCAGCTGGAAAAATTCAGTCTGCTTAACCTCGAATTAAATCTCAGCAAGTGCAATTTATTCCGTCGTAAAGGGAGTTATCTCAACCATATCATCTCTGCTGAAAATGTCATAACTGATGTCATTTATTATGTGAATCCAAATATAAATCTAATTACCTTTTCAGTTTACCTTACACTGATAAGTTGTCTGATATCTAGTACAAACTGTCTTCGAAATGTCCAACTCTGGCCTAAGACAAAGAATCTCCTGTAGGTATTTTCCTGAAAATATCCCTAGTGCAACCTTGTTTATGCTCTACCATACCTACAAATTCAAGCAATAAGTTATCTTGTCTCCCCGGCTTTCTCTATTGAGCTCCTGGCTACACAATTTAAGATGTCTTCTCTGTAACAACTATAACCGCCAATGATCCTGTGATTTATAAAAGGCTGTCTCGTTTGTTTTATAAATGAAAATTAAGGGAGAGTTGTCTAAAACTGGGACGGCGGGTCAAATGAGGACGTTCAGTTTCTCATTGATTAGTGCTGCCTTCTTTGAATACAAGAGCCTACGATAATTCTAATTCGGCTATATGCAAGTTTGAATCTAGTTGTTGACATATTTAACTGGTTCTGTTATTTTCTAGAAAGTTTTCAATTTTTTGCGATTTTCATTTCGATTTTGGCCGTACACTGTATTGGATTTTATCAAGTGACCGTTGAACGTTCGATTTTGGTAAGTACGTTATGGATTCGTATAGATTTAATTTGAATTTTCACATATTGTTTTATAGTTTTGTCTGGCATATGTCATGGTCGGCTCAAACGGGGACATTGACGGTAGTCCAAAACGGGGTCGTCCCCATTTTGGACACCATGGAAGAAGGATAAATTTGTAATTGTTTTTTCGTTTTGAAGTGTTTTAAATGAGTGCAAGCGCTTATTTATGTGTGTAATACGCATGTGGAGAGGACGAATAAGAGTCAAGAAAATGTCTCATACATCACCCTGGATGCTACGTGACAATTTACTAGGTCGGAAAACTTTTCGGAACTGCATTTTCAAGAGCAGCTACTGTACAAAATGCTATGAATGGATTTGAAAAAAAAAAAAAAAAAAAAAAAAAAAACAAGCATGTATCCTTTTAACAGATATGTGTTCCCTGAACATTTATTTGCTCCTTCAAAAACAACTGAAAAACCTGCTTACAACACTTTAGAGCCTCAGTTAGCATCAAGGTGTGAAAACGTCACATCCTAACCTTCCACTTCATCATTTGTTATATCTCCAGATATAGAATCCCAGAAATGTTCAGCTTTTAACTCTTCGCCTAATGCCTCTACCACAAGAAACTGAACGTTAGCAAAAAAAAAAAAAAAAAAAGTGAATGACATGAGGAGAGGTAAAACTGTCATACTCACTTCATCACCTTACAAAGCAGAATTGAAAGCTGTAGAACAGGAGAAAAATGCAAAGCAGAAAACACAGAAAAGGAAATTGTTCAAGAAACCCACCGAACCTAATCCTAGATATCCAAAAGCTAAAAAAGAGAAGAAAAAAAAAATTCAAGACCCAAAATAATCATCTGATGAGGAACAGACTAGCGAGGATGCTTGCATTTTTTGTAATGAACTTTACATTGACTCGAAAGACAAAGAGGGGTAGATTTAATGTATGTAGCAGCTGTCGAAGTTGGGCACATGAAGTCTGTTCAAGTGAAAAGCGATGGTAACTTCTTATGTGACGTCTGTGTTTGATTATTTTTTGTGTCCTTCTAGTAACTGTTGAAAAAGACAACAAAATACTTTATCTGCATCTTGATTTCGCATTAACATCACCTTTTCGTTGTAATACAAGTTTTTCTAATAAAATTTCGCATTAGGACTTGAATTTACGTTATTTCTTATGAGTACCCCATTTTACCCAACCGGTTGTCCAAAACGGGGACTTTGCACATTTTTCAGAAAAGTGTGTTTTCTGCCTATACTAATGATATTTTTTAAAAATAAAATTTGCCATCTGATAGTCCAAGACATGTTCTAATCAGGAAATGCTTTGCCGAATTTTTCTTATTTATAGGTTTTTTTTGCGGACAGAGATATGTTAACGTCCCCGTTTTGGAAAACTTTCCCCTATACCTGATGATGCCTTGAATTAATGGCGAAATGCTTAGTATTATGTATAATATGACTTTAATAAAAATTACACATTAAAAATTTTATAACGTGTTTTAAAAGTGTTGTCCAAATTTTTAATAAGTTTGTAATTAGAATTATAGCACGTGGACATTATATGAAATCTCAACTTTTAGAGATTCTAGTTTTAATCTCCAAATTTAGTTTGGTCTGAGTAGCTGCTCCGCAGCAAGTCTCTATTCATTCCCTGACTCTTTATTCTTAAGTTATTCCATTGTTAAAAGCACGGAAGTCTTGGACTCCGTTGATTGTGTGGGCCGGTTATTGCATTGAGCAGGAGGGCAGGTTGCAAACAACTCATCCTTCTTCACAATCTTTATTTTATCATTTATATAGGGGACTCTCACGGGAATAATGCAGTTTAAAAGATCATCCAGAGATGAAGCAACCAGAACTCCTCTCAGGCTAATTTCTGGATTCGGGTATTCAATCAGTTCATAACGGATGTATTGTTGTTTAGGAAGTGCCTCAGAAACTCTGTGTCGAGGGATGGAAATTTCGGGTTTGGCTGTTATCTGACAAATTGATTGAATGTCTGGATTTTCAATGTTAAACACAGCTATGTCTTCTGAACTTGAATGCAGTTCCTTATTCTTAAAATCCAATTTAAAGTTATACTTTCTCCGGAAACCAAGTTGAAGTATTAGAAGATCACTTATATCTGCCACGTATGCCATATGATGGTAATTGACATTTCCAAAGGTGATGGTCAAGTTCATTTTTTTTATAGATTTTGATTTCATCATCGGTCACAGTCTGGAATTTAACGCAGGGCGGCGTCAAGAAGATATTTTCTTTAAGTTCTTGAGCTACATCCGTTCTAACGATGGTTACGTTGGCTCCAATATCAAACGATCATGCTACAGGAAGTATTATTAACTCGTCCATAAACATAAAGTCAATTGTCGCCGCCACTTATCGAATAAACATTAAATACTGCTAAGTGGGACTCTTTAATTTCCGGCAACCTCTGCCCAGCGAGATGGCCTTCTCTTAGATTCTCTCCAGTGATCGCGAAGCCAGGTTATTTTCGTTAGGTTGTCGTATGGGGCAGTTTCTCTTCAAGTGCCCATTTCTTCCCCCATCCCTAGCACTTTATCTTAGGATTCTTTACTTCTTTATTACCTTTCAGACTGCGCAAACACCTTCTGATGTCTGACAGATTTTTCTTGATTTCTTTGAGATCAGCTTGTGAATCATCTATAGACACTACTCTCGTGGTGTGGCGGTCTTTACGGGATGCTTGTTGGGCTGCCTCAATCCTGAGTGCATACGCCAAAGCTGACCCGATGTCCTTTACATTGGCGAGTGCTTTTAGAGTCTTTGAATCTCACACGGCATCGATGAGGTATTGGAGGGTCAAATCATCTCGAGTTTCAGCGTGGCAATCGGAGAAAGCTAGGTGTGATAGTCCCTGATTATCCGTTGCTCCGATTCTCTTGTTAACTTTCACCCACTTCTTTGTAACGGGACTTTAACTGGAGATGACTGTATTTCTTAGAACATTTTTCTCCAAAACGCAGCTCTAGCGCTCTTTTTAGGACCTCAAAATCATATCGCTGTATGATAGTGATGACTTCTGATTCTGTCAGAGTCTTATTTTGACTGAATTTCCAGTATGTCGGCTGCGCCATCCCGTAATGCTGCTGCTAATTCCTCTGTCTTCTCAGTAGAGTAACAGCCTCTAGCTCTTCAACTACCCCAGTAGCACAACAATACTGGCCAATGATGGCCCATTATTGGTCGACAACAGCCCATCTTTGGCCAACATTGGCAAGTGTTGGCTAATAATGGGCCAGTATTGACCAATACTATTGTGCTACTGGGGTACGATGAAAAGCTGTGTCTTATATATTTGCCAAGATGATCCGCCATAGTAGGTGGATAGCTTTATTAATTCTTGATTCCGTATTCTTTTATCTCTCTTTTCATCTTCCTGGGGCATGGATGGTAGCTTTACTTCCACTTTTCTCTCAAGATCTTTTTCTATTCTCTTTAATTTACTTTCTATCTCTGAAAACCTTCCTTTCATCTGTTGATCAAAATTTCTTTTACTTTCTCCTCGAAACTCTGTTCTATCTTCATAACATTTTCCTCTGTCTACATAACTTTAGCTTCCGTTCCATCAATTCTACTTTCCAAACTGATAATTTACTCTCTATCACTTTTTTCACGGTTACCAGTTGTCCCTTACTGATGAAAGTTCTTTCTTCATTTCGTCTTGATTTAATTCATCTTTTTCTTGATTATACTTTATTTCTTCACTCAAACTGTCTTTCATTTCTCCGGTCAATACCGCTTCCATCTTTGCCTGTCCTGTTTTCATTTCATTCATCTTGTCGGCTAATCCTTCTAGAAGTTACGATATTTCTTGCTCCATACCTCTAGTTATCAACATTCACCCATATTCTGTATATCGATAGTAAGGATTTTTTCACCAAGGTTGCCAAAAAGATCGACAATGAGCAAAAATGTCGCCGAATTTTTGCGCCAAGGCCATTACTTGCCTTGGTGGTGTTTATAATGTGTTTTCAACGAGAGATATGATCTATTTTAATGCGAAAACAAACTGGAAATGCAGAAAATTAGCATTTTATAACCTGACTAAACCTCTTTGAATGCATTTACATAAAAATAACTACAGTTATTTACAACTTCGTAACAGTATCAATGGACGAACCCTCGAAAGTCTTGCAAACAAAGGGTAAAATTTTATTTACTGTATGTCAATACATTGTTTTAATTGTAATGTATGATATTCTCTTAAACTATCATTCTTTCTTTTTTTTTTTTCAAACCATGGAAACCATTGATAAAATGTTACTTTCTTTATTCCAATGCATTGTTTTAGATATTACATCATTTTTAGCGTCAGTTTCGAGAAATTTGGGATTTTATTAATAAGAAGATTCAGTCAAAATGCACCCATAATTATTTCTATACATCGTTTTAGCAATGACATTATTTTCAGAGTTAGTTTCGGGATACTTAGGATTTTATTATTAAGAAGATGATTACTTTTAATAATAATAATAAGAAAAAAAAAACTTTAGAATTTCTAATTTAATCATTTTTAAAGCATATTTTTCTTAAACATTAATGTAAAATAAATAAAATCTTCAGCACATGAACTTTTTTAAATTCCTTTTGAATATATCTATGATTTTATGAAAATAATCTTTTTGTTTCAAAATCAATTTTTTTTTTTTTTTAAATATATTATTTTATTTTATTTATTTTATTATTTTTTTTAATACATTAAAAAGAAAAAAAAAAAAAGATAAATGATATGAAGAATGTAAACAATAGATTACATTCACTAAGCATGATGTTGTTAATGGAATCAGAAATTATGGTTTCTTTATCAAAATCCAGCGTTTTTTGTTTTGCGCTAAAAAATGATAATTTTAAAAGTGAATAAATAATGAAAATGATTTTGGAATTAATATATCGTTGTATAAATTATTTCATTCATTCTTTTTATTTTTATTAGTTACAAGATTAAATATTTATATTCCAGGAAAAGGAAGAATATTTTAAACTTTCTGTCCCAGTCTTTGAGTAATAAAATATTTCTTATGCCTTGGATTATATTTTTTGAATAAATACGTATATCATAATGCATTTAATTTTTTAATGATTTTTTCGGACAGAAATTTCTAAAGATTTTTATACTACTTTGAATAGAAAAAGTTTTATGTTAAATCTAAATATTATATAACAGTATCGAAACATACTAAAAAAATATTAAAGATTCATTAACAAATTAAAAAAATATATATATATATATATATATTAAAAATTTAAAACGGATGGTGCTGAATTTTTTTATTTATATAAATACATTAAATTCATTAAATTTATTTATTTCTCAAAATTTGAGCAATATACAGATATTACTTTTCATACTAAGCTGCCCTGTATTTAAAATTTAATGAAGAATACGATAAATGCTGTTGAATTTATCTCTGGAAATTATTGAACAGCTACAAAAGACGAGCTTAAAATTTAATCCAATATTATTCATTAAAATGTTTAAGATTTATTATCTCTTAAGATATAATTCAATTTAGATATAATTCTATGAGTATTTAATTTTTAAATTAATTTATGCTAGTTTAAGATTCCCTTGTTTAAAGTAAATCTATTATTTTACAGTTATTAATTTGTTATTACATATAGTTTGTTTTATTATAATCATTGCATAATAGGGTGGGTATATGGCTTAAAGTAATTTTTTTTTTTTTTTTTTTTTTTTTGTAGATTTTTTAATACACTAAGTCGAGCATTTGCAATGTACAAGACTAAATACACGACAAATTATATGAAAAGTAAACATCCGGTTTAGTGTTGGAAACGGACGATTTCTTTAAATAATAAGGGCTCCAAAGAAAAGCTCAGATATCAATTAAAAATACTTTTAAGAAATGATTGATAATTTTATAAAGATATATTCCAAAGTAAAACTGCTGTTCTACAATTAAAACTTACAAATAAATGTGATTTAAAACGTAATAAATAATATAACTCAATATTTTTTTAAGAGATTCGTCAAAAACAATAAATAAATTAGAACGTTACATTTTCATTTCCATTGATTTCCTTTTTCTAAATTTACGCATAATATTAATTTAGGGAGCAAAAAAAAAAAAAAAAAAAAAAAGATTTAGTTTTGTTTGTAGATAAAAATGTTTTAGAATGTTTGATTAAATAAAAGTGATACTGAAATAAACAAAATATTCATATACATATTATTATTCATATACATTAACAAAATATTCATTATACATAATATTTATAATGAGAGGAATGTATTCTTTAACTACATTTCTTGCGACCATGGAAGCCTCTGCGCAAGTGCGGATTGAACGAGTCCAGTGTTAAAATAGGGGTGACTGAGAGAAAACAAGCGATAAGGGAACACCGAATAACTGGATGTTTGCCAAATAACTATCTCTCGGCCAATTTTGCATCCCTCTAAACTTTTGGACTCGGCCTCACTGCTAGTCGTAGGAATCGTGATCGCACGATCGCACTATATATCAAATTATTAAGAATAATAATAATAAAAAAAAACATAATGGCATCGCATTAATCAAAATACCTAAAAAATATATAAACAAATAAATCCCCTCTCTCTTTGTGTCATTCCTACTAAATAGTTATTAGTGGATTAATCCCTATTGACAGTTTGTCAATTCTGCCCGCTATACGTAGTTAAGAAATATTTCAGGGATTTTTCTTAAAATGAATGATCAAAGTGTTGTTTGTGACATTTCTTCCAACAAAATAAAAATAAAATATTTTTTAAAGCAGGTCTCACACCAAAGTATCAAGCGATATTTGTGCAACAAAAGAAACGAAACTTAAAATTGCCGCTAATATTTATATGCGGCTGGGACTTGCATACTGGAAGTACATTTGTCATATCTTAAAAGGAATCTCCCTTTTGACTCTATCGTGTATTCCCAATCGCGTTTGTTTAATTTTTCACGCCATTTTTTTTTTCTCCTACACCAAGGAAAAGTCCAAAAACAAGAGTTTCCTTCTGACAGCTCAGTATTGTTCAGACCGGTTTGAGAAATTGTCCACAGAAAAGTGCTTGTCACGAAGGGTAGAACATGGTAAAAGTTGGCCGAAATCCTTAAAGTTTTCCTCTGAACAGACAGGGCAGACAGCAGAAGGGGAAGGACCAATGCGGTGCAGGTGACCCCACAAAAAGTCATGAAAGTCATGTGAAGTTATGTGTCTAAAATTGGCAGTGGCTACATATTTAGGGAAGTTGCTACACATGAGTCACATAATAGATCTTGATTACATTATTGAACCTATGCCTTATCTCACTACAAAGAATAAAGAATGGACAGGGGCAATATGAGCTGAGGCAAAGAGAGAAGCCAGCCTTAAGCTGCTATCAGACCAGGCAATTTTTCGAACAAACAACTTTTGGGACAATATTTGCCTCAGCTTTTTGGATGAGAAGAGATGAAAGGGTAGTAATTATTGCAGCAAATGTTGCTTGAAGAACTGGTTTATGATTTACTATTTATCGCTTTTTCTTGGCGCAAATAAAACGTTGGAACGCTGATTACTTCTAGCAAAGTTGAAGTTCTGCTTCATTTTATTTAATAATAATAAAAATGATTTTAGTGCTTATGAAATTAAATAAATGAAAATATCTTTTTTTACGTTTTGTGTTTATTTGATTGTCTGTAAATTAATAATATTGTCAATTTATTTGAAATAACATCAATATTCTGTTTAACAATTTCACTTCAAAATGAATTTAAAAAAAAAAAAAAAAAAAAAAAATCAATAAAATCAGTTAATAATTAAGAGTAATGAATATTTACTCCTTATTAATATCAGTTACAAAAAATTGCATGTAAATAAACATTTTTAAAAGGATACCTTTTTCATACAGCATTAAAAGGAATCTAATGGGTAGGACTTCGAGACAGTGAAAAAACCAATGTGTAGAACATTAAATCACATGACCCCACCCATTTATACACCCAGCCATTCAATTACTTTATTATTTATATAATATTAATTGGGAGAAAAAAAATGTGCTAAATAGATATTAATATAGAGGAATTTATTTTCTGAAAATATTTATACTTGCATATTTTTCACAAAACAAACAAAGTTAAAATATGAATTTCTTTTGGAGTTATAATAATTTATTTTTCTTTAATTTTTGCAAAAATGAAATTCAAGAAAAATCTGTCAAACTTCCAATAGGGCTGGTTTGAGAGAATACTTTTCAGAAATCATTAAGTATTCATAGCTGTTTTTCTTATTTTAATTTATCTACAAACGATAATTATTTAAAAATAATAATAATAATACACTTTTACTTAGTAATCAATTAAGCACTTTAATAAGTGTTTTTTATTGTTTAACTTTGAAAACATATAGAAACGTATTCGAGGTCACAGATTCATATATAGCAGATGGATACGAATATACACTGAACTTTTAAATATTTACATAAATTAGTCGCATCATTAATCAATAAAGAAAATACATGAAAAGCAAGTATTTAATTAATTTAAACATCCCACAGTGCCTATAATTTTCAATGCATTCAATTAAAAAATATTCCTTACTAAAAATTCCATTTTAACAGAGAGATGCTGTCTTTCGTTGTATTATTTATATCATTTTAAACAGAAAGCATGCCATAGTCAGTTTGAATAATATATATCATGTCGAAAAAATTCTGAAAATGCATTCGAATGGTAAAGGCGGCAGGTGAATAGATGCACAGACATAGAAAAATTCAAATTATGATTGCTCATAAAAAGATCGTTAGAAAGTGTTAAAAACATTTTATAAAAAAAAGAAAGTGCAATTGCAGCAATTTTTAATAATATCACTTATTGTATCAGAGTATCTTTGTAGGGAAATCTAAATCTTAATGTTAATTACGTTACATTATAAAAATATGACAATTTTTTGTGCAGATAAGAAGTAAATGTCAATTATATTGATTTGTTCAAAATAAAGGTATTAAAATGTGGCTTAGAGAAATAGCATTTATAAAACACAACGCTTTGGAATTCTTTCGACAGACTCTGTACACAAATCAGTGGGGGTACGTACTCCATTTTCAAGGGAACATTCTATACGGAACTTGAATAATTTATAATGGTTTCAAGAAATTCCATGACTACTTACAGTAGTTAAAGCGCGGAGAGAAAAAGAGACAGAGAAAAACCGAAGTCATAATCCGTTTTCAATTTCATTGAAAAGTGTTAAGAACACAAGAAAATAAAATAAAAAGTATTAATTAAAATTAAATTTTAGAAACTACTTTTAAAGTTGAGAATAATTCATTAAAAATTATAATTTTCAGCATTGATTTAACACATGGCCCAGAACATAGATATTGAAAGCCATAAGCATTATTTAGTAAATTAATATAAATATAATTTGTACGAATCTTTAAATGAAACAAAGTTGTAGATTAAGAAAAATGTTACTTCTTATTAAAAAAAAAAAAAAAAAAACTGAAAAATAATACTTTTGATTCAGGTTCCTTCAATTGACAATTAAGTAAAACCCTGAAACTACAATGCCATTACCAATGCGTTTCTTCTGCGCCCTATTTCCCATGTATGCGCTGATTACACTGCGCTAAAAAAAAAAAAAAAAAAAAAAAAATCGAGGTCTGACATCATTCTTGCTGATTCTTATCTAAACTGATCTCCTGAATCCGAATATGACTCCCATTTTGTCCTGTCACCCACTGCAACACAAAATTATAATGTTGAATAAATAACATTAATGATAGATTAAAAATATAAGAAATATAATCCCCCTCACCCTGAATTTTCCCCTTGCTGCAAATGTTCATGTTTTAGAATTTTCCAACTTTGTAACCTCTCAGAAGATATTTAAAAGTTAAAGTAATCCTCTCCCCCCCCCCTAAAAATCAAATTTATAACCATAAACGAAAAGTGATAAAAATAGGGGGGGCGTCTCTAAAAATCGGACAGGGCAAAACGAGCATCCTATCCGGAATCAGGAGGTCATTTTACATAAGAATTTGCTAAAATAGTGTTGAGGGCAATTTTCATGCAGAGCAGTGTTATCTAGTTTACTCTCGACACAGGTAATTTTTGATTTCGTCCTATGCCTAAATTAGAAAACTTACGTTGAAGTTTCACAGGTCAATCCCAAAAGTTCAGAATCCCGTGTTAAACTCCATTAGAAGATACGACCCTCGTATGGGCAGGGGACGAAAAAGTTCACTTGTCATTCTGTTCTGGGCATAGACCTTATATACTAGACCACGCATTCCCCCTCGTTATTTGACTGCATCATGAGCGAGCTTCCCCAGCAAAATTGTCACGTGATGTTGGCCTAGAGGAAGAGTGAAGAATGATCACTATGTTATTTTTCTGTAGGAACGAATTTTGTGTTTTTTAATACTTTTATTGTTCACGCACTTTTTATTTTAGCATTTAGATTTATACATGGATGGAAAGCTAAACTTCCATAGATTAATTACATAGAAAAAAAAATCATGATAAATCATTTTGCAAGCGAAAAAATTGCGTTTGAATTCTTACTTCAGTCAGAGAAGTATGAGATTATGCTTGCATACGGGAAAAAAAGAGAGAGAGGAATCACCCCTAGGTCAAGTTCACGTGACTTCCGAGACTCAGAGCAAAGGATGGAGGTATCAGATTACACCCTCATGTTGAAGACATTCGCTATAATGGTCAGTCCTAGTGATGGCGTGGTCTAGTATATAAGGTCTATGGTTCTCGGAGGATGGGTGTGTTCCAGTCTCCAAGCGTAGGAGGCGTGACCCTTCTGGCATCATTCAATATAGTATTCTAACTCCAAATTTATGTTCCCATAGACTGTATTATTATTCATCGACTTCTGGCTCCCACACCCGACGTCTGTAACCTACTGTTTCTTTTTTTTTCGTACAGTCAACCTTCTTGCCTGATACCTTACTAGAAGGAAATAGTCTAATTGCACTGCTCGGCATGAAAATTGTCCCCACCACCATTTTTGCAAATTCTTATGCAAAATGACCTCCTGATTTCGAATATGACGAACATTTTGCCCTATCCACCACCGTTTTTTAGGGACAGCCACCTATTTTCACCACTTTTCGGTGATTTTATGGCTATAAATTTGATTTTTAGGGGAAGAGAGGATTATTTTAGCTGCTAAATATTTTCTGAGGGGCTATAGAGTTGGGAAATTCTACAACATGAACGTTTGTGGCAAGGAAAACAGTATGGGAGGGATTTGCCACCGAAATTATGCATTAAATATCTTTTTTAAACATGTTATTAATGCTATTTTTTAAACTTTATTTATTTATTTACTTTTAGGTGTTAAATAAATTATTTTTCATTCCTTAAATCAAATTCATGGTCATAAAATTACCGGACAGTGATAAACGTTGAGAGAAGGGGTGGTGTGTCTAGAAAACGTTGGGTGACTGGGCAAAATGGGAGTCTTATTCGGATTCAGGAAGTCTTTTTACATAAGAATGAGCAAGAATGTTATCAGAGGTCGATTTTTTTTTCTTTTTGTAGCGCAGTGTTATTGTTGAGAAAGAGCACTAGTGATTGACGCTTTTAGAGCAATCTCTGATGTTTTTAATATTCTAGTCATCAGAAAATATTTTTAGAAATCTTAAGTTAGTACATATGGTATAAAAGACATTCAGAGCCACATATATGTGAAAATATTGATAACAATTATTTTATTTATTTATTTATTTTTATTTTTTTTATTTTTAATGATTTTTTATTTGACATCCACTCAATGTTCCAGTAATTGACACTGCTAGTTTTTCATTTTTTCAGTAATTGGCACCCTATGTTCGTGTTTGACACTGCTAGTTATTCATTTTATCAGTTATTAGCACCCTATGCTTCAGTGTTTGACATATAATGTTAAAATTCTTATATATAAAATATATGATTTTAATATTTTCTTATTTATTAATTATTTCAGGATATATGTCAATTACTGGAGCATGCCAATTAACTGAGCACCAACCCTACATCTTTTTTTTTTTTGTTAAAATTTAGTATTATTCCATATAAACTTAATGTAATTGTTCTTTTATTTAATATTTATTGTAATCAAGTACCCTTTTGTAAATATTTGTAAATAGCTTTCTTATTTAGATATTGTTAGAAAATTTCAGGAAAACGTACAATTCTGTGCTCATGTGGGTCCAAAGGTGTTTTTATCAAGGCAGTACTGTCCTTGACAGACAGAGGGGGCACTGGGAAAAGGCTGTGTGTGATCAAAAACTGAAAAAAAATGTGTATACTTTTTTGTTGGACAGAGCGCGTCTGCGGGATTTTTTTTTTTTTTACATCACATCATCACGTCGAGTGCTTCCTGAACTTAGTCAGTTTTAAACACCGAATTGCTTGATGATGCAAAACCTCTTCATGCAACAACACATTCATGTGAAGTTAAGTGGTGGTTTCAACCCATCATATGAACTCCCTAACATCCCGTGGTGACGATGATGATGATGATTTCGTCATTGATAATCAAATACTTTGACTACGTTTCACAATAAAAAAGAGGTGCAAGAAGGTGCTGGGTTTATGTTTTTTCTACCTTGTGGGAGTTTCGTAGAGAATTTGTCACATGAAATATATCATGGCCTTGTAATGTATGTGTGTGTATATATATATATGCATATATATACAAATGTACATGCTATCTGAAAAAAGTTTCTTAGATAGTACTAACGATTTCTTAAAAGTTAAAATATGATAAAATTGTAGAAATAGATGAAAGTACATGAAAAATGAAAATCATAAGCATCTGGAGCTTTCTCTACGGACAACCAGTTGCATAACAAGCTTTGTGAGTTTTTAATTTTAGTCCTATGATTTCCGGTTCTTCTTCTTTCCCAAAATAAAATGAAATATGTGTTAAAAATTTATGTTATTTTAAAAAGCACCTGTATTGTTACTTGAAAAGCAAATATTTTGTAATATTTTTATTAAACCAACCTGATTTTTTTTTTTTTTTTTTTTTTTTTTTTTTTTTAAGAAAGCGAATGATCACAGACACTCAGTTACAGAAATGATTGTAATAGGCGTGTTCATAAATGGCCATCAGAAAAAATGGCGATTTTTTTTGCCAGGCGATTTAACCAAAATACATGGTGAACCATTATTGAAGAAAGGAACAAATATTTTATTATAGGCAATTATCATGTACAAAAACTAAAAACACTTTAATGATAGCTAAAAACATAATTTTATATGTAAAATTTTTATTGTGAAGTTTACATTTTGCTTTCTTTTATTAATTGAATTTTTACTCTTAATACTTAAAAGTAGCATTCCATTTTCTTTACTTGGCAAAATTTTTAATAAATCTGTAATCTTAGCAAACTCTCTCACACTAATCCTTTTTGCAGGACGACAAACTATTTATACATATTGAACATAGTTGTATTAAATCTTAATTATATTTTACGATTTTCTAAGCAAATTTACTATTTCTGGTATGAGAAATACATTTACTAGCTCATTATCTAAAATATTTTCCCAATTAAATAACTTTTCTTTACTCATTTTACTATAACTATTTTACAGAATTCCGATAGTTATGTAACTACTTCATTTATTAGGATAGTAACTCGAATATCCAATTATCTCTTAATTAAATACAAAACGTTTTTGTTTCACATAAACACCGAAAAAAGAAAAATCGATATTCCAATAAATATATTAACAATTAATTAGATCGCAAAAGTGGACTCTCATAATTTATTATTTACCAATTACATAATGCTATAATTAACTCTAATTATATATTATTAAAAAAAAAAAAAAAAAAAAAAAAATCGTTTTCTCAGTTATCTTAGGTCGGGGAAAAAAAAAAAAAAAAAAAAAAAACGCAACACTCAACGTAACTTCGTTGCTAATCGATGCAGAAAAATGTAATAGGTATGATTCGACGGGGAATTGTAAGTAGTTTCAGAAAATGAATTGAAATTTTGAATTGGGGGTCGTCTACATATTAAAACGCGTACCAACTTTGATTTTTTCAAAGGTAATGCCCCATTTTTATTTTATATTTGAATTCCTGGGATCGCGACAACGCGAAAAAGTATATTGGTTGTATATTTTACTTATTTTTTCACAGAGTTATAAGCGTTCAAAGTTTGAAGGTGCTAATGTTAAATTCATATTTCAAACTTTTATTAATATCTTCACAAAAAATAACTTGATCGATATAATATTTTTTTTACGAGATACAGTGAAGTAAACCAAACATAATCCATCATTACTTTTGATTCTAAAAAATATTTTTAATTCTGAAAAATATTAATAAATTCATATTCATAAAAATTATGAATTATGACCTATATTAAATTTTACATAAAATGAATCCTAATGCTGAAAAATATGGGTGTGCAAATTTGCAGCTCATTCCAGTTATTAGTTTTCGAGATATAAATAAATCTTTCTTTTGGAGGGGTTTAGGGGGCCGTCTCATATAAAGTTTTGCATGAGATAACGAATCAAATCTTAAAAAATAACAAAGAAAATTAAACAAAATATTTTTATTTTTTATTTACGGGTCAAATTATATAACAGCAACGTCAAACGCACAGAAATGAAACAAAAATTATGATTTTTAGACATAGCATCAAGAATTCCTGTTTTCTAAAGAAGACAAGCCCCGCCTTCATCGTTCGTCAAAACAAAGCAATATAGAAAAGGAAAGTAAATGTGACATTGAGTATTCCTGTTATGTTGACAAAAATATGCACAAGTGGTATTTACTTCATCGAATAATTGACGATACATTTTGAATCTTTTAAACGAGCACTAGAAGAAAAAAATTGACTAATTTGGCGGGGTTTACTGTTTTAAATAGAAAAATAGGTTTAATGTGAAATTGTCAAATATAAAAAACGAATGGAATTGGAATGCAAGACAGACTTGTAAAATCGTTTCTTAACTACCGTCAAAGTTACTTAATTATTTGCTTGCTTCATATATTGCTTTATGTTATTTTATTTATTTACTTATTTATTTATTTTGTAGGGGGGAGGCTTATTATTTTAAGGACACTTTAGTCTTTATAATTTTATTAATATATTTTAACTTTATACATTTATAAAAAATATTTTAACTTTTATAAATATATTTTAACACTTTTTGCGACTGCATGATTTTGTCTTTTTGACAGTAAGACCCGCCTTCGGGAGTTATAATCTCAAAATAAAATATTTCAGAACAAATTTTCTGTATTCACAATTATATTACAAATGGCTATACATTATAATTATATTGTTTCTAATCAATATATTTCTATCCATAGTATATTTTATTGCAAAATTATGAACACTGGGTACACACTTAAGAAATATGTAACACACAAATTACGAAAGAAACGCCCACTGACAGAGTTACAGATTTTCAAATGACGTGAATCTACGTCAGCAGTCGCGAAACGGTTAATTAAGAAATTATATTTTCATAGAAATTATAAATCGAATCGTACAGTTCCAAAGAGTTCAACTGACCCAAAACTGCTAAGTGCGATTAAAATTGTTTAATATTTACTACATAAACCCTTTCAATAATTTATCAGAAAAGATTTAGTTTATTCGTTGTTGTATATATATATTATTTCATTTCGTATATTATGTTATCTACCTACGAATGAAAATTTAAGCTTTATTGGTGATCAGTACAGCCATAATAGACACTTTTACTTGAAAAATATTGCACTTTTTTCAAAGGGTACTGTATGGACTAATCGCAAGTGTAATGTATTTAAATAGACCTAATATTATCTAAAAAAGTACTGAAGTA
This sequence comes from Salticus scenicus, assembly GCA_963930645.1. Lineage (NCBI taxonomy): Eukaryota > Metazoa > Arthropoda > Arachnida > Araneae > Salticidae > Salticus > Salticus scenicus. The sequence continues at coordinate 379,201,338 of OZ005648.1, forward strand.
TATACAAATCTAAAAATTGAATACAAGTTAATTAAAGAAATGAAAAAGAAGCAACGTTTTATTAATTTTTATAATTATTTCTTTCCTGAAAGATTTCCGGTGTGAAACATTAAAATTTTGTCTATTTTTTATAGTATTTTAATTTTATTTTTCTACATTTACAGATAACCCCTAACACATTTTTGTTTATAACTCTATAAATACTAAAGATAAAGTGTATAAACAGTATACTTTTCCGCACTGCCAGACTCTCAGAAATTCAAAAATGAAGTCAGAATTGGGTGTTGCTATTGGAAAAAAATCAAAGTTGGCGCTCATTTCAATATGTAGATGACCCCTAATCCAAAATTTTACAACATATTCATAAAGTGCTTTTAATTTCCTGTTGAATTATGTCTATTATATGTTCCTGCGTGAATTAATAACGAAAATACAGCGGGTGTTGCGTTTTTTTTTTCCCCGACTGTACTTATTATATAACATTTAAAAAAAAAACATGTTTTTACAAAGAACATTTTAAAACTGCTTAATTGATATGCACTTTAACCGAACTTTATAACTATTTTAAATAAAATCAATAAAAAAGTTATATTTTATTACATTTTTTACACCTGAGTAGATGTATATTTTTTTCCTTGTGTAATACCACTAGATTTTATTATCATTATTATTTATATTACTATTACTTAATTTGAGACTAAAATTTAAGAAATTTTACTGTTTTATTTTAAATGGATTTTCGGCATTGTAAAATGCCCTAATTTCTGGCTTAATGCAATTATATGCAATTTTGGATTTTAAGAGGGTACAATATTTAATCCCGCGGACAGCAAAGGCCTTGTTTTTTTTAAGGGAAAACTTGTTTCCAGAATTACTCATTAACTAATGTATTTTTTTTTTTTTTTAATTCCATTTCCACATCCAGAAAGTTACAAATTGTTAAATTAGAACTCATTTTCAAAATATTGAATTTTTTAAATTTTTATATTTTGAGTTAAGGATAAAAAAAAAAAAAAAAAAAAAAAAAACGAATTTTCACTAAGTGCATTTCTTTCATTTTTTAGCCGTAAAATAAAATACTAAAAATTAAAAAATATAAGTAAATAAATTTTTGGAAAACATTCACTAATTTAACGATTATGAATTTTCTGAAAGGGAAAACGGAGTTAAAAAAAATCATTAAGTTATGAGTAATTATGGAAGCAAGTTTCCGTTTAGAGTAACGTGGACCATGGCTGTTGGCGAGAATAGGTATTGTCAACTCTTAAGTTTCTTTCCATCTTTTTTTTTTTCTTTTTTAACCTATCCTGCAATGTAAATTTTGAATTTAACTGTATACATTCTTTTGTCTACTCGAAATATTTTGCTGCTGGTTTCTTTTCTGTCATCTGACCAGCGTTCCCAACTTTTATAATTTATTCACGAGCATTTTTAGCCCCGCCTATTTTTCATTCCGGAAATTTTGAAAAAATATTTTCTTCTTATTTAATCTCTAGAAATTTAGGATCTACAAAATTTCGGGTGCAGAAAGACGGCGGGGCTAAAACTGCTCGTAAATAAATTATAAAAGTTGGGAACGCTGCATCTGACCACTGTAATTAGCCTTTTTTTGGAGTACGCTGTGCCTTTTATCTTGTACTCATTTGTGTACTAATTTCACTGACTAATTTAAATGTGTTACTTGTAGCAGATGGAATTTGCAAGGAATTTGTATCATTTAAACAACATGTACAACGATAAAGAATATGGTTTGATTAAATCAGCAAACAGGAAAACACTAAAATTAAAAAAGAAATGTAGCATTTTGCAGTTTTTGGATCCGAAATATATTTTTGCTTTATAGTGACCACATATTACTGCACACATAATTGGTTATCCGTCTTTTTATTTGGAAACGCATTACACACATGGTGAGCAATCCGTTTTGAATGTTTTAAAGTAAACGTGTTATAACGTAATTTAATGTTATTTAGAAGTTATATATGTTATGTTGTTTTTTCAGGACGGTCTTTTTTTATGGGGGGGGGCACTTTTATGGGGGCTCTTTTTTTATGGGGGGGGCACTCGCGTGTGTTATAATTAATTCTAAATATATTTTTAGACCTTAGTGTATCTGGGAAAAAACTAAAGTATCACCCCACAAAAACATCATTAATTAATATGATAAAGTTATATGAATAATTTTATAGCATATATCTTAAAAAATACTCTAAAGTAATTAAAGAAACATATTTTATATAAAACTTTTATGTGTTTCATAATACGGTTGCTAAAATGTTAAGTTTCTTTTAATTTCTGACTTTTTAATTATTAAGTTAAAATATCCATTCCTAACGAACATAAAAATAAAAATAAAAATGAAAATAAAAAAAGCTTAAAAACTGGAGGTAATTCGGACGTCGTATAATGTTTTTAGGTATTTGAAAGGTGTCCGAAGATATTTTACTGCAAAGTAAATACGGCAGGTCTCTTTCAGTATGTATTAAGTTTTTTTTTTTTTTTTTTTTTTTTTTTTTTATGGTTCCATACAGGTTTTTTTGAAATAACTGCACGGAACCTTTAAAAAACCGAAATAATTTCAAAAACCTGACAACAGTGTAGTTTAAGTGCAATTATTATTGTTGACAGTTTAATTAAAATTATAATTTAGCGCAGTCTCTCTTGCCCGTGTGCAAAATAACTCCTATCCTCTAAAGGTAGATTGCGCAAATTAGCAGCTCTCTTAGTTTTATTACAGCTGCTGTGTTAAATTGTAGCCTAACAGCAAAATAGCAATGAAAATGCCCCAAAATCGAATGATTTCAAAATTATACAGCAACGGATTTTTCTCCTCTTCGTCTTTTTCATTACTTCTCCTATATTTTGATCTTTTCTAAATTTCTAATTTGTGATTCTTTACCTTCTGGTTCCTTTACCACAGATTTCTTCCTCGTATATTGGAAATATGCCTGTAATATCTCAGAAAATTTCTAACAAAAAATATTTCCGTTTGCATTTATTTTATTTGTTTATTTTCATTTTGATTATAAATACTTACCGCCCCTTCAACAATGAGTCCTTTAATTAGAAGTAAATAATTTAGATTCCCTATTAAAGTGCCTGGAATCAAATGAATTGTTGCTTAAGTAGATGTGTTGCTTGTTCAGAGTTTTGCCTTTTGAGATATTACATTTTATTTTATGTACAAATTCAAACACATATTTACTCGTTTTTGATGGTAAAATGTTGAAAAGTTTTCAATTATATCTCAATGTACACAGTTTCCAAAGTATAAGATAAGTGATTTGACTGTCTAGCCCTCCCCACACTTATTAACGACATTACAATTAAATTCAATAGCACATCGTTGTGTCCTTCACATAAAAATGTAGGCGTCTGCATTTTTGCTCTAACTATAACCATACGAAATTTTTTCCCTATATTTACAGCAGTTTTTAGTAATTAAATATAATAATGATTATTGTTATAAAATAGTTGTGGAAGCTGTATTACAAGTAAAAAAATTTTAATTTGCCATGGAAGTACCTAAAAGAAATTCATGTTAAGTTCATAATTATATTAAATAGGACAACATGAAAAGAAAGAAAATTCAATGAGAAGCATTCTAAATTTAAAACTATAAAAAAATAAATGAAAGAATAAAAGGACGAAAAAGAAAAGAAAATAGTTTAGGCATAAATTATTGGACTATCGTGATTAATTTGTTTAAGATCTTATTCTTAATTATATTAGTAAAACAAATACTGAGTTTGTTTAAAAATGTTTCTTTATCCCGCATTTAAATGCAATATATTTTCTGTAGTTTACATTTCTTTGTTTAGAAGTTTTTCCTTTTATCTTTTTTTTAGAAGTTTGGGCAAACAGATGTAAAATCGGCTTCCGTAAAACAAATCTAATTAATCTTGCAAAGTACGTTAGTTAACATAAAATATTCAGGAAAATAAGTTGCATAATTTAATTAGATATGTTTACACAAATCTTTCTTTAAAAGCCCTTCTGTTTTCTTTTTTTTTTTCCCTTTCTTTCACGAAATAATAGATTAGCACAAAGGATTTTGTTTTATAAAGATATGAGAAAAAATTAACAATAAAAGAAGTATTTTTTGAATTATATACAAATTAATTACTCATCTAAATAAAAGTGATTCCAAAATACTTTTGTAAATTTAGAAAAATGTTAAAATCAAGTGTCCTGTGATTAGCAGAAAAATTTCTTCAACATTGTTGTATATAACAGCATTACTTCCTGATTAATATTTAATCAATATTAATACTCGAAATAAAATGTTTATTGATGCAGTTTTTTTTTTCTTGATTGTATACAATATATGCTTATACGTAGCAATCTGAAAAAATAATAGTCACAAAAATGTGGATTATAGCAGAACAACCATTCTTGTGATACGCAAAAAAAAAAAAAAAAAAAAAAAAAAAAAATATCACAGTTTTGCGTAATATGGATAATATGATTGTATGTATTGGGTGTCCTGTAATTAAAATCACTAGATGTCGATCGTGTAAAATCTGTTGTTGGAAATCGTGGAAAAAACTGTGTAATATTAACAGCCCAAATAGCGTGAACATTTGCAACAAAATTGGTTTTCGCTTGATGTTATCTTGACATGACAAATTTGTCGAAAAGAATTCGCAGTGAAACTCCTGCAATGTAGACGTAGCATAAATCTATTATCCTCTTGTAAGACTAGTTTATAATAAAACGGATTGAAAACTGTCTGCTTTATGTCAATGAAAGAAAGTAAAAACTACTTTTGTCTAGAGAGCCTACAAGAATAGAACCTACAAATGATGAATTTACGCTTGGGCACATGCTCATAGCAGACAGTTTTTTCTACCAAAATCGGTTTTGTTAGAAAAATTCGAAAACTTTTCAGTCGAATATCAACAATAAAAAAATTACAGATATCATTAATTTTTGGTAATAATCCTTTATTTTATCTATAGTACCGAGCACAGTACTTAAAAGCCATCAAAAACAATTTAAATGAGGATTTTTGTCAAAAAGAAAAAAAAAACTTTCAAGCCAATGAGGAGCTCACTCGCTATTGTTGTCTCTCTCTCTATAGGCTCTCTTCTTCTGTCGAAAGTAGGGCAGTTGAGAGAGTGAATGCACAACCACCACATTCCTGGCGAAGTTCCCGCAAGAAAACAAGATACATCGTTAATGGAGTTGGAGTCCCATATTTTTCGATTAGTTGTCATGTAATTAAAACCAGAAAAAAAATTTATTATTTTAAATTGTTAAAAGGATTCTTTTTTTTTAGTACGACAGAACTATTTATTTTAATATTAGATTTTGCGTTGTCGACATTTGTATTGTCCCACCTTGAATTTTATATTTCATCTTATTTCCAAAACAATGAATGTGCAAACATATTATTTCTGAAAATAAAGCTTCTAAAACAATGAGGGAAATTTTTAGTAAATTGAAATAACTAGAAAAGTCTGTAAAAGATTAAAATTTAACAAAAGGAATGGGAATTTCTGACTATAAATAAACTTTAAGACACAAACTTAACGAATAAACTTTTAAAAATTATAATTGCTTGTGCTGTGTTCGTGGCCTTCAAGGGAGCATACGACATCGTTTGGAAGTCGAAACTGATAAATAAGCTGGCTGTGAAAAGTATAAAAGGAAAAATGCTGCGCTTGTTTAAGGAATTTCTTGGTCAGTGATATATTAACGTATGGTATGGAGCAGGAACATCTGGGTTTAAGCAGCTACATACAGGCTTGCCTCAGGGTATAGTATCTAGCTGTATGCTTTTCGACATATATGTCGATGTCCTTAGGCACACCTTGGCTAAAGATAATGTACATGTCCTCATGTATGCTGATTACCTTGTTCTACGGATATCTAGCACCAAGAAAAAAGCAACCCAAATATTGGAAAACAAGTTGAACAATGCTATGACTAAACTGCATTCCTGGTGTGTTGATAACAACATGTTTGTCAATACAGAAAAATCAGTATACCAGATTTTTTCTTTATGTCACAAACCACTACAACTGTAAATACTGTGCAACAATATTGCACTTCCGCATAGAGAGAGCACAGAATACTTAGGAGTGACTTTTGACCGTAAACTTACCTGGAAATTTCACATAGATGATATTAAGGGAAAAGCTGAAAAACGAAACCGTCTCCTCAAAAGCCTAGCGGGAATCAGATGAGGCTGCTCAACTTCTACTCTTCGTTCTGCTTACAAAATTCTTATTAAACCTGTTCTGACATACAGTATCGCACCACTGATAACGGCTTCTCAAAGCCAAACAGATAGAATAGAGCGTATTCCAAACCAAGCCCTCCGCCTTGTTACTGGGGCAGAAATGTCTACACCAATTGATGCCTTGCTTTTATATACTGGTGAAATGAGAATTGAATACGATATTAAGAAATTTACGCTAAAACTCAATCAGAAATTATTATGAATGTCACATAGTGCTCAGTGGGCTGTCTGTATGTCTTACCCCCAAAGGCTAAAGACTCAAGCGGGTTTCTTGCAGGCTGTTTTGCGGGAGATGCTAAGCTTGATTGGTTTGGACTGAGCCCATGATGGCTCCTGTTAACCCATTGAAAGTCAGGAAAATTTTATATCAACTTGACCTTTTACAACCTGTTTCAAAGGCACAGGACTGCACAGATATTTTGTTGGGTGCGGGAATGGAGGCAATCTACACTCGCTATTCCCCAGATAATTGGATGCATATTATACAGATGGCTCAAAACTAGACATCAACGGCAATGTTGGAGCAGGAATCCATTCAGAGCACTTCTCTCACTATTTGGCTTTGGTATCAGCAGATTCCTCATTTAATGGAGAGGCTGGCTCATTTAGAGTCACATTACAACACCTAAATGCTCAGCCATTTCTCTTTGAACAGGCTGTTATTTTTTCTGACTCGCAGGCAGCGATCCTTGCTTTTGCGAATTGCTGCCAAGCTCCTGTTTCAGCCTTTATACAGTAGTACAGATCTCTTCTTTGGGATCTCCATGAAAAGAACAAAACAGTGGATTTGCAATGGATTCCGTCCCACTGCGGTTCCCTGGAAACGAGATTCCAGATAATTTGGCCAAAAAGGGATGTACCATTCAACAGACCCATCCTAAGAAGGTCTGCTACACATCTGCCTCCTTAATAATTATATTAACCCTAAGAAGTATATACACATATAAATTGAAAGAAAGAACAAGAGATATACTTTGGAAAACAACTATCCTCAATTTTCGGACTATCCCAGATATAGAGCTGTCGCTGCTTTTCGTATGGCAACTATGCAAGACTGTCTCTATGCGCATTTGTATCGACTTAAGATAGTTAATAGCTCTGCCTGCTTCCTGTGCTGCAGCGACTTGGTGATGACTGCGGACCACCTCCATCTCTGCCAGACTCTGAAGGAAGAACGCATTTACTCCCGCTATTGGGAGGCTATAGAACTTTTATTCGGTTTTCAACCTTGATACAATTCTTCTGTTTTCTGTTTTTGTTTCATTGTTAATGTGCCTGTTTGTGGCTCATACTGTGTATTCTTTTTTGGTGAAAGAATTGTGTTCCAACTCACCTGCTTAATTGAAAAGAAAAAAAAAAAAAAAACATGCGTATAATTATTCTATTATTTATGAGCCAAAAATTAATAAAAAAAATAAGTCGTTCAAACTTTTTTTTTTTTTAATAATTAGAATAAAATTGCGAAAAATCGTTCTAAAGAAATGGAACAGCTCTTGGCGAAATATAAAATTTTGTATTGAAGTTGCTTGAGCGTTTCTCGCCAAGACAATTGTAATAGTCATTTTAATTCATCTACAAAAGGGCAAAAAACATTTAAAGCCGCCAAGAGGTTTCTATGCTACAGCATTACCAAAAGAAATTTAAGAAATTAATATAGTTAGTGATGTTAAAGTATGAAACACTAACACTATATGCTTTAAGCGGAAGAATAGATTAAAATAAATCCTGTCTTACTATATTAAATTCTGTTGAGAAAGAATGTAAGCAGAATTTTCTGTTTTATATTTTTTCTAGTATAATATATGTGACTGTTATATTTTAATATAAAAAATGAAGTATAGTCATTTTAAGCACATTAGAAAAACAATTAATTAAAAAGCTCGAAAAAATAAAGTATGAAGAAAATCTTACACAATAATCAACATTGCTTGCGATAAAATTTCTTTTTTATACAAAAAATTGTAACATTTAAAGAAAAATATATGCTTTAAAATTTTTTTTTCAAATATGAGGAAAGATATCGTCTCCGAAAGAGAACGTACAGATTATATCAAGAGATAAAACAACAAATAAAAAGTACAGTTTTTTGACGAATACAGTCATTTTTAATGTATCCATGTAAGACATGAGATACTGTAAAAGTGTCTATTTCAAGTATTTGAGCATCTTTCTAGTTTTCACTTGAAGTACACCACACATGTTACGATTATAGTAGACGATTATACTTACACATAATTTTGGATATTTGTATTTTCGTCGTTATGGATTGGATTACAGGGAAATGAAGTCTTCTCTTCATCTTCAAATTACATAATTTTACGAAAAAAAAAAAAACTTACTAACTATCTTGAGTTAGAAAGTACTTCATACACCAAAAGCCATGTTTTAGTCTATAAATGCTCTTTATTCAGAGTAACTTCTTGAATCAGTACAATAAAACAGTGACTACAACGAATATTGTCGAAACAATCCAATAGTAGTGTTAATTCATCGAATATTCTGGTAGCAGTCGAATGAGGCGCTCACCCGCAAAAGTCACTATTCGATTAATATTCTCGAACAGTTCAAGAAAATAATGACTTGTTTCACCGGAGTAAAGCAATTAACTTCGAATACGGAGAAATTTTCTCTAGTTAATAAATAAATTTCAATCGCTGAGATCGGTTAGAGTAACTTTCTGAACACCATTGACTCGCAGTGACCTCTTTCTCCTCTGCAGAAGTCAATTCACAGTATTTCTACCATTTGGCGACGTACTAGTAGTTCGGTGATAACTGATATGCAGCTTACACACCGGAAATTACGTATCTCTCTCTCTATATATATATCTATATAGTATATAAAGGTGATTCGTAGGTCATGGGACAGACTTGGAGGGGAAGTTGAAACATCACAATGTTTTAGAATTGTAAAGAAACCCATGCCCCAAAACGTCATTTTAACTCTTTAAGAACTGGATGTTTTGAGCTACTCTGTACTACTAACTCCGCCTACTGTCTATATTTTAAAATCTTGTATGCTTCATTATTTCAGAAAATCATATGCAATATTCATATTGTTGTAATCACTCCGATAAAATATACCGCTGAAAACCAAATTTATTTATATATGTAAACATTAGCATGTAAAAACTCTTTTATTTTTAAAGGGCAATTTTGAAGAGCCACGCCCATATCCTCGTAAAATCACCCCGTTTTTAAAGGATTAAAATGAAAGTTTGGAATTCCCATACAATTATGAATCCTTGTGTTATTTTCTACCTCCCTTTCTATGATCCCAGAATCGCCCTATATGTTGTTAGAGAATATATTGAGGGTTGGGACGAACAGAGCTGTCAAACTTCTAGATTTTTTCTCACCACAGTTTCTGTTAAATTATCTTCTTATTTAACTGCAAAATTTCGTTAATATTGAAAGCTATATGTGCTTGAAAAAAATATTCGTGTTAAAAAATCCGGAGGGTTAGCAACTCTGGAATAAAAAATTCTGTTCCAGATTAAACTCGAATTTTGATGTTGATAAGAAATCATTATCAGACAAATTCTAGCACCCTTTAGGCTGATCTGAGATAATATAATAAAAATAATAATAAAACAAAAATCCAAAGGTAAGAATAGGAATTATATTACTCTTTGTGAAGCCATTTTCTTTTGCAAAATAATTTAATAATATACAAAATTGGCTTAACAAAACAAAAAAAGAAAAAATACATAGGATATCGTGTCTTTCTTAACAGGAATTGTAAATGTAAATTAAAATGAATGAATAATCTTACCATCTCCATGCTTGCCAACCTAACCCGGATGATTGTTAGTATAAAGCTTAAAATTGTGCATAAATGTTCCAAATAATTTTTCGTAACCAGAAAGGAGAGAAAACCTGGCTTTATTATTGTCTGTGGACAGGCAAATTTGGTCAGTATTCCCTACTACCTCCTCCATTTCACGGCCCATTCCCAGACTCGTACGTAAACATCGGCATCTTTACGCCCCCAGTGTCTCATTGCTTCTGAGCAAACTGCTAACGCAGTTTTATCAAGAATAGCTACCCTAATTTCAGAAGACACCAAAGCACTTATTGTAATAATTCAAGTTAAAAAATGTCTTCACAAATATTCCGGTGCTAGTATAATATTTTATTCCGAGTTTAAAATAATATATTTAATAAATTCACGTATTGATGCAAAGATAAATTTTTATTCCGAATTTAAAGGATAAAAAAGTAATATATAATGTCGTTTGTTTAGCAATTCGAAATAATAGTTTTTAAGGAGACCAGCAACAGTATTTCACTTAATAAATGACAACCTCTTTTCACCAGCTAAATAAATAGTATATAACGTAAAGTACAGTCGGGGAAAATGAAAACGCAACACTCAACGTAACTTCGTTGCTAATCGATGTAGAAAAATGTAATAGGTATCATTCGACGGGGAATTGTGAGTAGTTTCAGAAAATGAACCGAAATTTTGAATTGGGGGTCGTCTACATATTAAAACGCGCACCAACTTTGATTTTTTCAATGGTAATGCCCCATTTTTCTTTATATTTGAATTCCTGGGATCGCTACAACGCGAAAAAGTATATTGGTTGTATATTTTAGTTATTTTTTTCACAAAGTTATAAGCGTTCAAAGTTTGAAGGTGCTAATGTTAAATTCATATTTCAAACTTTTATTAATATCTTCACAAAAAATAACTTGATCGATATAATTTTTTTTTTTACGAGATATAGTGAAGAAACCCAAACATAAGCCATCATTACTTATGATTCTAAAAAATATTTTTAATTCTGAAAAATATTAATAAATTCATATTCATAAAAAATATGAATTATGACCTATATTAATTTTTACATAAAATGAATCCTAATGCTGAAAAACATGGGTGTGCAAATTTGCAGCTCATTCCAGTTATTAGTTTTCGAGATATAAATAAATATTTCTTTTAGAGTGGTTTAGGGGGCCGTCCCTTATAAAGTTTTGCATGAGGTAACGAATCAAATCTTAAAAAATGACATAGAAAATTAAACAAAATATTTTTATTTTTTATTTACGAGTCAAATTACATAACAACCACGTCAAACACAAAGAAATGAAACAAAAATGATGATTTTTAGACATTAGTGTTAGCAACAAGAATTCCTGTTTTCTAAAGAAGACAAGCCCCGCCTTCATCGTTTTTGAAAACAAAGCAACACAGAAAAGAAAAGTAAATGTGACATTGAGTGGTGAATTCGTGTTAAACCCCTTATTTTATGTTGACAAAAATATGCACAAGTGGTATTTTTGCTTCATCGATTACTGGTGATAAATTTTTAATCTTTTAAACGAACATTAGAAGAAAAAATTAACGAAATAGGCGAGGTTTACTGTTTTAAATAGAGAAATAGGTTTAATGTAAAAATTGTCTATTAGAAAAAAACGAATGGAATTGGTATGCAAGACAGACTTGTAAAATCGTTTCTTAACTACCGTCATAGTTAAACACATTTGCTTCATATATTGCTTTATTTTTTTTATTTTTTTTTTTTGTAGGTGGGAGGATTATTATTTTAAAGATACTTTAGTCTTTAAAATTTTATTAATATATTTTAACTTTATATATTTTTAAAAATATACTTTAACTTTTATGAATATATTTTAACACTTTTTGCGAACGCAGAATTTTGTCTTTTTGACTGTAAAATCCGCCTACAGGCGTTATTTTCTCAAAATAAAATATTTTAGAACAACTTTTCTTTATTCACAATTATATTACAAATGGATATACATTATAATTATATTCTTTCAAATCAATATATTTCTATCCATAGTATATTTTATTGCAAAAATATGAACACTGAGTAAACATTTAAGAAATACGTAATATACAAATTACGAAAGAAATGCCCACTGACAGATTTACGGATTTTCAAATGACGTGAATCTACGTCAGCAGTCGCGAAGGGGTTAATTAAGAAATTGTATTTTCATAGAAATTATAAAACGAATCGTTCAGTTTCAAAGAGTTCAACTGACCCAAAACTGATTAGTGCGATTAAAACTGTTTAATATTTACTTCATGAACCCTTTCAATAATTTATCCGAAAAGATTTAGTTTATGCGTTGTATCTATATTATTTCATTTCGTATATTATGTTACACCTACAAAAAAAAATTTAAGTTTTATTGGTGATCAGTACAGCCATAATAGACACATTTACTTGAAAAATATTGCATTTTTTTCAGAGTCTGCACCAATCGCAAGTGTAATGTATTTAAGTAGACCTAAAATTATCTAAATAAGTACTGAAGTATACAGAAATCTAAAGAACTGAATTCTGGATAATTAAAAACTGGAAAACATTAATGATTTTATTAAATTTTATAATTCTTTTTTTCCTGAAAATTTTCCGGTGTGAAACATTAAAATTTTGACTACTTCGTATAGGATCTTAATTTTATTTTTTTACATTTAAAAATAGCCCCCTAACACATTGTTAATTATTACTCTATAAATACTAAAGTTGAAGTATACAAACAGTATACTTTTCCGCACTGCCAGACTCTCAGAAATTCGAATATGAAGTCAAAATTGGGTGTTGCTATAGAAAAAATTGAAGTTGGCGCTCATTTCAGTATGTAGATGACCCCTAATTCAAAATTTGATGACATTTTCAGAAAGTGCATTTAATTTCCTGTTGAATTATGTCTATTAGATGTTCCTGCGTCAATTAATAACGAAATTACAACGTGTGTTGCGTTTTTTTTTTTTTTTTTTTTTTTTTTCCCCAGACTGTACAGTCACCCCCCAAAAAAACGCCCCCCCCACCTAATTTTGCCGTAAATTATCGTAGAAACATGCGACTTGTACCAATCAGTTTGTAATAACGTCTAGTTTATAATGTTAGAGTTAGATTTTACTTAGGGGGTCGTCTACATATTAAAACTGACATCAACTTCATTTTTTTCAATAGTAACCCCCATTTTTTATAATTTATTTGAATTCTTTGGATCAAATCATCACGGAAAATGGTATAGTTTATATATTTCGCTAAATTTTTCATAGAGTTATAAGCTGTCAAAGTTTGGGGATACTAATGTTAAATGAATGTGACAAACATTAAATCATATCTTCCGAAATAAATATGATATTTAAATTCTGTTTTTTTTATTCGTTAGAATGAAGTGACCCAAACATATTCCATGCAAATGTTTGCTAAAAAAACATTTTTTGAATTTTGAAAATTATTAATAAATTCATATTTGAAAAAATTATGAATTAAGACCTATGTTAATTTTTGCACGAATAGAACGGGCATCATCAAAAACATGGGTTTCCAAATTTACAGCTCGTTCCTAACATTATATTTTGAGTTACAGTGATATTTCACTTTTTATTCCTGTTAGGGGGCCGTCACTTGTTATAATCTGTATCCTCTATAAATAAATGTTTGTATATAATTTGACGGAAAACTATTTTAATTTACCTTTATGTTATTTTTTTTTTGTTTCCTAAGCAATATTTCGATGTTTATTATACAAATTGGCATATTTTTGTAAAGTTATCACAATGTAGGTGAGGGATTGTGAAAGAATTTCAAAAGAAAAGAATTCGCTGAAACACTATTTAAACACTGCCTCTGATTCGCTGAAACACTATTTAAAAAAAAAGACTAATTTGCATATTCCTATTTGACTCTATATGTGACGCTGGTATGCATAAATCACAATGGTATTTACTACATCGATTATTGAAGACAAAACTTAAATGATTTAATTACAAATATGCAAAATTATTTTGTTTTATATTATAAAATTTTAGAAAAATTGTGAAAAGGCGTGGCTTACGGTACAAGAGAGGAATATATCCGATCGTAATATGTTAAGTCTTTCTTCATAAGTATTAAATATTTTTTTCTAGTTTTTCGCTGCTAAAATTCTATTTTAACCCTGTTACACTTTTTTTCGCATTTCAATATTCAAGAGTACGTACACCTCTAGTTAAATATCATATTTTAGAAAACACGGTACAGCGAAACTGATTGCATGAAACAGCAATTATGCATTTGACAACCGTTTTATTATTATTATTATGAATATTTAATAATTTTAAAAAGATTTTTTACCATGAATTTTCTGTTTAAATTTTGTTGTGACATATTTGCATTTGGTTACTGTACCGTTTGTAAGCTTTGTGTTATTTAAAATTTATCCCATAATGAAACATAATAAAATATCAAATTTCTATTAAAAGATTTTTAATACAGAATCAAATAGTGAAAAATTGGTTTATTATTTATATATATATTTTTTTAAGTTTATAAGATCTATTATTGGAACATAGCTCAACAGTATTTATTTTCAATTTCCTAATCACGAAATCAAAGTCACAGTTATTATGGAATAAAAATTTAAAACAAAGGAATTGTCTTATTACTTTCAAATATATAGATATTGAACTTACAGAATCCTGACATTTCATTTAAAAGACTTTAAACGTCTAAATTTAAAAATTCAAAATAAAATAAATTAATCTAAATGCTTTTAAAGTTGAAACGGGAAGATTTCAAAATACATGAAAATTGGCATTTGTGTTTTGAACATTTTGGTGCGGCAGATATTAAAAACAATATTTTAATGATGAGCTGAACCTGAGCTTAAGAGAGGGCGGATCCAGCTATTTAGCACGAGTGATATCACCTGACTAAAACCAGAATAAACAACATTTTAATTTATTCCGGGGTATTTTTAGCCCACTGTTATTCTTTTTTTTTTTTTTTTTTTTTTTTTTCAAACTTCAACACTAGCTACAGTACGCTTACGTCCTATTTACATTAAGCTTTGATATGGAAGCTATGTTGCTGTTTTTCGATGCTGCGAAATTTACAAAATATATTTGTGTTAATATACTATACAGATAGAAGAATAATTATATAATATCAACAAAACTTCTTTAATCAATATGTTTATATACATTACTGTATGGAAATGTTTATATATGAATATTGTATTTATTTTTAATGAGAGATATAAACACAAAATACTAAAAAAAAAGAAGAAAATGTGTTATAAAGTTTTATAATTCAAGCAAAATATATATGCATACTTGCCAACCTAACCCGTAACATTGTTAGTTCCCGCCCCAGTGTGTACACAATTTAATTTTTAGAGTAATTAACTTCAAATACATTTACGATTAACTCATTGAGCGCCACGCGAATTCTTATGGAAATCCCATTCAGGCCACACGTGCTGCTTAGAAGCGTGTTATGTTTATCGAGTTTCAATAAACCCCATTAGGCCTTAACGATATAATCCTATAAAAATCCTATTAAAAAAAAAAAAAAAACATGAAATAAATTTTAAATAAAGTGTCAGTAATTACTTAAAACTATGTAAGTTCTGTAGTTTTATATCATATTTTACACTGCCGGCTGAATTGGCCTAAATGGAAAGATCAGTGTCAGCCACCGATGGCTGACATGGCGCTAAAAAGTCTGATGTGAAAAAAAATGTACGGAAAGGGGCGGGACCAGTAATCTTCCGGGTTAGGTTGACAAGAATGTATATACATAAAGCAATGCCAGAAAATGTTCTTTATTTTTCATGAACCAGATGAATGGTACTTTTTTTCTGAATAGTCTATGTATTAAACATAATGCTGCTTTAAATACCCTTTAAATGAAAAGTTTTATTACATAAAGTAATTTTCTGGCACTCTACAGCTCCCAAATGACACACAATACGAAACCCCGCCCTTTTCCAGTGTTTAAAAGGTATTAACGTTTAATATGCTTTCTATTCGTTTTGATCTTTCCTCATCCTCCTTATCTTCTTTTTTCCTTAAGAAAAAAGAGTTATGTAACATTTTGACCTTTTCAAGTGAAGATTTAGATTGAGAGTACTCAGCCTTTCTACACCCACCGTCCACTTTGGTATCTGTTAAAGAGTAGAATTTTAGAACATCCCATTAAGTAGTAGGATTTATTATTTTGCATATTAATTTGTTACACATTATAAAATATAAAAGCAAAAGAATATCGTGGAGATTTCTGTAAAAGTTTTTAATAATGTCATGAAAAAAAAAATAATTAACTAAAAAAATAAATAGATAAAAATAAAAAAATCTGTTTTAATATTTTTGAAAAGTCAATTAAATTAAAGAAAATGAAAGTACTGCAGTATCAGAACAAACTCCCATTGTCACTGTGAAACGGCCGTGGGAACCAGGTTGAGTGCCGCCGTTTCAGACAATTATACGGCAGCTTGAGTTAAAATAATTTTGAATTTTCAAACAAGTTTAAAACCATTCACCTTTTTTTTTTCTCTTTTGATAGATATTTTAATACCTATTCAAGCTATTTAATTTTCTTCGTATGAAGTAAACTACCTGATGTTTAATCAATAGAAACCAATAAAATCTTTCAATTCATAAACTAACTCAGAAAGTTCTGTGAATTAGTAATTTTTTTTTATTTTATAATTAACATTTCTTAAATTTTTTTCCGGTGTGAAACTTAATAAATAAGGTATAATGGGTGGTAGATCATGATTTATATATTCTAAATGTATAGACGGACCCCTAATACATTTTCACGTGTAACTCTATTTAAAATTGATTTAAGATATATAAATAGGTATGTTTTTCGAACCGACTTGATCTCAGAAATCTGAATATGAAGTCAAAAATAGGGGTTGCTATTGAAAAAAGTTAATGCCAGTTTTAATATGTAGACGACCCCATAGGCAAAATGTAACTATACCGTTATAAACTAGATGTTATTACAAATCGATCGGTACCAGTCAAATGTTTCTATGATAATTTACGGCGAAATTAGGTGGGGGGGGCGTTTTTTTGGGGGGTGACTGTACATGAACGGAACTTATCATTTTTCGCTGGCGTTAATTAAGAATGTTAGAGTATGTTCTTAGAACTCATAGTTTTCATTTAATTGCCAAAATTCTGCACGACACTGAAATATATTAATGTATGAAATAGAACCGCAGATTGGCTCGAGATCAAAAGAAAGAAATATGAAAGGAATTTTTTAATGGCTGAAACCATTAACGGGAAAATTTATCTTAAATTCATCTTATGTGCAAGAAGAATGAAAAAAAAAAAAAAAAAAACCTTCCTTTCAAAAAGTTTCTGAAAAAAGGTTAATAGAGAATTAATTATATAGTAATTAATTTCAGATAAGGGCCAGGTAAGTACAGTACTTCTCTTAGGTCAAAGTTGTAAATTCTAAATATCTTATGAATAGACAATATGAGTTTTTATGAAAATACATTCAATATTCGAATTAGTATCTTTTAAATTTTGTATTCTTTTTTTGTAAGAGGAGACTATTAATTTCGTAAATTTTTTCTTTCCAGTTGTTGATGATTTTATATATTAAATTGGTGCTGAGCCTAATTAAAACATTTTCGGCATAATTTCTGTGTATCTGTGAATTATATAGACAAGCATTTTTTTACTTTGTGTGGCAATAGATTATTGTTATTATTTTTTATTTATATTTTAATTGTGAGAGACGCATTCATTGGAAAACAACTCTGTAAAAAAATCATGGAAGTTTATAGCGGAAATACTGATATTTTGTATGACGATACTTTTCCATGTAAACTTATAGAACTTTTGTCAATTGTTTATGTTGTAAATTTATGACAGTACTGTACATTTCTTGCGATTGAAAAAAAAAAAAAAATGAATGAATAAACGAAAATACGACCGATCCGATGCAATAACCGAACTTGCCTTCTTGGTGGAAGTTTTGTTTTTCCCCATTTCAGCCATTTTATAGCGTTCAGTAAATAGATAAGTATAAACTGAAAATTACATATTTTCAACCATTTACGGACAAGATAAATCTTATTCTTTATTTTTATTTATTTGTTTGTTATCTTTTTTTTTTTACATTATTCATCGACAAAATTATGTTATAAGAGTAACAAACCTTTTTGCAAATATTTTAAAATCATAAAAGATAGTGCAATGTAGATCACTGCGAGAAAATATAAATATAATTCCTTCCCCGCTTATCCCGAGCTGATCTCGACAGGCGAAATGCAGAAAATTAAATTAAAATATTATTTTTTACTTGTTTTTAAATATGTTTTGTTACTTTTCTGTAATAAATGTTCTATTTGAATGGTTTTATTAAATTTAAAAATATATATCTATGAAAATAAACATTAAAAAAAAAAAAAAGAAATTTTTTTGAGTTGAAACTGGAAAGAAATCGGACAGGAAAGAAATTAAAAGTACTTTACGACTGAATTCTACACAGGTTAATGTGTTTAGATAGATAGTTTGAATAGCTATTAGTTAAAAAACTATTATTCATAAATCATTATTACTTAATTCATAATTAATAATATTCACCTATTAATAAATTATTATAGGTATTTTATTTTAAATCATATTTGTAGATTTTAATTAATTCACACACTACATATTTGCATTACACTACCCTTTTATTTTATACTTTTCTTAAAACAGTGATTTCCATTTAGAGGCTAATTACAAATGTTTCGAAAGTTTCATGATACTGGTACAGAACACGATTAAATGATTGACAAATTACCTTCTAATTTGGCATTTTGATTTTCTGTTTATTAGAAATTTCTACTGATTTTTAAAAATACAAACCGAAGATAAAATCAAAGGTATGAATCATATTTCATGATATTCAATAAACAAAAAACAACACCACAAAGTGCAATGCCTTAGTGCAATATTGGTACTTATAGTCTAAATAACGTATTTAAAGTATATTTGCTATAATTTCATTGTTTGGGAACCGTCATTTGTGAACTGGAGGGTTTCTTTGGTAGCTCCTGAAATAAACCATAAAAATATATTCAAAACCTTTAGCTAAATTTGACGCAATCCTAAAATGTGATAAAAATGATTATCATAAGTTTAGTATAATATTTAAATAATATTATCATAATAATAAATATAATTAATAATTAGTTCAAAAATAATATCTTTACAATTAAGTAATTTATATATTTATCCTTTTTCCTGTTGTTTAAATCAAATATCGGGAAATGAGTAAGATAATGTTTTGGTTTTCTTATTGCTATGTATGTATATACATCTATGTATGTGTGTATTTGTGTCTTGTCATTTGCATAAATCGCCAAATACGCATGACTGTTCTCAAACGGACAATTACCGATGACTGGAAATTTATTCGCTTTGATTTTATTGTTACTTACATTATGAGTTTATTTATTTTTTAAATATATTATAACAGCTTTTTTTATTATAGGGTCACCTAATATATTATGGTGAATATATTATGGTGATTTAATAAGAAGGTCACGAAAGATATCCGGCAATTTTCCAAGGTGCAGTCCTTCAAAGGAAAAGTATAGATAATGTTAAACAAAGAACTAACGGTTCGTGTATAAACACACACACACACACACAAAAAAAAAAAAATCCAAAATTGTAATTTTTAAATGGGTATATTAATATCCTTATGGGTATATTAATATCCATACATAAAAAATAAACTTTTCGAATGCACAAAAGCATAAAGTCTTTAAAAATTTATATGAAGAGTGTTTTTTTTTTTTTTTTTTTTTTTGTTCAGGTTAACAACACATAGATATACTTTAGACTGTCAGTGGGAATTATTGAAAAATGCGTTTTCAGATGTTTTAAGCCATTTTTTATATACCAATGTTTAGTGCACTGTATTCTGTATATAGATTATAAAATAGCGTACAGGGCTACTCAAATGCAATCGAATATATTGCTTTCTATTTGATGTAATCAATAGTATCACTATAAAATTTTACACTCTAAATCTCAGGTTTTAAGGACTTAAATTTTTTTTAGTTGTGAAGTGTTTCAGTCCGCAGTAAATTTGAAGGACTCCCAGGATGAATTTAGATAAGGTTCTTGCAATGCTTTTGAGTAGTAGTGTAACTTTTAGAGTCGATTGTGTACCAGACGGACAGAGATCTCTAAGGAATGAACTTCTTGAGCAGAAGCATTTTTCCAATAAATCTTTGCTCGTATTTACTAGTATTTCGGGGAAACCCACAGAAAACTCTAAATGATATTTTTAAAGAGCGTGGCCTGGTTTCGAACATGAAAGCTTCCATGTACAGATTTAAAAGCAGAGTTAGGCCTCTGATACCAGCGTTTTTCGGAAATTAATGAAGTTTTTTATCAAATACACAAGAACATGTCTCTAGATTAAATTATGTGAAAGATTTTATTTATTTATCTTTTTGTTTGTTTGATTTTACGTTAAAATTATTTTCATGCGTATAATCTATATATATAAAAATGAATTGCTGTTCGTTAGTCTCACTAAAACTCGAGAACGGCTGAACGGATTTATCTTATCTTAGTCTTGAAATGTTCGTGGAGGTCTAGGAAAGGTTTAAAAGGCGAGAAAAAATCGAATAATTTCCGGGAAAACCCTAAAAACAGCCCTTTTCTATTTCCCATACAAACGTTTTCTAGAGTCAATTTGAACTTTATTGCTATTCAATAAAGTTTAGGTGTGTTCCTAACGGCTGATGGCTGAGCTACAAAAATTTGCATGTTGATTCGTAATGACCTCCCCTGATGCACCTCGAAGCCGGATTTTCGAATTTTGTTTTAGTTTTCTTTTAATTAATTAAAATGTTAAAATAAAAACCTTCTAATAACTGATAAATTGGCCATTTAATTTTAATCCTTAATTTAATTGTTGCCAAAAAAAATTATTCTTTTTTGGACAGAAAAAAAGAAAAAAAAACGTGAACAATAAAAATTACATTTATTTAAAATATTTAATTTTATTCCTTAATTTAATTGTTGCCAAAAAAATTATCATTATTTTTTCGACGGAAAAAAAAAAAAAAAAAAAAAAAAAAAAACGTGAACAATAAAAATTACATGTATTTAAAATGAGGAAAGTAAATTAAAAAAATTAGAAATATCAGTCGTATCGTTACAAATAAGATACCAAATGAAAGATGCAATTTTTGTGAATCCAACGGATTAAACAGCTTATCGATCGGACAATTAGATTTTTTAAAATTAACTAATGTATGTATTTTATAAATTTTCTTTCACAAACACAAACGTGTAGTATACAGCCTGTACAACACTAGACCAAATTGAAGTTCAAATATCATCAATATTTAAATAAATAAATGAAAATAAAAATATGCTCAATGGGAAATATATATAACCATTAAAAGTTTAGTTGTCTAAAATATGTCAGAAATAGCGCTCATAGCATATTGTTACAAGGTATTAAGTCTTATTTTTACAAGGGATAAAATCTAAAATGGTGACAAAAATTCAAAAGTCGCCAAAGAGAGCTATATTAAGGCGGTACTATGATCATGCTTACAAACCATGAATACTAATAACCACAAAAAATTAATTGTCTCATGCAACAGACGTAGCCGGTCATAGCATATTATAATATTTAGCGTGAAATTGTTATCATTTTTATGGTTGATCGGGGATAAACAAAATAAACATAGGAAATAACGTAAAAGCAAATATTATGTGCACCACGTATAGTGTTGTTCATATGTAACTGGGATTCAAATATAAAGGGGATACTTCATTTTTTTTTTTTTCGATACTATCTATTTCGAAACTGTTATCTAATAAGGACTTAATGCAAGCCTATTGGTAAACCATTGTCTCAGGTAATAGGGACAAGCGCCCGAGTTTTAGCGGATGACCAAATCGCTACCGAAGGCAGCAGGGATCCGAAGCGAGCTTTTGAGCAATTTTAGTATTTTATTTTATTTTTATAAAGCTATATAGAAAAGAGTTTCCTTTAAATTTAGTGACCAGCGAAGCGGGCAAAGCCTGCTAGTCGTAAATAAAAGTAATCAGTTAAAACATTTTATTGTATTTCAATAAGATGACATTCATGCAATTTTATTAAGAGATAAAAATAGATGAATAATATTTGATATATCACACTTATTTTAGATAATGAATAACGTTTAAATTTTAAATAATTTAAATAAAAAAAAGAGATCATTAGGTTTACAATTATATTATACAGTGCAAAGAAGTTATCTTTGCTATTCTGATGAACTTTATCAGATTCTGAATAGGGATCATTACTGAGCTAAATCGATGACAAATATTCACGGAACGTAATAGATAAAGTTGTGAAAACTTAGAAATTAAAGAAGGAAAAAGTGAAGTATAATGAAGAAAATCATTAGTAGAAGTTAAAAAAAAAAAAAAACTTTCTTCTATTAAAAGCTAGAAAATGTTTAAGGAATAATAGAAAATTCATAAGAAAATGAATATTCAAGATCACATAAATGTGTTCCATGAAAATATATTTGATGTTGTAGGAATTTTAGTATGTTGAGGCAAAACATGTTTTTATGTATATAAAATTCCATTTACTTTAATTGTTAAGTGCAATATAAAGATTTTAAACTGTGCCTACCAGAAAATTTTCTGTAAACGTAATTCGTACGTTTTTGTATGATTCTGTTCATAAACAAATTTTTTTATCTCAATAAAATGTTTCAGGAAGTTTCACTATTTGATACAGATTTAATAATTCAAAATGTTGTATCATGTATACATAGAGAAACAAATGCTTATTTAAATGCTTATTCAAATGTTCATACAATCTCAACATTTCCAAATTGACCAATGGAAATTTGGTCAATTAGAAAATATTGATTTTTCTATCCGACGAGGCCATTAGAAAAAAACCGCTTAGATTTAGCTAAAAGATCATTTGGACTATGACACAGAAAAAACTTAACTTATTTAACCATTAAAACGTTATACGACTTTTCTGTATAACTTAATGTTATTTCTACGGTGGAGTGGAAAATAAGGGTCATATAGAAATTGATAATGGAAAATATTAGATAAGAAATACGATAAAATTTAACGAAATAGTCTGGTGTGTCATTCACACGACTTCCTCTTACCCTGAAATTTAATACCATAAATACAGGTTGGAGATTAAGGGGTTAATATAACGAGTTCTGTTATGAAAACCTATGTTAAAACAATTCAAATTAGGCTTCGGAAGAGTTTTATATGATAATTAGTTCTGAGTGAGGGGAGGGGCTACCGGGCGTCTCAACCCCCCCCCCCCCCGTTTCATTTCTGCATCTACATTTATATAGAATTTAAATCTGTTATTAAAATTTCACTTAAAATTATTTAGACAATTTTCACACTCAACATTCCTTCAAACTTATCAATCTTGATCAAACTTTTCCAGCAACAAAGGTATATTAATTTCAAAATACAACATTTGGATCTCCTAAAATTATTCCTTTTCAAGTTACTCTAACAGACACAGGCGAAGATCAAACATTAAAAAATTTAACTTCGGTAATCAGGAAGCCTCAAAACGTGTAAATATGAAAAAAAAAAAAAAAAAAAAAAAAAAAAACAAGCTACGAATATTTAGCTTAAAAATATACATTATATACTACATGTCTATGAGGAATTCATTTCAATTCCTGAGCAGTTTTCCTGGACATAGTTAAAATATCATATCAAAGCACTTCCACTAACAATAAAAGAGAATGTTATCGCTTAAATATTTGCAGTCCTGTATATCTTTTGAATATTATGTATAGACCACATGGTGCACCTAAATATAATCCTAAAGTAATAATACACGGCATAACCTGAAATATACTTCCATCAACTTTCAGTTATTGTCGCACTATAATCAATTACTTTTGTGTAGCTCTGTAATCGAACAGTGAATGATTGCCCTACCATATTCTACATGAGACATGTTTATACGCATATAAAGGCTATATATCCATTTCATTTGGTTTAGTGCAGTCTATAAATGTTAAACTCTACTTACCGGCAATTTCCCCCAGAGACGTAATGTATTTGAATTCTCTTGAGTGTCCCTGCACACGAAGCACTTTCTTCATCTCAACGAAAAGCTTAGTGTGGCATCCTTATATCATAAACATTTAGAATACCAAATTTGGACTTTTTGATACTATTTTCTCTTGAGATATTCTGATAACAGTCACACAGACATACAGACCCACACACAGACCATTCACTAAAAACATGATTTTCGTATTCAGGGGACCTCAAAACGTGTAAGTGTAACAAAAGCGCACGTTCCAAAATTTGACCCTAAAACAATACGTTCTCTACCTTATGGGTAAGAGAAAATAAAAAGGCAAAGTCACTTAATTCATTTTATGCCATCTAACAAATGGAGCAAACAATAAACAATGCAAATAAATATTGCATAAAAATTTTATATTGTGGCCACCAAAATATTTCCTTCTTTATGTAATCTTATGCAAATTCATAAAGTACAAATTATTTATTAAATTATACTTTATTGAAATTATTTCCCATGATGAATACAGAAGATTTTACGTGAAAGAAGCATAACACTAAATGCTAAAAGAAAGTCAACTTTGTGACAACATGAGATGAAACACTATGTTTTTTTTTTTTTTTTTTTTTTTTTTTTTTTTAAATGAAAAATAATAATAATAAATTGATAATTTTGGTTTAAATTATTGCAGATGTATGGATGAATCATTCGTTTTAAAGGTATTGACGAGTTTTCTTATTGAAAACTTAAACCCCTAACAGGGTTAAGGGATGAACCTACATGCAAACATTTTTACTTACTTACATATCCCGATTTTCAAAATGCATTTTGCATCTCCAATAGTTCAAAAACGAATGATACACAGTTTTATACAAAGACTATGCATAGTTCCAAAAAGCAAATTTTATGAAGTCAATTTTCCATTTCTAAAATACTCTTTAAAAGCATAAATATATCATTTTTCTAATATAGAAAGATTGAATATACCGTTTATAACACTTTTTAGTATAAGTGTAGAGGAAACAATGTAAAACTAGTACTGTGGTTAAATTTGATCGAATTGGTATTCAATGTTTCAGAAATTTCGCTTATTCAGGAGTAATATAAAAATTTGAAATCTGAAAGGAATTTGAATTTATCGAGAGTTTGTCGTAGTAATTTATAGAGTTTTCGAGGTAGTTCTGATTTTGAAATCAATGAATCAATACAAAACATTTCAGAACTTGACTCCTACTGAAGTCAGAGTTTCCTAATTTTGGGAATCCAAAACTGCCACGTTTCATCCAATTCAAATGCATAATTTGTCACTAAGGCAATGACCACCATAGTGGAAATGAAAAAACTATCATCTTTTCCCTTTTCTATTGTGGTACTGCATAGAAAGCAGCACGTAAAGATATAGACAAGTTCTTATCTACTACATAGGTGTTCAAATTATTAGAAATTATTTCGATTATCTAAAAATATATTCGACGAAATGTTCTGAAATTTCATACATAGAAAGAACATTTAAATTCTTATATTTTCCATTACTGATTTAATCGAGTGCAATTAGGGGAGCAACCACAAATTGAAGACGAGCGCAAATACTTTGGGTCATGTTATAAGGCAGGTGTCCAGTTTGTGTGTTTGTCTCGCGTAACAGGATAACCGTGTTCGTTTGGTCTAAATGTAGAGACCATTCCTTGCGTAAATACAGTGATTTGTTTCCGGAATTATATTTATTATTTGTTTGCCTCAGTTGAAGAGAGTTTACCAGTGAAAGCTAATTTTCCTGGAGGTAAGGAAAATTCAAATCGAATAATTATCTGAAACACTTACTCTATATTTTTATGAAAATTACCTTAGTTTAAAGTTTTCTAAAACCATGTTACTGCATTAAATTCCAAGGGGGTTAGATATGGACGAAGAAGATATTCCAGTTCTGTTTTTTATCTAAAAAACCTCTAATTTTTTTTTTTTTTTTTTTTTTTTTTTCAAATTTTCAACGATTTAAAAGAAAATTAGTCTTCTGCCGTCCCCCTACCCCTGGGTGTGTAGGGGCAGAACCGTCTCCATACTAGAATCGGGGAATCTGGCTGAGTTATGAGGGATGCAAATAGCACGTTGAAGCTCCTGATCTGTAGGTAAATTATTTAAAATATCATCTCTTATTAATTTAAAAGTAAAAACTTCTTAATATTTTTAATAAATGTCATTCTTACACAAGAACTGTATTATCGAATATTGGGAATCACTTGCTTATTTCAAACACAATAGTAAAAAATAAACACACTGCCGTATTTTGTAACTGCAAGGCATTCCTTTCATTTCACCTTATCTTTACAATTCTTTTGAATCTAATTTGAGAAGAAGATTTAAAAAATAAATGGTAATACGGGTGCCTAATGGTAGCTGCACGGTAAATTAGTTTTGTACACGAATTAGATATCCCACGCTAATGGTTGTCGATAATTTGATAATTTAGTTTGATTATGTAGAGAAGGAGGTTTAGTGTAAAATAAACAAGTTATTGAAAAGTATATTATAAATATGTGTTTTAGGAGAATATATATAAGACACACACATATAAACAGATCATACCTAAGCAGAAACATTAAAAAATGTTTTTTGTGCAATATGTATGTATAGGTGTGTTTGTGCAGCATGTATGTATAAAATATTTGGGCATGTGAAATTTGCAATATAATAATATTAAATTACGTGTAATAATAACGTGTAATAATTACGTGTAAAAATACGTGTAATAATATTAAATTTATGTTTGTGTAATACATTAAACGGTTTGAATTTATAATATGTTAAATTATGCTTGTGTATAAGCTATTTAAATGTGCGTTTATGTACAATACATTAAAATAGACTGCATATGTGAAATACGTTAAATATGTAATTTATGTTAATACGTGTGTGTTTTTACACGATCTGATGCTCTATATTTCTGTTTCTTCCACTATACTAATTAGCAGCGATCTTGGTGACATCAACACTCACTGTTCAATTGCGGGCGTGTCGTTATCAGAAGGTATTTGAGTTCGGAACATCCCCACTAAAAATAATCTCAAGATATTCTGCAGATTTTTATTAGAGCAAATTTGCAGAATAACTTGAGTTATTTGGCCCATTCTTAAGAAAGTTTACAAAATTTCTTCATAGTGTCTTCAAAATTTTTAAAGAGTATTTTATAAAAAACTATAAATCTTGAAAATAATTTGAAATATTTGAAGAAATTCTTAAGAAAATATTATTTTCTCAAGAATATCTTCTGATTATTTTTAGTGGGGATTAGCCATGTATAAAAAATGAAGTGCAGTATAAAACATGATATTTATAGATAAAAGGCTTAAATATATTAACATTAATTTATGACGGACAACATTTATTTTCAGAGCATTTTATCATGAACACACCGCTTTCAATATGATTATTAAATTACTATATATATATTTTAAAAAATTTAAAGGATGGTTAATGTGGTATATATATATATATATATATATACTAAAATACAGATATTTAAAGAAACCAAAGTTTATGAATTAACAGCCTGCAAAACAAACAAAACGATAAACTAGCTCAACAAAAATCATAACAGAAAAACATAAACTGAAACAAATTTATGAAAAAATAATTTAAGATAATTTAATAAAAAGTAAGAAAATAATTTAAGAAAAAGTAACTTAATATATATATATTTTGGAAATGAAGCTTTTCATTAATATTATTTTTAATTCACTATGTGTTTGCACAATTTTTGCTATTATTTAAGCAATTTTTACTTTTCAAAAAAATTCAAAATACATCATTTTATAGCTGCTATCTGCGCATTTTATGTTGTATTATTATTATTATTTTATAACAATATTTCAATTCTTATTTGATGCATTACAATTCATTCAGTGTTTTGCAATTTAATGATCATTTTGCACTACTTTTATCATTTATTTAGTAAGTTTCTTGGTATTATTATTATTTTTTAATTTTAAGCTTTCATTACACTTTTATATTCTGTTACGCTGCATATTCATTTTACTTATGAATCTTTAATCTAATGGTTTTACTAGTAATATTGTTTGATTTACCACATTATTATTTATTAGTCTGTCATTTTTTTTTTTTTTTTTTTTTTTTTTTTTGGGGGGGGGGTTCTAATTTAATTAACTTATTTTTGTATATATTTTTGTATATATCATTGATGAATTTTCATCATGGCTATGGCTACTTATTGTAAATATTAATACATTTTCCAAATTTTTCTACTCAAGGCTGTTTCTGTATTTATACTAAATTGTGCTCCATTAATTTTAATCAAGAATTTCAAATGTATTATTTATTTTAATCAAGATTTTCAAAAGAATTATTTATTTATTTATAGATATAAATATTTATCAATTTTTAAGAATTTATCAGGCTTTAGTTATATGCAAGCTTAGTTAAATTTTTAATACTATTTATAATTATTGTCTCAATTCATTATATTTCTAATATTTATCTTCTTTATTCATTACATGGTTGTTCTTAGTAAATACTTAGCGCCTGGCAAAAAAGGCAAATCTTATGGATTGTCTTGTGCTCGGTACAGAGTAATGTATAGGGATTACTCTGGATCGTCATCCTGCTACCTATATCATCCTCCTCTTCGCAATTTATTTTTTAAAAAATGCAATTCTACAAGGTGTCTTACTTGCCCTCTTGCTGATGCTTCTCATTTTAGAGATAGCTCCTCTCATGTTACATTTTGTAAGGCTTTTAATATCATTTACTCAATCAAATGCAATTTATGCAATATGATTTATATTGGACAAACTAGCAATCCATTACACAAGCGGATTAACTTACATCGTTCTGATATTAAAAAATCACGACAATTTACTACTAATTTTGAATATATGCACTTCCATCAACATGACTTTAATAATATTACTGTGAAAATTCTTAATTTTAAGAAGAATTTGAATGAACGTCTTTTACTTGAATCACAATATATTAAATCTCTGAATACACTTTATCCCTTTGGTTTAAATTCTAATGTTTATAATAAACAACATATTGTTTATTCCAAGGTTTCAAAAATTGAATTTTACAGTAATATTTATAAAACATTAAATCACTCTTTATTTAAAAAGACTACTAGAACTTCTAGGGGTTCTTCTAGGTCGTCTTCCCCACTTCTGGACATTTGCATCTCTATTACAAAATCTCAAATCCTTAGAACGTATTTTTCTTAAGTCTTATAATTGGAAAGATATACGTAATTTTATATTTGGGATAAAAAAAGAAGTAACTTCTTAAATATTTTAAAGTCTTCCATTCTCATTCTTTTGATTCACACTTCAGTGATGTATTTTTTGATATTTTACACTACAGGGCTGAGTGTTTTAATATTAAACTTGACTTAAAATCTGGTCAAAAAATAAATAACTCTCTCTTGGTGACAAATTTTTCTCATCCTGTGTTTAATAAACTTCATATCCACAATTTACTTAATGATCCATCTAATCCTTTTCCCATCAAAAACTTCATCATTCAAAAAACTTTTAAATACAATATTACTTTAGGCAGAAAAATATTTAACTACAATAAATTTGCTAAATTTCTTACATCTAATGATCAGCCTCCATGTTATTGTTCTGATTCCAAATATAAATCTTTTTTCAATCCATCTCATGGTCATATTATTACTGGCGATATCAATATTGTGGAAAATCTTACTTTAAGATCTTTGATGAAATATGGCACTAAATTTCGTATGCCTTCAAAATTCAAATTTATTGATATCATTACTCAATTTAATTTAGACTTGGTTCTCTTTATATACAAAATTGCTATTGATTATAATAAACCAGTGGAAAATTTTAATGAGTGGAAATTTAAGCTACTTGAGAAATTTAAACTTGATTTAGTTTAAAATATGCACCATCTTTCTAATATCAAGTACTATAATTTCAAAGAAATTAATTCAGCAATTCTCGACCTACAGTCTAAATTTATTATTACTTATGTTGACAAGGCGGCTAATAACTATGCAATTATTTGCAAAAAATATTATAAACAACTTCTTTTTGATACTATGGATACTAGTAATATTTTTGTTAAGATTAATGACAGTATCGAAATTAAAAACAGGCATATATTTAATTATTACAAGTTGATAAAAACTAAAAATAATAACTATAATTATCCTTATTTAGTTGTAATTCCGAAATTTCATAAAGATCCAATTAAATTTCGTACTGTGACTGTTGCCTGTAATGCCTACACTTCTAATGCTAATATTATATTATTAAATATCCTTAAAAAATTACATAGTTATATTGTTTCTAACAAGTGTAATTTTTTTCTAAAAAATAGTTTTCAACTCAAAAATAAAATTAAAAATCTTACTGATATTACTGGTATAAAAACTTTTGATTTCAATGATCTTTTTAATAATATAGTTATTAAAGATATGTTTGATATTATAAATAAACTTTTTGTAGAAAATCTGCAGTATTTAAATCTAAATGTTAACATTACTCCTTCAACCTTTAAAACTCTGACTAGGTTTATACTTTTCCATAACTATATTTTATTCAATAATTATTTATATAAATAACGTTTAGGATTGCCACAAGGTGGCATTGCTTCTAGTATATTAGCTGATCTATACTTATATTATTATGAGCGTGATATTGAGTGTACTAACTTTAAATTACTACGATACATAGATGATATAATTATATTATACTTGGATAAACATCACACCAATCTAAACTTACCTGTTAATTATCCTGAAAATCTGTCTCTTAGTAGTACTGATTTGGAATCTAATGTCATTAGTTTCTTAGATTTAAAAATTATTCTTAATTGTAATGGCAAATTAGAATTTGACTTATATGATAAAAAGAAAGATTTCCCCTTTAAGGTAAATTTTTTTACTAATTTTTAAACATGTTTACATAAATCTGTATTTGTCAATATTCTTCTTAATTTTAATCTACGTATCAAAAATTTAGTGTCTGATAAACATCAAAAAGTACAATTTCGATTTAAAAAAAAATTAGCATTAATTAATGGCTATCCCAAACACTTGATTCAAAAATTCTTTTAATCATTTATTTATTTATTTTATTATTGTAAATATTATTATTTATTTTTTATTTTTATTACTATTATTCACTTTAAAATAATTATGAATAATTCATTTTATTTTATTTTACTATTATTTTCATCTCAATACTCTAGATGGCAGCACTATCCATGCTAAAATAATTATGAATAATAATCTGCTTTTTTTAGGATCTGAATACGTATGAATCCTTAATTTACCTGAATAACACTGCGCATCCTTTATTACTCAATGGTCACTGCAATTTTGAACTGATTAACTGTGGGTTTAACTGAGTTCTGATTGTTAAATTTTACATGTGCATTGTATCTTAGTTTTTCTGGATTGAATTTTTCTGGTTTTTTCACATGGGTATCTTGTATTTGAATCAGTTTCAAATATATTTTATTATGTAATTTTGTATGTTTACTTCAATCTCCAATAAATATGTCTTAGGATTATTTCAGGTAATATTGTGATTTTGATCTTCTTTTTTATGGATTTTCTATGGATGTTTCGGGCCTGTGAACAAAGAAATTCTTAGCTTTTGCTTTCTTTGTGACAGAAAAACATCCATTTCTTAGCATATTTGCATTCTACCAGGCCCTTGAAAACGTTGGAATGCAAATCATGCTTTTTTCCTATCTCCAAAATTCATTTCGATTTATCTTTAATTCTTTTCTGATTTGATATGAGTGGTCTGCGATTATGATCTGAATAATTGTTTTAATGCTGAGGTTGAATCATCTTTGAATTTCATAAAATTTTGCACTGATCTTATTATATTTTATTATTGTATTACTATATATATATATATATATATATATATATATATATATATATATATATATATATATATATATATATATATTACTGAAATAAACCAACATATAACTATATTTATATATATATATATATATATATATGTATATATATATATATATTATTCATGGGTTAGGCATGGAATGTACTGGAGGTGTATTTTAAGTTTTATTTATTTATACTAGCAGGCTACGCCCGCTTTGCTGGTCACTATATTTAAATGAATTTTCGAAAGAATTGAACTAATATTTATTTTTTTACATCACATTACAGACAAAAACTAAAAAAAAAAAAGAAAGAAAGAAAGAAAAGAAAGAAAGAAAGAAACTGAAATTGCTCCAGACCTCGCTTCTGGTACCCACTATCTACGGCAGGTCTTTTCCCGCCCGCACTGCATCAGTTCTAGGTTTCCCATGCCTGCAGAAAGATCTTTCTCGGGCACTTCAATCTAGATATTTATCGACGACAGGGGGAATCTGCTACTATTTAAGAACTACGATTTTAAAGATGACTGTATCTCAACATCTATTAAATATTTTTGTTTTGAACCATGTATTTTATAGCCCATGCTATTTACATTATATTACGATTTGATTCCGACCAATGTAATAAAATAAAATAAAATAAAAAGTAGATTAATAAATAAATAAATAAATAAATAAATAAATATATAAACAAATAAATATTAAACAATTTAATCCTTTTTACTATGTATATACTACCATTTTCCCCGATAAATACTGTAAAATAATAATAATAATAATAATAATAATAATAATAAATAAAAGTTTTTTCTTTTAAAGGAATTAATTAAAAAGGGAAAAATAAGAAGTTGTTTTGCGATAAAAAATTTAACATAACTGTTATAAATACGTTTTTCAATAAGCATAACAAATTTAAAAAAAAAAAAAAAAAAAAAAAAAAAAAATCCGCCTTCAAATGAATTCATTAAATAAAAATAAGTTGCGCAATAGCCGTTGCTAAGATACGCAGACGACTGAAGCAAAATAATAAATCTATGAAAAATGAAACAAAGAAGCCAATATTTAAAATCGGAAAAACATTAATTCAAAAAATTCAAATTCAAAATTCGAAAAAATCTCGATGAGGTGCACACCTGCAGGGTCCCAGGTACCTATATGCCAAATTTGGTTGCTCTGTGATCAATAGTGTGAGCACCAGAGCGCAGACAGACACACACACACAGAGACACATCTCTTTATTTATATAATAATAATAATAATAAATAAAAGTTTTTCTTTTAAAGGAATTGATTAAAATGGGAAAATAAGAAGTTGCTTTACTATAAAAAATTGAACGTAACTGTTATAAATACGTTTTTCAATAAACATAACAAATAAAAAGAAAAAAAATCCGCCTTCAAATGAATGCATTAAATAAAAATAAGTTGCGCAATAGCCGTTGCTAAGGTACGCAGACGATTGAAGCAAAATAATAAATCTATGAAAAATGAAACAAAGAAGCCAATATTTAAAATCGGAAAAACATTAATTCAAAAAATTCAAATTCAAAATTCGAAAAAATCTCGATGAGGTGCACACCTGCAGGGTCCCAGGTACCTATATGCCAAATTTGGTTGCTCTGCGATCAATAGTGTGAGCACCAGAGCGCAGACAGACACACACACAGACACACACACACAGAGACACATCTCTTTATTTATATAATAATAATAATAATAAATAAAAGTTTTTCTTTTAAAGGAATTAATTAAAAAGGGAAAATAAGAAGTTGTTTTACTATAAAAAATTGAACGTAACTGTTATAAATACGTTTTTCAATAAACATAACAAATTAAAAAAAAAAAAAAATCCGCCTTTAAATGAATGCATTAAATAAAAATAAGTAAAAATAAGTTGCGCAATAGCCGTTGCTAAGATACGCAGACGATTGAAGCAAAATAATAAATCTATGAAAAATGAAACAAAGAAGCCAATATTTAAAATCGGAAAAACATTAATTAAAAAAATTCAAATTCGAAATTCGAAAAAATCTCGATGAAGTGCACACCTGCAGGGTCCCAGGTACCTATATGCCAAATTTGGTTGCTCTGCGATCAATAGTGTGAGCACCAGAGCGCTGACAGACACACACACAGACACACACACACACAGACACTTCTCTTTATTAATATAGATTAAACAAATAACTGAACATTTTCAGCAGTTTATAGATGCGTTTGTAACCTACATTCTTAAAATAAATAAATAAATAAATAAATAATAAAACATTTAACACAAAAACGGCCGAATGTATAATTTTGACCTAACGCGATATCCCTTTCAATATTTCTCAAATAATTATAGATTTTTATTAATTGTATGTTAATTATATTTTATAAAGAATATGAAGTACGCAGGTGTTATATTATTTTATCATTATTTATTATTATTCTTTTTCTTCTTCTTCTTATTATTATTTGCATTTAACATCTATATTTAAAACCATGGAATGGGTCTTACTGGCAAAATTTCATACTGCATAATTTTTATTATAATAATTTTCTTTTATTGCACCATCATCTTTAAAAAAAAATGCTAAAAATTCAACATAATTTTTTTTCCCATTTTAATGTAATCTTTATAAAAAAAAAAAAAAAAAAAAAGACAAATTTACATAGTCATTGGTTTTACATTTATAACAAGTGCCCCGATTATTATTTTAACTTGTATATACACTATAGAATATGTAATATTAGCAAGTGATTTGCCAAAGATTCTACCAATAATACAGAGTTCTAGAAAGAAAACTGCAATTTAATTATTTTCTAAACATATACATTATATTTCTTAAAGAAGTCTCGAAACAAACTGGATTAATGAATTTTTTATCTCAATGGTCAAATGTGCATATCAGTTGTTCGATGTAAATAAGTCGAAGTCTCTTTTTCAATACAAAATGGGGTTTATAAAATCAGCTAAAATATTCCGAGGTCAGAACTGGTTCTCAATATCAGCCATTGAGACTGCATCGAGAATACGAATGAATGAGATAGAGAGCTTTTAGAATACGTCCATGTAAACGGCAGTATTTCGAATTACCTGAAAAATTTCGTAACCAATGATAACTTTCACTGAAAGTATAAATAACATAAACATAAATTTTCAGGAAAGTAAAAATAAATAAATTAATAAATAAATTTATAATTAAATCTTTGAGCACATAGCAGAGAAAAAAGAATTTATTCAGAGTAAAGAATCAGCTGCTCACAGAGAAGAACATGTTTACAATACTTCTGAAAGAAAAAAAAATTAAGTACGACAGAAAATATATCTTATGTTGACGAGGCGATTCTAGATGACGCAAAGTAATTATAAGCTGGAACAAACTGTCCCAAAGAGCAGAGTAAGTGCCAGGGGAGACCTCACAGTCTTAAAATAAGAAGTCATACACATTTTCCGTTTTAATTTATTACCGTAACTTATAATAAATCATGACAAATTGAGAAAAAGTGATGATTGTTGAGGATATAGACATGGAATTAGGTCTAGATTACTATCGCCGAATAGGCTTGTAAACCGTCAAATCAGAAAAAAAAGCTGATGTGGAGACACGTTGCTTACACGTCCGAGGAAAAAACAGAAAGAAGAACAAAAACGAAAAAAACGAAAAAGCATGGGATTCGCATTGTTAATTAACACTTCCATTCTGTATTTAATCGTTCCATTGTTTATCCTTCAGTGTACTCTGCCTACGTTATTACAAAATGAACAGACAGAAGGACTAAAAGGCATACAGTTAGAGTAGTTGAATTTATACTCTTAAACATTCTTGGAAAGTGGTAAAAATGTTTAAAACACAAATGGAAATGCAATTCAAGAAGTTTCTAGTTGTAGCCCTTTCATGTTTCTGAATATTTCAGTGCAACCCTATAAATCAGAACATTAAGCCTATGATATTCTAAAAAAAATATTATTTTATCGTATTAAAAATAAATGTCAATTTCATTATGATTTTCGCTGTGGAAAGTTACATAAATATGGCTTATAAAAATTTCTCTCCTAAACCGCAAAACATTGGCATTTTGTTTGAGGGTCCTTGTACACAAACCATTTACGCAGGGCCTATTAATGGCATTTTAAATAGGGAATATAATGACATTTTAAAAGGAGAATTTCAAGAGAAAATATGCGAAAAAATCTAAAAATAAAAGTAACAAGTTCTTGAAAAATGCACTCCTGTATTTATAATTTTCTGCCAAGTTGATTGTGATACTTTTTCTTAAACAAATGCTGTCTCAGGATAGAAGACAACTATTCTCCCTATATATATATATATATATATATATATATATATATATATATATATATTTATTTATTGATATATATATATATACATATACATATACATATATATATACACTGTAGAATATTCAATAAATTATAAATGAAGAATAAATAAATTATTAAATCAATGAATTATAAATTCATTTATAAATTTCAATAAATTATAAATGAAGTTGTAAAAGATTTTACAAAAATGTGTAGTGTTAAATATAATTTTATATGGTTTTCGATTGATGTAATTTTTACATTCTTTCTCTTTAAATGGTATTTAGTGATTTAATTGTAGATATTTTTTATTCAAAAATAATTGCAAAATATTACTAATTCTAAATATGCAGAGTATCATTATTGGTCTTATTTTAGAATAAAAATTATGTGCAAGTTAAAAAATGGAACTCTGTGTCTGTTAATGTATAACATAACGCAATTAAGAATGACAATTTTCGATGTTCAGTGGTAATTAGATGTCGCTAGGAATATGTAAAGCTATATAATATAATTTAAATTATTAATTTATTATTAGGTTCAATTTGGATAAAAAATATTGTTTTTACCTAGAAAATGGATTTATAAAGTTTTATTTAATAAAAAGTTATTTTATAAAATATATATATCAGGGGAACCCGAAAGTAATGTTATTTTTGCTCATGTCGATATTCGATTTTCATTTATCAGCTCGTTGTGTTCTTGAACCGGTATCAAAGACATTTCAAGGTTTGAGTAACTTGTTTACTTGCAAAATATTGAAGTTTAGATTTTTTGTGCGATTTATAGTGAAAGGACCAGCCAAATAAAAGGAGAGGTATATATTGGGCATTGTATACTTTTTGAAAAAAAGTTTTTTGGATTCACGCAACAGTTGTTACAAAGATTATTTGTGGTGTTTATTTAAGTGCATTAAAGCTTTCTAAATGAAAAATTTATTTTTTCAAGTTCAAAATCGGTAATTTTGATATTTCTGACTCGTGTCGATCACGAAGAAAAAACGACTTTAGACAATGGCATATTAAGTTCAGAAGTGGAAGCAATTCCGTGTCAAACTGTCAAGAAACTGTCAAGCACCAACCTTAGTCTATCATCCAAGAACATCTTCAGCAAATTGGTAAAGTAAGAAGAACAAGTGTTTGGTCTCGTATGATCTGTCTGATGGAAACAAAGCTAACCGATAGAGCACATGTAATTTATTGCTTCAGCGGAACCATACATAAACGATTTTTTAATATTTCCAGCAAATTGGTAAAGTAAGAAGAGCAAGTGTTTAGTCTCGTATAATCTGTCTGAAGGAAACAAATCTAACCGATAGAGCACATGTAATTTGTTGCTTCAACGGAACCATACAGAAGCGATTTTTGGTCCATTTATCACTTAAGATTAAAAATGGTTCCTTCATGCTAATCCAAAATGTGAAAGGCAGTGGCTCTGTACGAATGAATAGCTACAAAGTACCGCTAAGTAAGATTTACATCACAAAAAGGAAATTTTGTATGTTTCATGGAGTACTCGCGGAGAAATAAGTACACTTTGAAGTTCTTAAATCTAGACAAACTATTAACGCTGACCTTTGCTGTGAACAACTGGATCGAGTAAATCAATCTTTAATTGAAAAGTGTGCAGCTGTTGTCAACAGAAATGACGTTATTATGCAAGGTGTAAATGCAAGACCGCACTACGCAAGACGAAACTCGAAAAAAAAAAAGTATAATAATGAACTAGAGTGGAAGATATTGCCTCAACTACCATACTCGTTCAATATTGCGCCATTGGATTTCCATCATTTTCTAAGAAATGAAAGTTTGAATGCCTGGATGGTA
Source organism: Salticus scenicus (assembly GCA_963930645.1). Lineage (NCBI taxonomy): Eukaryota > Metazoa > Arthropoda > Arachnida > Araneae > Salticidae > Salticus > Salticus scenicus. Next base: position 379,239,439 of record OZ005648.1, read on the forward strand.
TCCAAAATGCAATCTCCGGAGCTTTTGCTCAAACATCATTTGATTTTTTCGGTATTGGAAACTTACACACTAGATGCCAAAATGTTGTTTATAATGAGTTGATGAAAAAAAAAAAAGTCATTACTTTCCTGTCCCCCTATTATTTGAAAAGATGCAAAAGAATTTCTTGCAAATAGTATTTATTACACACGGACATCAATAAAATTTTATTATATTTAAAATATATTTTCCCCAAAATACCGAAGAGTTTCTCTTTTTGGCAATGGTAAACGGTACTTGCGAAATGTTTGAACGAAGTAAGGTCTTGTCGGTCTAGAGTTCAAAGTTATCTCTCCGAAATCGCATGGAAATGTCCTATTGATAAAAAAAAAAAAAAAAAAAATGTTTAGTCCTTGCGCACCCCACGCCAAGGTTACTTGGATGAGTAATTTATATTTACCCTTAAAATAAACAAAACTTATTATTAAAAAGAGAGAGGCAGAGATTATTATGCAAATGTCATTGAATGTCATGATTGTATCTCCATTATTAGAAATAAAAAATAGATATTTCGAAGAATTTATTTTGTAAAAACTCACCTCTAAAACAACGTATAACTAATTAATTTTTATTTGTTTTTATTTTTTGTGAAAGTTTCTAATTTTTTTTCTGCAAGCACGAATGCAAACAAATGCAATTGCTTTAATAGCAGAATTTCTTGTTTCTATATTTTTCCTTTCTTTCTTTCCTTTTTTTTTTTTTTTTTATATATTATAAGTTATATAAGTTATTGTTTTATAAGTTATTGAATGATTAATTAGAAAAATTTACAGATTATGTAAGGATAAAAGAAAAAAATCGAAATGCAATTAGCATTTTCTTTCCTTATTTTAAGTAGATTAATTGAACGCAAAAAAAAATATTTTTACACTTTAAATACTTTAATGCGGTTTTCAAATTAAAGCATAATTAACTCAGATTTTTTGAACCCAGTTATTTATTCTGAAAATTTGAGTTACATTTTATGCATAAATTTAATCCCTAGCCTGTACCTTTTTTCTTTTTCTTTTTCATTCTTTTTTTTTTTTTTTTTTTTTTTTTTTTTAAATAAAAAAATAATAATACTTAAGTCTTTTAATAATGTAAAACAGTTTTCTACTTAAAATGTTTTGCTATCTAGATCTTTGTAATATTTAATATTTTTTTTTTTTTTTTTTTTTTTTTTTTTTTTACTTCAGTTTAAAGCACTCCGATGTTAAACAAAATTTACAAAAGTCAAGTGTGATAAATTTTTGTCCAGGTATTGAAAAAAGTATATGCATATCTCTCTCTCTCTCTCTCTCTATATATATATATATATATATTACTACATTTTAGCACGGTTTAAGAATCCTCACCAAATTACCTTGTTAAAAGGCTTGACTATTAAAGAAAACGTTGTATTTTTTCCCCATACAAATTTTAACAAGAACGAAAAAGCATGCAGTGCGCATTGATTATTAACATTTTCAACTGCATTTGGTTGTTGTATCGTGTAACTTCCAATGTTCTTTGAATACGTTATCACACAACTGACAGGCAGAAGGGCTGAAAGGTATACAGGCAGACTAGTTAAATTTATAATCCCTCTTAAGCATCGTTGAAAAGTGTTTAAAATGTTTAACGCAACATAAAATGCAGCCCTTAGATTATAATTACAGCTTTTAATGTATTTGAATATTTTACAAAACTTATAGAAATAAATCTTTTAAACCGTAATGTGTCTAGAATAATTTGTAAATTTACCTGTAAATATATCTGCAATTCTACCACTACTTTAAGTTATACAGGCTATAGTCTCATAGTATTCTCATAAAAGCTATATAATAGCAGCTACACTTTTGAAGAGAAAGCATAAAATAGATTAAATTGTTTGTTATTGAATACTGACTACGATATATATTATGCTCCATGCAATAAATTCGAAGTTTTGAATTTAAGAAAAAAAAAAGTGCCTCAACAGCTTAGTGGAACTCTGTAAGTCATTAATGATACCCATAAGATATTTTAAGAGAATCATAATTTAGTGCATGTTAATAATTTAATGAAAAAATGAGAGTATCTATTCTCTTGAAATAATTCAAAATTGGCTACAAACCTGCCGCATTGTTGACAAAAATTTGTTAGAATAGTAATTTGGGGTTACAAAAATCTGAAAGATTAGGAATTATTACGTTATAAAGATCTGCGTGGTTTTACCAGATTTTTTTTTTCTCGTGATTTACGTTACAGAAACTCGATAGTTTCGTTAACGTTTGGCCGTTCGGAAGTGTCACAGAGAAAGTTTTCGACTTTCTTTGAAAATGATAAAACAGGCAGAATTTTTTTATAAACATTTTTTTTTTTATAAAGTAATTATAAAGTAATTATAAAGTAATGCGACTATCATGGAAAAATTAACTAAAAGAGAAACTCAAAGTATTCATTAAAAAATTAGATTATTACACTTAGAGACTCTCTATCAGTTAAAATTTTTATTACAGCTATTATAGTGGGCAAATTTGAAAGATGGTACACATCTTATTAGAAACTTGATTTAAAAGATGTTAAGTTATAAATTATTTAACTGCTTTATTATGTATATTTACTTCATGCTTTACTTCATAGGCCGAATTCTGATCCATGGATTATTTTTAATATATATATATATATATATATATATATATATATATATATATATATGTATATTTTTAATTAAAATGCATTAATGTTTAATAATATTAGTTGCATTATGTATATACATACATTATATTCTCAATCGAAAATTGGTTGCTTCTGGCGATTTTCCACGATAGATATAAAAATTGCATGGAGATGAAATATATAAAATTAAAGTAGCAAGGAATTATGAAATGCACATTTTGAAATTTATTAACTACGATTGAAATAATAAATTTTAATGAAAATACTTTTATTTGCGAAAACACAAATTCACGATGTTTAAGTTTATACCTATATTTCATGGCATAGTAGAAAATGCAAGATTTAACAGATATTTTTAACTTTTATGTTCTCTGCTATTTTCTAAACTTTATGTTTCTACCTAAATGAATGCTTATCATGTCATATATAGTTTAAAAAAAATTATAAATAATATTTCTGTTTTATTAATGTTTACAACAATTGTTAAAATATTACTATATATATTAGTATTAGTATTACTGTATAAGCAAAAAAGAAAGCATGGGGGTGAACAATAAATCATTTTTACTTGTAATAGACATGAAATGAAAAATTAAAATAAAACTATTGGTATTATACAAACCATTGAAAATTTTAATTAAAAAAAAAATTGGTTTTTTACAAAGAATGTTTTAGAAGATTTCTGGGTGTAATTCATGGAACTATTGATCTCTCATTACAAAACTGGATGTAAAATTAACAAAACTGTATAGAGTTTTATTTTATTCACTGTACATAATTTCAATTTTATCCTACTTTATCACAAAGTCACTCCTTATTTCACTTGAAAGAAAGCCTGCAGTACAGAAAATTCTACTGCCAAGAATAGTAACGAACAGCTAATGTTTACATTTGAAAACGTGAACGTTTAATGAATTACACCATGTAAATCTTACAATATTGTCTAACTAATATTCTTTTAATAAAACGATTTTTTTAAATACTCAAACAATTTTTTAAATAGTGGATTGTTTTTCAAATGTATATAAATTTGTAAGCTTTACTGTATAAAACAAGATGATTTTTTTTTTTTTTTACTTTCTCTCCATTTTCCACTTCATAAATTTAGCTTCTACTTAAAAAAAAATAGCTATATTTAATTGAAAGAGAAAGTGAAATCTGAGAAAGTTTGTTTCTTTATTTCTTTATATGTTTTTCGAATAAATTTATATACACATATATATATATATATATACAAATATATACGCATATGTATGTTTGTATGTATACACTTAAGTGACAAAGTATAATGAAAAAATCCTTTTACTCCAGTCTTTCTCTAAGAATAAAACTATGACATTTGTTTCTATACCTTAATCATTAAATCTAACTTTCCTAATGCCGCTGTTTTTTCTTATTTTATATTCCTTTCATGAATCCTAAACTCTCCCGTGAGGTAATTTTTATGCTTGACTGCTCTCGAAAAATCGGTGAAATAAACTCTCAAACGGTGTTAAAAGATCTTAGGAACTGAAGAAACTTCGTGTGTTATTAAGATCGATTATGGTTAAAGAGAATCTGGAGAGAAATAGAAATTTCTCTCGTAGGGAAACTATATATACTGAATAACACAACATACTTAAGATGTCTAGAATTTTATTTATCTTGAAAATGGATTCCTATTTTTATCAAAAGAAAATAGTAACTTTATTTCCATAAAAAAAATTAACAAGAATGTTGGAAAATATTTTTGAATTCGGCTCTACAATCTGTTGTTTTGATTGATCACAAAGTCCAAAAGTGGCAGGAAATTTCTGCTCCCAATACTTGTAGAAAAGAAGTGCCGGGTTCGAGCCTAGATTGATCGCGTAGGCCTTGCCATTTGGCGTTTTTCATTGTTAACGCCAAAGTTCGCATCCATACATTCTAGGAACCGATCGAATGATAACCTACGGCGGTAAGAAGGGTACCCAAGCTTAAGACACTTGTGCAGACCATCTCTTTAAAACCCTATACTACAACTGACATCATGTGTCCACGTGCGTTGCCATTTTCTTACTTATTTTTAGAATGCATTGAAACCCATAAATGTTATTTAGATTACTATAGTATGTTTCATAGCGAAACTGTTATAATTAGCTCCACTTATATGTGCTCGGAAATTCTCAAAACAATTAAAATTTTTAATGGCTAAAAAAGGTATTTTTTAAAGAATGTTTTAATATATTTATATGCGCACACAGAAACATAATGAAATTAACATGCTTAACTTTAACCCACAAAAGCACCTTTTATGTAGAATAGCATGCAATAAGCGTTTATTTATAACATACAGAACTACACTATGATGATTTTTTTAATCACTTTGCGGAATATAACTGGGAATTCTAGACTGAAAAAGCACCAGGCCATCATCCGAATCTGGATTAATTGGTTTTATGTGTCAACAGTATACCAATTGATTTAGAACCATTATCAAAACTCACACATAAATCCTGATCTGGTCACTTTTCTCGCTTGTTAAAATTATTTTTCTAATTCATTAAAAAAAAAAAAAAAAAAAAAAAAAAAAAAAAAAAAAAACAGGACCGGGTAAATGCCCAGGTTTACTATATGAATTAAATAAAAAAATTCCAAAAGGAAATTTTTATCTACATTTGTGGGAAAAAAAATGCGTATCTTATTTTCATATATATTGTAGGGCCAAATAACTTCTGCTGTAATCACATCCTGTAGCATAGCGGAGAATGGATTACTGTATTGTTACTTGCCCGATTCACGAGGTGTACTAAAGGAATGTAAATAATAGTTCACCATTTGGAGTTTTATATGATAAAAAGGGAAATATAAGTTAGAAAACCATGTATGAACAATTTGAACATATTTTCTTCAGTTTTTATTCTTAGCTGGGTTATTTGTTAAACGTGGAAATTTTTCATAAAAAGCGATATCTGATGGCAATTTGTAAACTATTTTTTTTATTAATTTTGAGATCCACTCCCTTGATTGCTCCTCTCTGATTAGATGTTTTTATCTTTTAGTTTTACGTTAAAATATATATATGTATATATATATATATATATATATATATTCTATTATATTTCGCAGACATGAGATATCAGCAAAACGTAGTCATATCCGTATTGTAGATATTCCCTTATTCAATGTCCATTAGAAACATATAATATCTAAACTTATGTCATATTAAAAAAAAAGAAAAAAAATGGGCATTAAAAATTTTCTTTTTTGTATTGTTTTAGAACTAACAATTTGATTACTCATGCTTTGAAATATAGTAAAGTCAAATATATAAATACTAGAAAAGGCACTGTTCGTGAATGAACCGAATTCCGAATGCAGGAATGTTTTAAAATCAAACTCGAAATGTACTGAACTCAGCCTGATGCTGTTTGCGTATCAATAGATCAGAGTTTGTTAACGGAACCCTTTTTAAATTCATGAAATCAATGAAAGTAGTGTAGATCTTATCACTAAAAGGATCTCTGAATAGAAAAAAATGAATGTCTGTCACATGAGACAATTTTTGTGGTTATAATAATAGTTTGGTTTGTTAATTGTAGTTGGTATATAGAAAAATAAATAATTAAATACGTAAGCCTGATCGCGGTAGAGCCTTAATATAGTTCCCCTTGGCGACTTTTGAATTGTTTTCGCCAATTTAGATTAAAATTAATGCGATTATTTTTTCTGTTTCATAATTAATGCGATTATTTTTTCTGTTTCTATTTTTTTCTATTTTTCAATATTTTATAATTTACTTATTTTTTTGATGATCTACTTATCTTAAAGTAGCTTTTGCGAAATTGGGGAAAAATGTCCGGTCTATTTCATCATCAAAATTTTAAAAATTACCCAGGATTATCAATAAATAAAACTCTTTAATATAACACTGACTTAGATTTCATGCCAAGCGTGATTCATGCCAAAAACATACTATTTAGACAAAAAAAAAAAAAAATCTAAATTAAGGTACATTAAAAAAAATTATGAAAGAAAATTCGGAAGAATCATACTAGATTATTATTATTATTATTTCATTTTAAAGTAATAAAGAAGACATTTTTCATGCATGAGCACATTTAATATTCTATATATGTATTTGTTCGCGTGAAAGCATCCTTCCTTTTATGCTGAAAGAAAGAAAGAAAGAAAGAAAGAAAATAATTAACTCGTAATTCTTTAGCAACTATTAAAAATTTAAATATCTAATTTTAAAGGTATTACCAGGTTATTATTTTCAGATTTTAATTATTTAAAAAAAATCTAATCAAAAATTCGAAATTCAGGCTTCGAGGTGCATCAGAGCAGGTCATAAGAACCATCATGCAATTTTGTGTAACTCTGCGATCAGCCATTTTGTAAAAAAGTTACGGATGTATCATTAATACTTGGTGTGTCCACACACAGAGTCCAAGGAAATATCTTAGCCATTCATATATAGAGATTTATGAAAAATATTGAAATTCAATAAAAATTAAAATTAAAAACACGAATTTAAATTATTACGTAGTTTAGTAATATATTCTATCTGAGTGGATACATTTATGAATTAATTTGTAAAAATATTTTTATACTTGGATACTAAGACTTTGCAATGAATTTGAACATTCAAACCTAAACATATTTTAAATTGCTTTTCCAATAAATTCACCAAGCATTACCCAAATTCGGTTGAAGTATATTGTTAAACTAGCGGGGTTTGCTAACATCGCATATTACTATATTTAAATGAATAACTTATTTATTGAATCTGAATTTATTTATTGAATTAATTTAATCTGAGAAAAAAAAAAAAATTAAAACTAGATTTTATTAAAACTGGTCTATCAAATTTCAAGAAATAAACAAATATATAAATGGACTTCAGTTTCTATTCTTGCTGCCTTCAGCAGTGCGTAACAAACTTTGGTTGCAATTTTTAAAATGTCTTACGTAATAGTTCTCGTTAAAAAAAATATATTTCTAAATGAATGTAAATTTGTGTTACCAATAACTTTGGCAGCAATTAAGAAGTAATCTTTTACGAGGTTATTTTGTCAGCAGAATTACTAAGTAACAGTTTACCACGCGGATTGATCACTTATTGGAATCGTTACTTCCTATGTATAGTTGCCGGTAGATCAGACGTGACGTGAGTAACTTATTCGATGAATATGTACTTGTAGAACCTTTTCAGAACTTTACGTTATAAAAGAGAACGAGATTAAATTTATAAAGATTTAAGATTTTTTAAATTTATTTATTGTGCTCTTTAAAATTCATGGGCTGATTTACAACACGCATGAAAATTACTACACAAAAAGTTAGCGATTTATTTTGCCTGCATGTTGTAGTTTATTGTAGCAGTTTTTTTTTTTTTTTTTTTTTTCCCAGTATACCCAATTTCTAAACGAATGTTAGTTTTAGCTTTACATTATTAATTGACAACTTCATTAGTTAAAATCATACACGTTTCAGACAAGATAAAGATTATTCTACAATCTTCTGTAATTTCCGTGACCTAAATGCTATCTTTTTCGAGAAAATGTAGGGTAACATATAATTAAAATGAACACAAGTGACAGTAACTTTGTTTTAGAATAGAGAAATACCTTGAACATATTTCACAAAATTTCAACATACCAAATTTGGTGGGGATATATTCATTTTTTTTTTTTTTTTTTTCCTGTAGGACCATGTTTGTAGCGAAAATTTACTTAAAACCAACTTTTATAAATATACATGCAATCCTAAAACGAAATAAAAAAAGAATGCGACAATAGGCATAATCCTGGCGACATCCGAAATAATTCCAGATAAAAAAAGTAAGTTATACAAATGCATTTTCACATAATTTTATGTTACATGCACCAAAAGCAAATAATAGCCACCAGTTACTTTGAAAAAAATATTCTTCTTGTGATAATACTCTTTTTATGAAACCTTCCCAGTGATACATTAGAGATTGAAAGAAAACCGAGAAAATGTAGAAAAAAGAAAGAAAACATTATAGCTGGTTTCATCTTTCATAGATTTTTCTCTTTCTTTTATATTTATATAGCACTACACTGTAATGCATTTCTTTAAGACTTTTATTTCTTCTAACACATTTCTAAAATAAGTTTTAAATTCATGTTTTGAATTTTTTTATTCGATATCTTTATGGTTTTCTTTGCCTCAGATTTAAAAAAAAAAAAAAAAAAAAAAAAAAAACCTTTTCAACATACATTATGTTAGAAAAGTATTGTAATCATGAAAAAAATATCGACTGTGAGGTTTGCGTGTATCTATACATTGCAAGGTCTATTGAGTTCATGTGACGATCTGTGTGCTCTGCGATCAATAGTGTGAGCACCAGAGCGCAGACAGACACACACACAGAGACACATCTCTTTATTTATATAATAATAATAATAATAAATAAAAGTTTTTCTTTTAAAGGAATTAATTAAAAAGGGAAAATAAGAAGTTGTTTTACTATAAAAAATTGAACGTAACTGTTATAAATACGTTTTTCAATAAACATAACAAATTAAAAAAAAAAAAAAAATCCGCCTTTAAATGAATGCATTAAATAAAAATAAGTAAAAATAAGTTGCGCAATAGCCGTTGCTAAGATACGCAGACGATTGAAGCAAAATAATAAATCTATGAAAAATGAAACAAAGAAGCCAATATTTAAAATCGGAAAAACATTAATTAAAAAAATTCAAATTCGAAATTCGAAAAAATCTCGATGAAGTGCACACCTGCAGGGTCCCAGGTACCTATATGCCAAATTTGGTTGCTCTGCGATCAATAGTGTGAGCACCAGAGCGCTGACAGACACACACACAGACACACACACACACAGACACTTCTCTTTATTAATATAGATTAAACAAATAACTGAACATTTTCAGCAGTTTATAGATGCGTTTGTAACCTACATTCTTAAAATAAATAAATAAATAAATAAATAATAAAACATTTAACACAAAAACGGCCGAATGTATAATTTTGACCTAACGCGATATCCCTTTCAATATTTCTCAAATAATTATAGATTTTTATTAATTGTATGTTAATTATATTTTATAAAGAATATGAAGTACGCAGGTGTTATATTATTTTATCATTATTTATTATTATTCTTTTTCTTCTTCTTCTTCTTATTATTTGCATTTAACATCTATATTTAAAACCATGGAATGGGTCTTACTGGCAAAATTTCATACTGCATAATTTTTATTATAATAATTTTCTTTTATTGCACCATCATCTTTAAAAAAAAAATGCTAAAAATTCAACATAATTTTTTTTCCCATTTTAATGTAATCTTTATAAAAAAAAAAAAAAAGACAAATTTACATAGTCATTGGTTTTACATTTATAACAAGTGCCCCGATTATTATTTTAACTTGTATATACACTATAGAATATGTAATATTAGCAAGTGATTTGCCAAAGATTCTACTAATAATACAGAGTTCTAGAAAGAAAACTGCAATTTAATTATTTTCTAAACATATACATTATATTTCTTAAAGAAGTCTCGAAACAAACTGGATTAATGAATTTTTTTATCTCAATGGTCAAATGTGCATATCAGTTGTTCGATGTAAATAAGTCGAAGTCTCTTTTTCAATACAAAATGGGGTTTATAAAATCAGCTAAAATATTCCGAGGTCAGAACTGGTTCTCAATATCAGCCATTGAGACTGCATCGAGAATACGAATGAATGAGATAGAGAGCTTTTAGAATACGTCCATGTAAACGGCAGTATTTCGAATTACCTGAAAAATTTCGTAACCAATGATAACTTTCACTGAAAGTATAAATAACATAAACATAAATTTTCAGGAAAGTAAAAATAAATAAATTAATAAATAAATTTATAATTAAATCTTTGAGCACATAGCAGAGAAAAAAGAATTTATTCAGAGTAAAGAATCAGCTGCTCACAGAGAAGAACATGTTTACAATACTTCTGAAAGAAAAAAAAATTAAGTACGACAGAAAATATATCTTATGTTGACGAGGCGATTCTAGATGACGCAAAGTAATTATAAGCTGGAACAAACTGTCCCAAAGAGCAGAGTAAGTGCCAGGGGAGACCTCACAGTCTTAAAATAAGAAGTCATACACATTTTCCGTTTTAATTTATTACCGTAACTTATAATAAATCATGACAAATTGAGAAAAAGTGATGATTGTTGAGGATGGTGACATGGAATTAGGTCTAGATTACTATCGCCGAATAGGCTTGTAAACCGTCAAATCAGAAAAAAAAGCTGATGTGGAGACACGTTGCTTACACGTCCGAGGAAAAAACAAAAAGAAGAACAAAAACGAAAAAAACGAAAAAGCATGGGATTCGCATTGTTAATTAACACTTCCATTCTGTATTTAATCGTTCCATTGTTTATCCTTCAGTGTACTCTGCCTACGTTATTACAAAATGAACAGACAGAAGGACTAAAAGGCATACAGTTAGAGTAGTTGAATTTATACTCTTAAACATTCTTGGAAAGTGGTAAAAATGTTTAAAACACAAATGGAAATGCAATTCAAGAAGTTTCTAGTTGTAGCCCTTTCATGTTTCTGAATATTTCAGTGCAACCCTATAAATCAGAACATTAAGCCTATGATATTCTAAAAAAAATATTATTTTATCGTATTAAAAATAAATGTCAATTTCATTATGATTTTCGCTGTAGAAAGTTACATAAATATGGCTTATAAAAATTTCTCTCCTAAACCGCAAAACATTGGCATTTTGTTTGAGGGTCCTTGTACACAAACCATTTACGCAGGGCCTATTAATGGCATTTTAAATAGGGAATATAATGACATTTTAAAAGGAGAATTTCAAGAGAAAATATGCGAAAAAATCTAAAAATAAAAGTAACAAGTTCTTGAAAAATGCACTCCTGTATTTATAATTTTCTGCCAAGTTGATTGTGATACTTTTTCTTAAACAAATGCTGTCTCAGGATAGAAGACAACTATTCTCCCTATATATATATATATATATATATATATATATATATATATATATATATATATATATATTTATTTATTGATATATATATATATACATATACATATACATATATATATACACTGTAGAATATTCAATAAATTATAAATGAAGAATAAATAAATTATTAAATCAATGAATTATAAATTCATTTATAAATTTCAATAAATTATAAATGAAGTTGTAAAAGATTTTACAAAAATGTGTAGTGTTAAATATAATTTTATATGGTTTTCGATTGATGTAATTTTTACATTCTTTCTCTTTAAATGGTATTTAGTGATTTAATTGTAGATATTTTTTATTGAAAAATAATTGCAAAATATTACTAATTCTAAATATGCAGAGTATCATTATTGGTCTTATTTTAGAATAAAAATTATGTGCAAGTTAAAAAATGGAACTCTGTGTCTGTTAATGTATAACATAACGCAATTAAGAATGACAATTTTCGATGTTCAGTGGTAATTAGATGTCGCTAGGAATATGTAAAGCTATATAATATAATTTAAATTATTAATTTATTATTAGGTTCAATTTGGATAAAAAATATTGTTTTTACCTAGAAAATGGATTTATAAAGTTTTATTTAATAAAAAGTTATTTTATAAAATATATATATCAGGGGAACCCGAAAGTAATGTTATTTTTGCTCATGTCGATATTCGATTTTCATTTATCAGCTCGTTGTGTTCTTGAACCGGTATCAAAGACATTTCAAGGTTTGAGTAACTTGTTTACTTGCAAAATATTGAAGTTTAGATTTTTTGTGCGATTTATAGTGAAAGGACCAGCCAAATAAAAGGAGAGGCATATATTGGGCATTGTATACTTTTTGAAAAAAAGTTTTTTGGATTCACGCAACAGTTGTTACAAAGATTATTTGTGGTGTTTATTTAAGTGCATTAAAGCTTTCTAAATGAAAAATGTATTTTTTCAAGTTCAAAATCGGTAATTTTGATATTTCTGACTCGTCTCGATCACGAAGAAAAAACGACTTTAGACAATGGCATATTAAGTTCAGAAGTGGAAGCAAATCCGTGTCAAACTGTCAAGAAACTGTCAAGCACCAACCTTAGTCTATCATCCAAGAACATCTTCAGCAAATTGGTAAAGTAAGAAGAACAAGTGTTTGGTCTCGTATGATCTGTCTGATGGAAACAAAGCTAACCGATAGAGCACATGTAATTTATTGCTTCAGCGGAACCATACATAAACGATTTTTTAATATTTCCAGCAAATTGGTAAAGTAAGAAGAGCAAGTGTTTAGTCTCGTATAATCTGTCTGAAGGAAACAAATCTAACCGATAGAGCACATGTAATTTGTTGCTTCAACGGAACCATACAGAAGCGATTTTTGGTCCATTTATCACTTAAGATTAAAAATGGTTCCTTCATGCTAATCCAAAATGTGAAAGGCAGTGGCTCTGTACGAATGAATAGCTACAAAGTACCGCTAAGTAAGATTTACATCACAAAAAGGAAATTTTGTATGTTTCATGGAGTACTCGCGGAGAAATAAGTACACTTTGAAGTTCTTAAATCTAGACAAACTATTAACGCTGACCTTTGCTGTGAACAACTGGATCGAGTAAATCAATCTTTAATTGAAAAGTGTGCAGCTGTTGTCAACAGAAATGACGTTATTATGCAAGGTGTAAATGCAAGACCGCACTACGCAAGACGAAACTCGAAAAAAAAAAAGTATAATAATGAACTAGAGTGGAAGATATTGCCTCAACTACCATACTCGTTCAATATTGCGCCATTGGATTTCCATCATTTTCTAAGAAATGAAAGTTTGAATGCCTGGATGGTATCCAAAATGCAATCTCCGGAGCTTTTGCTCAAACATCATTTGATTTTTTCGGTATTGGAAACTTACACACTAGATGCCAAAATGTTGTTTATAATGAGTTGATGAAAAAAAAAAAAGTCATTACTTTCCTGTCCCCCTATTATTTGAAAAGATGCAAAAGAATTTCTTGCAAATAGTATTTATTACACACGGACATCAATAAAATTTTATTATATTTAAAATATATTTTCCCCAAAATACCGAAGAGTTTCTCTTTTTGGCAATGGTAAACGGTACTTGCGAAATGTTTGAACGAAGTAAGGTCTTGTCGGTCTAGAGTTCAAAGTTATCTCTCCGAAATCGCATGGAAATGTCCTATTGATAAAAAAAAAAAAAAAAAAAAAAAAAAAATGTTTTGTCCTTGCGCACCCCACGCCAAGGTTACTTGGATGAGTAATTTATATTTACCCTTAAAATAAACAAAACTTATTATTAAAAAGAGAGAGGCAGAGATTATTATGCAAATGTCATTGAATGTCATGATTGTATCTCCATTATTAGAAATAAAAAATAGATATTTCGAAGAATTTATTTTGTAAAAACTCACCTCTAAAACAACGTATAACTAATTAATTTTTATTTGTTTTTATTTTTTGTGAAAGTTTATAATTTTTTTTCTGCAAGCACGAATGCAAACAAATGCAATTGCTTTAATAGCAGAATTTCTTGTTTCTATTTTTTTCCTTTCTTTCTTTTCTTTTTTTTTTTTTTTTTATATATATTATAAGTTATATAAGTTATTGTTTTATAAGTTATTGAATGATTAATTAGAAAAATTTACAGATTATGTAAGGATAAAAGAAAAAAATCGAAATGCAATTAGCATTTTCTTTCCTTATTTTAAGTAGATTAATTGAACGCAAAAAAAATATTTTTACACTTTAAATACTTTAATGCGGTTTTCAAATTAAAGCATAATTAACTCAGATTTTTTGAACCCAGTTATTTATTCTGAAAATTTGAGTTACATTTTATGCATAAATTTAATCCCTAAGCCTGTACCTTTTTTCTTTTTCTTTTTCATTCTTTTTTTTTTTTTAAATAAAAAAATAATAATACTTAAGTCTTTTAATAATGTAAAACAGTTTTCTACTTAAAATGTTTTGCTATCTAGATCTTTGTAATATTTAATTTTTTTTTTTTTTTTTTTTTTTTACTTCAGTTTAAAGCACTCCGATGTTAAACAAAATTTACAAAAGTCAAGTGTGATAAATTTTTGTCCAGGTATTGAAAAAAGTATATCCATATCTCTCTCTCTCTCTCTCTATATATATATATATATTACTACATTTTAGCACGGTTTAAGAATCCTCACCAAATTACCTTGTTAAAAGGCTTGACTATTAAAGAAAACGTTGTATTTTTTCCCCATACAAATTTTAACAAGAACGAAAAAGCATGCAGTGCGCATTGATTATTAACATTTTCAACTGCATTTGGTTGTTGTATCGTGTAACTTCCAATGTTCTTTGAATACGTTATCACACAACTGACAGGCAGAAGGGCTGAAAGGTATACAGGCAGACTAGTTAAATTTATAATCCCTCTTAAGCATCGTTGAAAAGTGTTTAAAATGTTTAACGCAACATAAAATGCAGCCCTTAGATTATAATTACAGCTTTTAATGTATTTGAATATTTTACAAAACTTATAGAAATAAATCTTTTAAACCGTAATGTGTCTAGAATAATTTGTAAATTTACCTGTAAATATATCTGCAATTCTACCACTACTTTAAGTTATACAGGCTATAGTCTCATAGTATTCTCATAAAAGCTATATAATAGCAGCTACACTTTTGAAGAGAAAGCATAAAATAGATTAAATTGTTTGTTATTGAATACTGACTACGATATATATTATGCTCCATGCAATAAATTCGAAGTTTTGAATTTAAGAAAAAAAAAAGTGCCTCAACAGCTTAGTGGAACTCTGTAAGTCATTAATGATACCCATAAGATATTTTAAGAGAATCATAATTTAGTGCATGTTAATAATTTAATGAAAAAATGAGAGTATCTATTCTCTTGTAAGAATTCAAAATTGGCTACAAACCTGCCGCATTGTTGACAAAAATTTGTTAGAATAGTAATTTGGGGTTACAAAAATCTGAAAGATTAGGAATTATTACGTTATAAAGATCTGCGTGGTTTTACCAGATTTTTTTTTTCTCGTGATTTACGTTACAGAAACTCGATAGTTTCGTTAACGTTTGGCCGTTCGGAAGTGTCACAGAGAAAGTTTTCGACTTTCTTTGAAAATGATAAAACAGGCAGAATTTTTTTATAAACATTTTTTTTTTTATAAAGTAATTATAAAGTAATTATAAAGTAATGCGACTATCATGGAAAAATTAACTAAAAGAGAAACTCAAAGTATTCATTAAAAAATTAGATTATTACACTTAGAGACTCTCTATCAGTTAAAATTTTTATTACAGCTATTATAGTGGGCAAATTTGAAAGATGGTACACATCTTATTAGAAACGTGATTTAAAAGATGTTAAGTTATAAATTATTTAACTGCTTTATTATGTATATTTATTTACTTCATGCTTTACTTCATAGGCCGAATTCTGATCCATGGATTATTTTTAATATATATATATATATATATATATATATATATATATATATATATATATATATATATATATATATATATATATATATGCATATTTTTAATTAAAATGCATTAATGTTTAATAATATTAGTTGCATTATGTATATACATACATTATATTCTCAATCGGAAAATTGGTTGCTTCTGGCGATTTTCCACGATAGATATAAAAATTGCATGGAGATGAAATATATAAAATTAAAGTAGCAAGAAATTATGAAATGCACATTTTGAAATTTATTAACTACGATTGAAATAATAAATTTTAATGAAAATACTTTTATTTGCGAAAACACAAATTCACGATGTTTAAGTTTATACCTATATTTCATGGCATAGTAGAAAATGCAAGATTTAACAGATATTTTTAACTTTTATGTTCTCTGCTTTTTTCTAAACTTTATGTTTCTACCTAAATGAATGCTTATCATGTCATATATAGTTTTAAAAAAATTATAAATAATATTTCTGTTTTATTAATGTTTACAACAATTGTTAAAATATTACTATATATATTAGTATTAGTATTACTGTATAAGCAAAAAAGAAAGCATGGGGGTGAACAATAAATCATTTTTACTTGTAATAGACATGAAATGAAAAATTAAAATAAAACTATTGGTATTATACAAACCATTGAAAATTTTAATTAAAAAAAAATTGGTTTTTTACAAAGAATGTTTTAGAAGATTTCTGGGTGTAATTCATGGAACTATTGATCTCTCATTACAAAGCTGGATGTAAAATTAACAAAACTGTATAGAGTTTTATTTTATTCACTGTACATAATTTCAATTTTATCCTACTTTATCACAAAGTCACTCCTTATTTCACTTGAAAGAAAGCCTGCAGTACAGAAAATTCTACTGCCAAGAATAGTAACGAACAGCTAATGTTTACATTTGAAAACGTGAACGTTTAATGAATTACACCATGTAAATCTTACAATATTGTCTAACTAATATTCTTTTAATAAAACGATTTTTTTAAATACTCAAACAATTTTTTAAATAGTGGATTGTTTTTCAAATGTATATAAATTTGTAAGCTTTACTGTATAAAACAAGATGATTTTTTTTTTTTTTTACTTTCTCTCCATTTTCCACTTCATAAATTTAGCTTCTACTTAAAAAAAAATAGCTATATTTAATTGAAAGAGAAAGTGAAATCTGAGAAAGTTTGTTTCTTTATTTCTTTATATGTTTTTCGAATAAATTTATATACACATATATATATATATATATACAAATATATACGCATATGTATGTTTGTATGTATACACTTAAGTGACAAAGTATAATGAAAAAATCCTTTTACTCCAGTCTTTCTCTAAGCATAAAACTATGACATTTGTTTCTATACCTTAATCATTAAATCTAACTTTCCTAATGCCGCTGTTTTTTCTTATTTTATATTCCTTTCATGAATCCTAAACTCTCCCGTGAGGTAATTTTTATGCTTGACTGCTCTCGAAAAATCGGTGAAATAAACTCTCAAACGGTGTTAAAAGATCTTAGGAACTGAAGAAACTTCGTGTGTTATTAAGATCGATTATGGTTAAAGAGAATCTGGAGAGAAATAGAAATTTCTCTCGTAGGGAAACTATATATACTGAATAACACAACATACTTAAGATGTCTAGAATTTTATTTATCTTGAAAATGGATTCCTATTTTTATCAAAAGAAAATAGTAACTTTATTTCCATAAAAAAAATTAACAAGAATGTTGGAAAATATTTTTGAATTCGGCTCTACAATCTGTTGTTTTGATTGATCACAAAGTCCAAAAGTGGCAGGAAATTTCTGCTCCCAATACTTGTAGAAAAGAAGTGCCGGGTTCGAGCCTAGATTGATCGCGTAGGCCTAGCCATTTGGCGTTTTTCATTGTTAACGCCAAAGTTCGCATCCATACATTCTAGGAACCCATCGAATGATAACCTACGGCGGTAAGAAGGGTACCCAAGCTTAAGACACTTGTGCAGACCATCTCTTTAAAACCCTATACTACAACTGACATCATGTGTCCACGTGCGTTGCCATTTTCTTACTTATTTTTAGAATGCATTGAAACCCATAAATGTTATTTAGATTACTATAGTATGTTTCATAGCGAAACTGTTATAATTAGCTCCACTTATATGTGCTCGGAAATTCTCAAAACAATTAAAATTTTTAATGGCTAAAAAAGGTATTTTTTAAAGAATGTTTTAATATATTTATATGCGCACACAGAAACATAATGAAATTAACATGCTTAACTTTAACCCACAAAAGCACCTTTTATGTAGAATAGCATGCAATAAGCGTTTATTTATAACATACAGAACTACACTATGATGATTTTTTTAATCACTTTGCGGAATATAACTGGGAATTCTAGACTGAAAAAGCACCAGGCCATCATCCGAATCTGGATTAATTGGTTTTATGTGTCAACAGTATACCAATTGATTTAGAACCATTATCAAAACTCACACATAAATCCTGATCTGGTCACTTTTCTCGCTTGTTAAAATTATTTTTCTAATTCATTAAAAAAAAAAAAAAAAAAAAAAACAGGACCGGGTAAATGCCCAGGTTTACTATATGAATTAAATAAAAAAATTCCAAAAGGAAATTTTTATCTACATTTGTGGGAAAAAAAATGCGTATCTTATTTTCATATATATTGTAGGGCCAAATAACTTCTGCTGTAATCACATCCTGTAGCATAGCGGAGAATGGATTACTGTATTGTTACTTGCCCGATTCACGAGGTGTACTAAAGGAATGTAAATAATAGTTCACCATTTGGAGTTTTATATGATAAAAAGGGAAATATAAGTTAGAAAACCATGTATGAACAATTTGAACATATTTTCTTCAGTTTTTATTCTTAGCTGGGTTATTTGTTAAACGTGGAAATTTTTCATAAAAAGCGATATCTGATGGCAATTTGTAAACTATTTTTTTATTAATTTTGAGATCCACTCCCTTGATTGCTCCTCTCTGATTAGATGTTTTTATCTTTTAGTTTTACGTTAAAATATATATATATGTATATATATATATATATATTCTATTATATTTCGCAGACATGAGATATCAGCAAAACGTAGTCATATCCGTATTGTAGATATTCCCTTATTCAATGTCCATTAGAAACATATAATATCTAAACTTATGTCATATTAAAAAAAAAGAAAAAAAATGGGCATTAAAAATTTTCTTTTTTGTATTGTTTTAGAACTAACAATTTGATTACTCATGCTTTGAAATATAGTAAAGTCAAATATATAAATACTAGAAAAGGCACTGTTCGTGAATGAACCGAATTCCGAATGCAGGAATGTTTTAAAATCAAACTCGAAATGTACTGAACTCAGCCTGATGCTGTTTGCGTATCAATAGATCAGAGTTTGTTAACGGAACCCTTTTTAAATTCATGAAATCAATGAAAGTAGTGTAGATCTTATCACTAAAAGGATCTCTGAATAGAAAAAAATGAATGTCTGTCACATGAGACAATTTTTGTGGTTATAATAATAGTTTGGTTTGTTAATTGTAGTTGGTATATAGAAAAATAAATAATTAAATACGTAAGCCTGATCGCGGTAGAGCCTTAATATAGTTCCCCTTGGCGACTTTTGAATTGTTTTCGCCAATTTAGATTAAAATTAATGCGATTATTTTTTCTGTTTCTATTTTTTTCTATTTTTCAATATTTTATAATTTACTTATTTTTTTGATGATCTACTTATCTTAAAGTAGCTTTCGCGAAATTGGGGAAAAATGTCCGGTCTATTTCATCATCAAAATTTTAAAAATTACCCAGGATTATCAATAAATAAAACTCTTTAATATAACACTGACTTAGCTTTCATGCCAAGCGTGATTCATGCCAAAAACATACTATTTAGACAAAAAAAAAAAAAAAAAAAAATCTAAATTAAGGTACATTAAAAAAAATTATGAAAGAAAATTCGGAAGAATCATACTAGATTATTATTATTATTATTTCATTTTAAAGTAATAAAGAAGACATTTTTCATGCATGAGCAAATTTAATATTCTATATATGTATTTGTTCGCGTGAAAGCATCCTTCCTTTTATGCTGAAAGAAAGAAAGAAAGAAAGAAAGAAAATAATTAACTCGTAATTCTTTAGCAACTATTAAAAATTTAAATATCTAATTTTAAAGGTATTACCAGGTTATTATTTTCAGATTTTAATTATTTAAAAAAAATCTAATCAAAAATTCGAAATTCAGGCTTCGAGGTGCATCAGAGCAGGTCATAAGAACCATCATGCAATTTTGTGTAACTCTGCGATCAGCCATTTTGTAAAAAAGTTACGGATGTATCATTAATACTTGGTGTGTCCACACACAGAGTCCAAGGAAATATCTTAGCCATTCATATATAGAGATTTATGAAAAATATTGAAATTCAATAAAAATTAAAATTAAAAACACGAATTTAAATTATTACGTAGTTTAGTAATATATTCTATCTGAGTGGATACATTTATGAATTAATTTGTAAAAATATTTTTATACTTGGATACTAAGACTTTGCAATGAATTTGAACATTCAAACCTAAACATATTTTAAATTGCTTTTCCAATAAATTCACCAAGCATTACCCAAATTCGGTTGAAGTATATTGTTAAACTAGCGGGGTTTGCTAACATCGCATATTACTATATTTAAATGAATAACTTATTTATTGAATCTGAATTTATTTATTGAATTAATTTAATCTGAGAAAAAAAAAAAAAAAATTAAAACTAGATTTTATTAAAACTGGTCTATCAAATTTCAAGAAATAAACAAATATATAAATGGACTTCAGTTTCTATTCTTGCTGCCTTCAGCAGTGCGTAACAAACTTTGGTTGCAATTTTTAAAATGTCTTACGTAATAGTTCTCGTTAAAAAAAATATATTTCTAAATGAATGTAAATTTGTGTTACCAATAACTTTGGCAGCAATTAAGAAGTAATCTTTTACGAGGTTATTTTGTCAGCAGAATTACTAAGTAACAGTTTACCACGCGGATTGATCACTTATTGGAATCGTTACTTCCTATGTATAGTTGCCGGTAGATCAGACGTGACGTGAGTAACTTATTCGATGAATATGTACTTGTAGAACCTTTTCAGAACTTTACGTTATAAAAGAGAACGAGATTAAATTTATAAAGATTTAAGATTTTTTAAATTTATTTATTGTGCTCTTTAAAATTCATGGGCTGATTTACAACACGCATGAAAATTACTACACAAAAAGTTAGCGATTTATTTTGCCTGCATGTTGTAGTTTATTGTAGCAGTTTTTTTTTTTTTTTTTCCCAGTATACCCAATTTCTAAACGAATGTTAGTTTTAGCTTTACATTATTAATTGACAACTTCATTAGTTAAAATCATACACGTTTCAGACAAGATAAAGATTATTCTACAATCTTCTGTAATTTCCGTGACCTAAATGCTATCTTTTTCGAGAAAATGTAGGGTAACATATAATTAAAATGAACACAAGTGACAGTAACTTTGTTTTAGAATAGAGAAATACCTTGAACATATTTCACAAAATTTCAACATACCAAATTTGGTGGGGATATATTCATTTTTTTTTTTTTTTTTTTTTTTTTTTCCTGTAGGACCATGTTTGTAGCGAAAATTTACTTAAAACCAACTTTTATAAATATACATGCAATCCTAAAACGAAATAAAAAATGAATGCGACAATAGACATAATCCTGGCGACATCCGAAATAATTCCAGATAAAAAAAGTAAGTTATACAAATGCATTTTCACATAATTTTATGTTACATGCACCAAAAGCAAATAATAGCCACCAGTTACTTTGAAAAAAATATTCTTCTTGTGATAATACTCTTTTTATGAAACCTTCCCAGTGATACATTAGAGATTGAAAGAAAACCGAGAAAATGTAGAAAAAAGAAAGAAAACATTATAGCTGGTTTCATCTTTCATAGATTTTTCTCTTTCTTTTATATTTATATAGCACTACACTGTAATGCATTTCTTTAAGACTTTTATTTCTTCTAACACATTTCTAAAATAAGTTTTAAATTCATGTTTTGAATTTTTTTATTCGATATCTTTATGGTTTTCTTTGCCTCAGATTTAAAAAAAAAAAAAAAAAAAAAAAAAACCTTTTCAACATACATTATGTAAGAAAAGTATTGTAATCATGAAAAAAATATCGACTGTGAGGTTTGCGTGTATCTATACATTGCAAGGTCTATTGAGTTCATGTGACGATCTGTGTGTGCATGTGTGAACATGATAACATCCAAACGCTTTAATCGATTGAGCTGAAAATTGGTAGTTATGCTATAGTTACCGTCACACGAACTGTATAGATTTTGTTTAGTCTGGCACATACAGTTCTTTAGAAGGACACAAAGAGTAACTCTTTACTATGAACTTAAATTAACTTAAATTATTCAAAGCGAAATGGTGTCTTAGCACTTCATCTGATAGAGTTTAATTATTTCAAGTACTTTAGTGCCTAATATCTAATCTTTATATTTCATTAACATATAAATTAAAAGCATGTTATAGGTTATCATCACAGGAAACCGTACATGTTTAAACAATGACTCATATATATATATATATATATTTGGACAGATAGAAGGATTTTTACGCATTGCAATCTATGGACTCAAGGTATTTAAAGTTCGTTTCAGTAATATTAACTTGCTTAAAACATATAGAGAAAAAGATGCGAGGTTACTATTTATAGTTCTTTTATAGGGTTTCACAAATGAATTTGTATAAATTACGATATATAAAACAACAAACAATTTGGGGGTAAATACTTCTAACTATTATGATTTTCTTCTTGTCTAGTTAACGATTTCTCTCATTTAAGTTTATTTAAACAACTGTTAATTACTAAATGTTTGAAGTTTTGTGTGGATTCACCCCAGACTTTTTAGATTGTTTTTTATTTAGCAATTTTTTTAAGTATTCATCTGAATCTCAATACATACTAAAATTATTTCACATTTTTTTCTTATTTAACATGTTAAACATTTTATTATTGTCTATCTTTCTGTGTATTAACTGCAGAAAAAAAATTCTGAAAGACATTGATGACAATATACAGATTAAATAAACATGTTATTATAATGTGCTTTCTAAATATCATGTGCTTTTTTCATGCATTTTAAATAAGAGTAGCATTAAAACAGGAATAAACTACTACGTCAGAAACGCCAAAGAAAAATTATTGAGGTGCATACAGCTGTTTCGGTAGCCTAAAGCGTACCGTCATCAGTGCAAAAAGAAGATTCTTTTTGCACTGATGACGGTACGCTTTAGGCTACCGAAACAGCTGTATGCACCTGAATAATTTTTCTTTGGCGTTTCTGACGTAGTAGTTTATTCCTGTTTTAATATTCCAGCGCCAAGTCTCCTGCTATTAAGAGTAGCATTACTGGTGTATATATAAGAAATCGCAAAAGAATTCGGATAGGTAAAATACAAAATCATATATTTTAATCATATAATTAAATATCTCTATAATGCGTAAAGCATAACGAAATTATCAGACATTATTGAGATTTATTTACATGCACTGTACATTTTTGTGTAAGAATACACAACCTTATTGAGGGAACTTAATTTCCTCAACCATGTTGAGAAGTGTTATCAGGTATAGCTATGTAACAGAGGCATACAGTGGAATGTTACGCAGTTACAACTGGTAACATTTCTGTACATGGTTGTGGCAAGTATTAAGGCAGCTTACTTGCCAGAACCATGCAGAGAAATGTTAACAGTTGTAACTGCGGAACATTCCACTGTCTGCCTCTGTTATACAGCTATAGCTAATAACATTTCTCAACATGGCTGAGGAAAATAAGTCCCCTCAATAATATTATGTATTTTAACACATTTTTTTTTTTTTTTTACAGTGTAGTATAGGGTAAGATTGACATATATGATCAATTTACAGAAAAACATAATTATCCTTAGATATATAATGGAATGTAAGTGGAAATTAAACAAAGTGCATTTTTTTCCGTCATACGCTTTTATTTATTTATTTAATGTTTGGTATTTAAAAAGATGCAATTATTCAATCTTTGAAAAATATACAGAGTGCACAGAACTGAACAATTTTACGCTGCTTCTTTCAGAGTAAAGCTTTTAATAATTTTTAGTTTAATGTGATTTATTCCCGTGCGATTAAAATCAGAGTATATCTTTATATACTTAATGCGCGTAAAATCACTTGAAAAATATTTTTAATGTATGTCAATTTTTTCTTACAATCACTCTAAATAAAACAATCGGATACGTCGAAAACGCTAATATATTTTTATGTACCATTAAATGACTAGTAATATGAGCGATTTTTATAAAGATATCTGACAAAAATTTTGCCATAGTTTCTGAGGAAATATGTTGCAATGAAAAACAAAATTAGCATAATGCATTTAAATTAAAAAATAAATGTGGTTAAAAGGATGTATGAATGTATTACATGTTAAATATGAAATAACTGCGTTAAAGTTTAAAGTTATAATGCACAAAATATTTACGAATAATTTACAATCAACCAAATATAAAAAATATTACTAAAGAAACGTTGGCGTGGCTTAGAAATAGGCCTTTCAATTTCTTTTTTCGTTTTTAAAACAATTTCTGTTTAAAAAACACTTTTCTCTATTTATAATAAAAATGTCTTTATGTATGTTTATACCTACTTTTTCACACAAAAAACTGTGATCAAGATCCTCAAATGTTGTACACAGGTGTATCCTAAGAAGATCTGATCGGATAGGAAGCCCAATTTTCAATTTTAGATTTAGATTTTGTCATTTTTTTTTTTTTTTCAAAATATATGTAATATAACATCATGCATATGGGAAAATATATACATTTATCTCATTAAAAAATATTCTGTGAAGCTACTCACAGACATTATTTCAGATTTTTGTAATCTCTACAAATTGTAAAATTATCATTCCACATATCATTTTTTTTTCTGATAAAGCAATTGGAAATGTTTATCTATAAAGATCTGATCCTATATGATTTTCAAATTTTGATATTCAAATTTTTATTTTTTTTATGCTTTTTAACACATGTAGAAAATTACGCTATATTTAAGAGGTAATATAAAACATCGTGCTTGATTTCGCATGTTTGACAAATCTGAAGTCACAGTTAGCTATAGAAATTTGTCTGAAAATGGATCGTTAGAATCATTTTGTAAAATTTGCGCATATTTAAAAAAGCGTGCATTTGTTTACGTATTTATTTATTTTTAAATGCTATATTAAACAGAATGAATAACGGTAATGTATAAGTTATCTGTATTATTAAGTAGTTTCATTTCGGGTAGTATTAGATTAAGTGAATTCGTTTTTGAATTCATATCGTTAAACTTAAACCGCTAACAAGTGAGAGTTCGAATTTTCATGGGATATGACGAATATAAGAGTGTCATGTTTGGGAAATAATTCTTAAAAACAATCAACATATCAGATTACGGTGAAACCGAGTGGAAGTCTTCTGCAGTCAAAATTTCCTTGGCTCGTGAACCACCTGCAGCTATTATTAATTTAATATTACTTGAAATGACACCAGAAAACACTTACACAATTTTCGAAAAGATAAAATAAAATAATAGAAGGTAAAATGTTACTTGTTAAGAATAACTTCATTCAATGTTAGAGTTTATAAATAATTTTAAATATGCAGTTTTTATTTACATAGGAAATAAAAAGAAAAAAAGAAAACACAACAAAAGAAAATAGAATATAAAACACATTTGAAATGCAGATACGCAGGTATACGAATGTATTGTTAAACCTTCAATATATCTTGTTTCAGCCGTAAATTAGTAATGTTGCTATCTGTATTTATAACCTTACTTTTAACGAGAAAACATACAATATTTTATTTTTACGTAGCTTGTATATATTGAAAAATTACATACACATCCTATACGTTATAAAAATTTTAGTATTACATTTATCGCATAACACAACCAACGAAGCAGTTAAAGCGATGGTTGCTAATATCACGTTACATACTTCAAAGGTGTAGTTAACATTTATATACTTATCGCCCTCTTCTGTGTGTATGTTAAAATTTTGGAATTAACATTTTCCAATTGCTTATCGATTCCACAAAAACGGATATAATAGAATTATAGCAAGTTGAAGTAAATAATAATAGTAATGCATTTTTGTATTTCAGTGTTTTTAAAAAGTACATTAAATTTAGTAAAATAAAATGAAGCAGTGTCGGACAAACCCTTACCGCTCACATAAAAGCTGCAACGCCCACTAGTGAGTGAATAGGGATTGCGTTGACTACAACTGCTATACTTTATGTTTATTAAACAAACCTTAAATTAAGTCTGTCGAAACTGTGAAGCATCTCAGCTAATTAATCATTTATAAAGGGTGCCATTACTAGCGTGTTTTAAAACATGCATTAATATTCTCACTGTAGGACTACAGTCAGACGTGAAAGACTTATACGATTTAAGGAAAGGAGGTACATCAAAATAAACAATGTAGAAAAAAAAAAACTATAACAAATTTAACAATATATTCCTTAGATGTTAACATGCAATTTTTTAGGAGGAAGGATGGAAGAACTTAAAGACCACTACAAGCTGAAATATTAATATTAGTAATAATAATAAAACATATTCAAATTAATTATTTGAAAGTAACACGCATTTTAAAATGTATTGTTATTTTTCTCTAATAATATTAAATAGGTCTTTGGTTTTCTTAGGTATTTTTTTGCCATTTCTACAATAACTGTGCAAAAATGGGGAGGGGGGGGGAAGTATATACATTTTTTTTTTTTTTTTTTTTTTTTATAAAATGCGCTGTAAGCTACAAAGTATAATGTTTTAGGAGACTTTTTAGTGTTCTATCTGTTTCAGTGTTCTATCTGTTAAAAGTTTGAAACTTTGACACATTTCTGATTTTTTGTTACGATCGCTGACATTTCTATCTTTATGAAACTAATCTGAAAAACAACTGAACATTTTAAAACGTTTTGCTGTTAGTGTTTTGCACGGCATTAAAAATCAAGTTCCTTTTCACAATGTGTCTTTTGTGCTGATCCATGGATTTCATGCGATGCTCTGCATGATAAAATACTGTAAAGCATGAAGAGGGATGTTCCGCGCGTATTGGGATAGGTTATCATTGAAAGCAATGAGATTGGTGACACCTCCACTATAGATAAACAACACGATTTTATGTATCATAAAACTAAGAATCACATAACGTTATATCAGAATACAATAGATGTTACACTGTAGGAAAATACTGGATTATTACGCAATTTTCTGAATAAAAAAATCTTAAGAAATCGCTCAATATGAGTTGGAGTTTACCATTCCCAAAATAGTAAACATTTGCAGCATCTAACGCTATATTTCTGTAGTAACTAAGCATGATACATGAGCTGTCCGTCGTACCTCCTCCACCTAAAAGAAAAAAAAAGATAAGAGGAAAAGTATAAAAACAAGCATAAATTTGTGGTCAAATTAGATTATACAATATTTTTTGGAGAATAATTGAGAATTATTTAAATTACATTATACATATTTGAAGTCCATATACAAAATTTGGCGTACATATCGTACCATAGGAATGGAAATGGATTTAAAATAATCCATGTAAACCAATTATTGAATTTAATTCATGTTAAAAAAATCAACTCTAAATTCAGTCTTTGATACTTTATCTGCTGCTAACAAGTTTTTATTGAAACTAATATTATAAGGATAAATTGAAATGCTCTTTTAAGAATTGATTGAACAATAAAATATGGAAGATACATTTTCTTAGAAATTGCACGAGCACTAGACAGATTCTGGAGCAGATGACGTCTCAAACATCGTAGTAGCTATTTCGAGTATAACGCTCTGATTGATCTTTCACTATTCATCTTAGTAAACAATGGGTTAGTTTTGTGTATTAAATTCACACCTTATAATCACGTGTAGTAATTTGATGTTGGACTTATAATCGTAGAATGTGTTTAACAGTAAAGCAGGATCTGTTAAACTGATAGCACGCGGGCAAAATTGCTTGCAGATATAAAAGTTAGTTTCTTTGATTTCGCGATGAAGTTAAAAAAAAGGCACTTTAAGCAATAGACCCTGTAACGCCCTCAATCGGCAATTTTTTAAACTCTTTCTGTATCTTTTTTTTTTTTTTTGATTTATCTTACACGGTAGTAGTACCAGTTTTTGATTTGAATTATTCAAACATGCAAAGGAAATTTTATAAAGCCTCATTTAAAACCTTTAAGAAAGTTTTCATGGTAGTATTAAGTATCATATTGTTACGACTAAATTTATTTATATATATATATATATTAACTCTTTATTTATGTTACGGTAAAATTTGTATTAATATAACTTATAAAGAGTATAAAATATTTATACTGTATTTTATACAAGTATTATTCATAAACTTTAGAATATTTGCTTCTGTGTACCTGAATTTGGCATGTTAACTTCGCAATATTTTGTGAAGTAAAGTGATATTGAAAGTGTTTTAAATATAACCCGAAATTTACATTATTTTTTTTATTTTTTTATTCAAATAAATAAACCATTAGACAGCTCATTTTCAGAAATAAACATTCTTATAAAAATTATAAATATTACTTGTAAGTTATAAGAAATTTTTAAAAAAATTACAAACTTTAAAATTTTTACTCTATTTAACACTTTTCACCAAGCTTGAAAAGTGCTAATGACTTCGGTTTGTGTGTCTGTCCATCTGTCGGTCCGTTCTCTAACTCCCGTAAACATTCATGGAATTTCTTGAAACTGGTATATGTTTTTCAAGTTTACTACCATTCACGTTCCCTGCTAAAAAATGTAGTGAATACCTCTATTGGTTCCTGTACAGGGACACCCGAAAGTATTCAAAAGCATTGTGTTCTATGAGAGATATTTCTGTCAACCATATTTTAATCAATTTATGAATATTTCTTTTAACTGTGAATAAGATTTCAATATTTGTATCTATCTGTCCGGCTGTCCATCTTCCTATCTGCTCTTCAGCCCGTCCCCATTGTCCTTAAATATATTCAGATATTTGAAAAAGATGATATATGTTATTCAAGTTCACTATGGAATGTTTTCTATTTAAAATGGCTTTAATAGATCTTGTACAACTGGTTTGTGTACAGGGGCACCCAAAAACATAAGAATACAATGTGATTTAGAGAGACATTTTTAAAAATCCCATTTGAACAACTTTCTACAATAGAAATCATTAAAAAGTTATATTTATTTTTAATACGCTAAAAGAAATTTTTGTATAGAATATGATACGGTTAATCTTCAGATTTACAGGGCTACGCTAAAGTATTCAGATACATTAAGGGCTGCAATTAGAATCTCAGTTCTGCATTTACTTTTGCTTTGGGCAATTTTAACAAATTCGAACAATGTATAAGAGTGATTATGAATACAATAAGTCTATTTGTAGAACTTTCACTACTTCTGTTTGTGCGTTGTGTGATAACGTGGGCAAAGAACACTGAAATTTACATAAGTACATACAATTTGACAGTATTAATAATCAATGCTTACTCCATGATTTTTCTTCTTGTTTTAATTAGCTTCAAATATGTAATGAAAGTTGATATATTCCGATAAACGGAAATCATCAATAATTTTCAGCTTTATCAAAAGTTCTTTTTCTTTTTAAATCGATATTTTCAATAATATTAAACATAGAAATTTTCCAATCTCTATGATTATGACGATCGATATTCATAAAATGAGATAGACAAAAATATACACGCAGAATTTAAGCCATCTGGAAAATGTTCAACAATAAATTTCAGGTTTAAAACATCGTTCCAGAAAGTTACTGTTATAGGGAATGTATATGAGCACAAATGGGAATCGTTGCCGAAAATATCTACATAGAAATGGTCTACTATTTGTAGAATTCTGCATTATTGTACAGAAATAGAACACGTGCTTGGAATAAAATGCATTACTGCCCATCCCCAGATAATAGCAAAAAAAGATTTTTATGTTGTGTGTTAAAATTTTTTTATTTAAATATATACATATATAATTGTGTAATTGTAAGATTCTACACTGTATTAAAAAAAAAAAAAAATTCAACGTTTGCTTTAGGAATTCATAGACTAATCATAAGCATACATAGTAATTTACGCATATTTGTTATAAGTAGTACCCACGCTTATAATGAAAGCATAGTACCAATACGGAAAAAAAAAAGTTTTTAAAAATATTATATACATGTCTTAGAGTATGTAGAGTATGGGTTTTTCTAATTAATACCGATTCCGGGAAAGTTTAATTTCAATA
The DNA here is from genome assembly GCA_963930645.1 of Salticus scenicus. Classification (NCBI taxonomy): domain Eukaryota; kingdom Metazoa; phylum Arthropoda; class Arachnida; order Araneae; family Salticidae; genus Salticus; species Salticus scenicus. The sequence continues at coordinate 379,269,949 of OZ005648.1, forward strand.
ATATATTTAAATGGATAAATTTAATTTACGAGACAATTTTTGAATACAGTAAAATGTACCAACTGGTGTTAGAAAAAAAAAAAAAAACCCAGAAATTGATCTGAAGCATAATAATTATATGCAACTTATTAAACTATTATATCATTTTACAAAAGTAATATTTTCCTAAGCGTTTACAGTGGAATTAAATATGGTGTGGTATTAATTCAAAATACGTGAAGAATGTTGTATAGCTTCACCAGCGAATCAGACGAGCTTTCGTTTTCAAAATAATATCGGGATTTATCCATTTTTGAGCACTTAAATATTCAAGTCCAATTTACTTTATGTCTTCAATATTAATAATCGCATTAATCATCCTTTAGTGAAATGCAGGGTCAGAGAAAGTTGTTTAAGTGTCATACCAGATTAAAACTATTGAAAAATTTAAGCTGAAATTTTTTCACATGAAATTGAGAAATAATATAATTAATATAGAATTGAGTGTACATTATTATTATTATTACTATTACTTTATACACGCAAAACTGCATATTTATTATATATATATATATATATATATTTTTTTTTTTTTTTTTTCAAAATCTAACCTGATTTAGCACCAGCAAAAAATTAACGTGAAATTTCAAAATTATTCTTTGTTATTAACTTATTCATGGTCACACCGTTTTCTTTCCTTTTTTTTTGGGGGGGGGGAGGGGCGGTGCCTTTTACTGGAACGAATTTTATATATTTTTAAGTGTTGAGCACTAATAATGTTTCAAATTTATAAATAATACTGAGAAACTGATTTTCTTCTATGTAGCAAATTTATAGCAATGAAGAATCCCTTCAAATGTAAAAAAAAAAAAAAAAAAAAAAAACTCTGACTGCATGTACGCGTTCATGCCCATGAAATGGTTAAAATTAAAATAGAACCGATAAAAATATTTAAATTTACAAATAAGAATTATTATTATTTTGGTTGTTTATTATAATAAATGGAGTCACTGTTTGTCAATCACCTAGTATAATTAAGTTATATTTTATAGTGCAATATGGCTGCGAGTTTATTGCTTCTTTGCACTAACTTTATTTACAAGATATTTATGACCGTTTGTTAAACATAAGTTATTCTAAAGCCGTAAGTACAATACATTGCAGTAATTCATTTTGATTAAGAGTATAGTAAAAGTTTGGTAATTACATTAATCTTGGAACCATAAAAATATAGACGTATTATTAATATCAGTTAATCATCCTCATTAAATATAATAATTTTTAAAGATATTTGACATTTTGCAGCATGTATAACAAACTGGTTTGCTGGTAATAATTTTATGACCGCCTTGTAATACTTGCTAATGAAGAAGAATATTCTGTAATAACGATACGTTAATTTTCCGATATATTAAACGCTCAATAAAAGTGAATCGATGTATCTAAAGTATATGCATATCATCATATGAATTATTATGGTATCCCCCCTCCCCCCCCCAAAAAAAAATGATGTAAGTTAAAAATTAAAGAGATACTTTATAGTAAGAAAGTAATTTACATATTTTTAGAAAATTTTTAAAACACTTTTTAATAATTTCAAGACTTCGAAAATGAATAAAACTGAACAATAGTCACAAATACTTTTAAACGCCTTTTATTATCATGTTTGTTAATTATTATTGTAAATGTCGTTACCATTTATCAATTAACAAATGCAATTAAGCTATCTTTTTATAGCATAATATAGCTTCCTCTTTACTTCTTTTTGCAGTAATTTTGTTAGCACGTTATTTATGACCATTTCATTAAAAACATTTTTGTAGTGTTAACTTATCACTTCCTCCCCCAATTTTTATCCCTCTTCGGTAATTTTATGGTCATGAATTTAATTTGCAGAATGGAAAATATAATTATTTAAACTCGTATATATATGTATATATAAGTGATAATAATATTTGATTAATAAAATATAATATATGTAACTTATAATTTCAGTGGCAAATACCCCCTCCCCCTAAATCTTCCCCTTCCTGCAGATGTTCATGTTATAGAATTTTTCATCTCTTTTGGAACTCAGATGATATTTAAGAATTAAATTATTTATTTTTTCACCTATAAATCAAATTTATAGCCATAGATCTACCAAAAAGTGGTTAAAAAAAAAAAAAAAAAGAAAAAGAAAAAAAAGGCGGTCGGCCCTAAAAACGATGCGTTATAGGGCAAAATGACCGTCATATTCGGATTCAGGGGGTCATTTTACATAAGAATTTGCAAAAAAGGTGTTGGGGGCGATTTTCATGCCGAGTAGTGTTGTTTTTACGAATACAATACTTCCATCGCCAACGATAGTTGGAAAATATATGTAATAATGGGAGTGGGTAATTGAATTTTTAAAAGTGTTTCAGTTTGCAAAAGAATAAAAATAAATGAAGAATATAATCCTAAAATAAAATAAAATAAAATAAAATTAGGCGACATAGATACCCAACGAAAGTTTTATATAAATAGAAAAATAGAAAAAATGAACTAGCCCCAGTTTTATTTTGTTTGAAATAAAGTAAATTTCCTAAAATTTGTAAACAACACGTTTTTTTTTTTTTTTTTTTTTTTTTTTTTTATTTACTTCAAACACAATACCTAAAATAAATCTACTCTTTATCAAGTTAAATCTGCGCATCTTTTGCCAAAAAATGGGAATTACCTTCGCATTATTTCGTTTTTGTGTTGTCTAAATTGTCCCCAAAAGATTCTTCTAAAACGTTATTACCAACAAACCCTTAAAGTACATTTCTTGATGTTGTATAAAGTAACAAAACAAAGAGAATTACCTTTTCCTCTCAAAAAAAAAAAAAAAAAAGTATACAAGAGAAAAAAAACAATGAATAAACTGCTAAAACAAAAGAGTTACAAGATGAGTTCTTCTTTCAATCAAAAAATGCTTTAGAATATTAGATTGAAAAATAATCTGGTGTGACATTCACAAGACTTTATTTTTCTCCACATTTCAAAAATATAATGACCAATTTGTAGATTAAGGAGTAAGATAATGTGTACAGTTATACAAGCCTATGTTAAAAATAATGCAACTAGCTTTAAGAACAGTTTTATTTGCCAAATAGCTCTGTGTGAGTATGTGGGGAAGGGAGCTACCGGCTCTTAAAAACTCGTTTGAGTATAATACCTATATTAATATAGAATTCAAAGCTGTTACTAAGTTTTGAAATTATTCAGATTATTCACAAAATTTTCACTATTACCACTCATTGAAACTTATCAATCTTGATCAAACTTTTCAGCTAGTAAGCACATGAACTGAAAAATATCACATTAATTTACTTGTAATTATTTGTTTTTAAGTTGAATTAATAATACGTGTACACAAATATCAGTCGTTAAAAACTGGATTTTTGTAATCAAGGAATTACAAAACTCATAATTACACAAAAGCAAGCGGAAAATATTTAAATTTAAAAGTACATTTTTTAACATATGAGTATGAAGAATTATTTTTCTTTCCTAAATAGTTTTCTTGGACACCGAAAAATATATTAAACACAAAATGCAGATAAACTTTCCTCAATTACATTCAATGAAAAATGGTAATTTCGTCTAATTATTGGTAGTCCTGTATGTATGCTATAAATTAAACATAAGCAATTAAATATAGTCCTACATTACTGATACAAAACACAAAAAAGGTTCCAGGAATTTCTACGCATATGCCTACTATATTCTAATTTCATTTTGGCAAACATGTAAATGAATTGTGAATAATCCTCATATTATATTCTACACAAAACACAAAATAGATGTATATTTTTTATGTCAGTAAAAAAATATACACTTATTTCATTTTGTTTAGCGCAGCCTAGAGATTTTAAACTGTAGTTACTAAAATTCCACCCGTACATGTAATGTAACTGAAAAGAAATGAATGTCCTTGTGCATGAACCATTTGCGTGACCTTAACAGAAATTGTATTGCGTGATCCCTAAGTTTTCTGTAGCATCCCTCTATGATACAAATTTAGAGTACCAAGCTTGGATTTCCTACTACTATTAGTTCATTTTATATTGATAACAGACACACAAACACACAGAGTAAATGGTAAAAACATTGTTTTCATATTCAAAGGACCCGCAAAAGGTGCATATATAACAAAATCTCAATTTCAAAAATTTGACCGTAAAACAATACTTTCTCCATCATATGTATGAATAAGACAGTATAGAAAGTGATAAAATATAAAATGAAATATTTTTTGTAATATTGTTTTGCATAATTATCATAATTATTATATCTGAATATTTGAATTGTTTCGCTTTTTGATTAATCTGATTGTTTTCTAACCCCATACATCACAAAATATTGAAAATAATAAACACTTTTTCTATTATCCAAACTTCATGTCGCAAAAGAAACAAAACATAAATTTCAGGTAAAAGATTGCTTTTGCTGTTTTAAAACTACTCCTAAAAACGTCTAATTATTATTATTAACCGTTTTAAAGTACAAAGAATCAGTACATTAACGATTTTTCTGTGTGTAACTTCATGTATGCGTGAGTGTCTGTCTATGTTTATGTCGGCTAGAATATCTCAAAGACGATTGTTAGTAACAAGTCGAAATTCAATGTCTTGATTTTTTATTATATAGGGATATTTCTTGAAAATTTTCATTAAAATCCAACCCAATTTTCATTCGTGTAAGCAACATTCAAAAAAATTCAAATACATTGCACCTACAGTAGAAATTTTCCTTAATAAATATATTAATACATTTTAACATCATTGGATTACACTAAACGTAATTAATAAATTCATATTTTGCATAAGTAGAAAAGCATATTTCGTACACAGTATGGTATAGAAGCATTTTTTTTTTTTTTTTTTTTTTTTTTTTTCTTTTTATAATCAATTATATGGCCGCACGAAAAAGTTGGGATTTATTAGTTTCTATATCTGAAAGTTTCTCGAAGTACATTTTAAATTATATTTTTACTATCCTAAATTAAAGTACATTATATGATGTGTATAAAATTTAATTATCAGCGTATATAGGTACCCTCATCCGTGACTGATTCTGTCACACTTTAGGCTTAAGTTTAGGCTTAAGCGATTTCCTTGGACTCTGTCTCCTAATTTTCATACATTAGTCAATTTTAAAAAATCTAATTGTCCGATCGATAAGCTGTTTATTAAACCAACGGATTCAGAAAAACCATGCCTTTCATTTTTTATCTTATTTGTAACGAATATATAATTAGATTTTTTAAAATTAATTAAAATAAGAAAATAAAGCTTTAAAATACATTTTAAAATTTTGATTGTTGCCATTTTTTTTCAACATAAAATGAAATATGCTTTCCCGTAAAAAAAGAAATAAATAAAATAAAATAAAATAAAATAAAAATAAAAATAAAAATAAAAATAAATTGCTCATGCATATGAAAAAAATGACGTCTGTAAAATAATAATTTTAATGTTAACGAAGAGATAAACAAAGTGAGAAAATTTCGCAAACGCTTGCTAGCAAATGAATTATTTAAAGTGAGAGTGAGAAATAAATAAAATAAAACGATTATTTTTCAACGGGCACCTTAATCGCCCTACAACAAACTAGTTAATGTATAATAGTTAATACTAGTATCGCCCAGTGGTCGAAACTCGACCATTTTCTTTTTGCAAAGCAAGGCAAAGCAAAGTTATTGCCTTGTCCTAAACGGAATGCAATTGCAACACAGCTACGGCAATTGTTTGCCGATATTAACTCTAACTAAATCAGCAGAGCTTTACTTAATATAATTATTTCTCTCTGTAGATGTTAGCCTTTCCTGAAATGAGAGAAAATCGCAACGTGAAAACGCCCCTTGTTGTGTGATACAGCCCAGAAGGTAATAGGTAGCATGTCAAACCAAGGCCCAACCAAGTATCAAATTCTGTTAAATTAATTCGATTGGTTCATAAAGTACAGTGTTTGAGCAAAAAAAAAAAAAAAAAAAAAAGATATTTTTCAAAAATGGTCGAATTGAGTTCGGGAAATTTCAAAACGTGTAACTTTATGGAAAACCGAAAATCTAAAACTTTTCTGAATCTTACATTTTCTACTTATATATGCAGAGGAAAGAATAATAAATCCACTTTTTAAAAAATAAAAATAAGTAGTCAATTTCACTTAATTAAAATGCAAGGAAATCTCAAAACGTGTAAATTCATCGAAAACCGAAATCAAAAGTTTTTATGTATCTTCTACTTGCTTCTTCTACCCACAAAAGCTAGCTATAAAGACACTTTTTTAAAAAATAAGTAGCCAATTTCAGTTAACTGAAACGTAAAGAAAGCTCAAAACATGTAAATTCAGCAAAAAACGGAAATAGGAATTTTTCCCGTATCGTCTACTTATACATGCGGCAGTTAGTAACAAATCCATTTTTCTTTTATTTAGTATATTAGTTGAATATTTATTGTTTAAATATCACCCTTTTAAATGAAATGTTTATGTTTACATTCGAAACTGGAAGTTTGCCATTTTTTTTTTCTGGAGTTTTGTGATTTTAAATTAAAATTGTATCAATTTTACAGAAAAAATAACTCAATCAAACACATGTAGACAGTAACTTATATATAACTATACCCAAATATCGGAATTAAAATCGGCAGATAATTTCCGTTATTTTTTAATATTTTTTTACAAAAAATCCAATGGACGATTAACACAGAAAATCTTTTTCATGGCTCCATGGTCAGACAGTGACGTCATCACTTCGCTTGCTTATAGTGATGCTACATTATACAAATTACTGTGTCTATGGTTTTATTTGAGCTTTATGAAATTGCCAGATTTAACAACTTTCTACTTTTAGGTATTTTTTAATGCAAAAAAATACGTGTATAAAAGGGAAAAATGGGGGAAAATCCATAAAAAATAAATGTATTTTTAAATACCTTCTTGACATCGTAAGAAATTAATATTTGTATTCGCACCTTCCGGCTAACCATACCTTTCGAATTATACCATTTTCAACCCTCTACTCCCATAATTAATATGTTAAAAAGGGACAACAAATTTTATGCTTGCCTATTAATATATGGATACTGATCCCCTCAAAAACAGTCGAAAAAACAACAAACAGTTGTCGAGCTAAATTTATATGAGTAATTAAAATATATATATATTTAATATAAATATTAGATGTCTTATGAATTTAACTTCAGTATTAAAATGGTGTATAGGACACCGGCAGTCCCCTGATGAAGTAATGTAATTAAATTAAATCTATTTCTAAAAATATTTTCAACAGTTGTTTAAATTACCTTGGAGCTGTTTAATTCAATTACATGTTGTCTCACAATTTCAACTATTATAATCTCGTTCAGAGACAGTTGTATAAACGTGTCACAGCAGATTATTAGTATTAAAAGAATAAATTAATATTAAATTGCTCCTCACAAAAAATTAAGATTACAGTACAAAATTTATGTACATGTAAATATTACACATTTTTATTTATTTATTTATTTACTAAATTTAAACCTAACTTAAATTAGGATTAGTAATAAATTAACATGGAATTTTAACATTATTTTTTGTTTTTGAAAGCAAAGTCGAAATGATAAAAATATATAGTTTCGCAAACTAATGTTTTTCTTAAATATTATTATAAATGGAGTCACTATTCATCAATTACCTAATACAATTATATTATCTTTTATATCGCAATATAGCTATGGTTTTATTGCATTTTTGTGCTAATTTTATTAATAAGATATTTATGACCGTTAGTTAAACATAACTTCTTCTAAAGCCGTAAGTGCATTGCGGTAATTCATTTTCATTAAGAGTATAGAAAAAGTTTAGTAATTACATTAAGCTTGGAACCATAAAATATCGGCAAACTATTAATATCAGTTAATCATCTGCATTAAATCTAATAATATTTAAAGATGTTTGACAGTTTCAAGCATGTAAAACAAATGGTTTTAATGGCATTAATTTTGCGATAATCTTGTAACATCTCCTAATGAAGAAATATAATCTATAATGAGACGTTAATTTTACGCTATATTTAAAGTATAAAAAAATGTGAATTAACGTATCTAAAATATTTTCAGATTATTTCATAAATTATTATGCATAAATATTGCATAAATATTGTAAAGTTATAAGTCCAAAATTAAAAGAATACATCCTAATAATAATAAATAAATAAATAAATAAATAAATAAAATAAATAAATAAATAAAATAAATAAATAAATTACATGATTTTCTGGTGATGAAATTTTGCATCTGGCATTAATACTCGCGTCTCCTCGTGGATGCTGCGAGTTAAACGGTTAATAGGGAAACCTATCAATTTTACGCAGTTAAACCTACAAATCCGTGTAAGATTTCATATAAAAGGATATTTTTGTAGCAAATTTGAAGAAAATTGTTACAACATTCTTTAAAATATTGACTTTCAACCCCATTTCAGATTTTCAGTGTCCAACTTACAGCTTCCAATATCCATTAGAAGATGGCAAACGCATCAGTACAGTGATCTAGGTCACACTATGCGATATATATATATATATATACATTTTTTCTGTTTTGTAAATGTGATAGAAGAATAATCTGATGATTCCTTTACACACACATAACTCAGAGTATACTTTTGTTGATTGGAAAAAAAAAAAAAAAAAAAAAAGAAAGAAAGAAATTGGTTCGCGCAATGAAAATTTCTGTTTATAATTGCTTGTTTCCAATAAAATAATTCCTTATGTTAACAAAGTAATTTTAATGTTTTTTTTTTTTTTTTTTTTTTTTTTTTGAAATTCTAAAAAAAAAAAAAAAAAAAAATATCACTAACAAACAAAAATGCTACTTTTAATTGAATACACAAAAATTATAGCAGTACTAATAATACTTTTATTAACAACTAAAATTAAATTACAGTATTTAAAGATTTATTATTAATATTATTATTGTAGTAAAATAATTCCTTATATTAACAAAATTATTTTAATAATTTTTTGGTAATTCTAAAAAACAAATTTCTTTTTCTCTAAAAAACAGAAATACTACTTTTTATTAAATATACAAAAATTGTTGTATTGCTATAATAGTTTTATTAACAACTATAAAACAAATTATAGTATTAATAAATTTTTTTCATTTTGGTAAATACAAAGAAATGGTAATGTCCCGATTGAGGCGTTTCCAATTGAGGCGGTAGATGAAATTCGTCCCGACTGGAGGCGGTGGGGGTGAAAAGGGTTGTTGGCTATTCCCGTTTGAGGCGGTGATTGTTATACTTGGCTATTTGGCTCATTTATTACTATACTTGTCAAGCTTTGAAAGACCTTCTGTTCCTTGTTAGTTTAGTAGAAAAATAATGGATATCAAATTATCCTTGTTAGTTTACGTGCGTTCTCAGATTCATGCACAGTGGTTGGGGTGTCCAGTAATTTTTTTTTTCTTTGGGCTTCATGTGAGCGAAGCGAACATACGTGCGTGATACTCATTGCTGCGAGTTACATGCGTTCTCAGATTCATGCACAGCGAGGTAAAGGTGCCCAGTGATTTTTTTTTTTATCATGAGCG